>CM053758.1:33636670-33664835 GCA_028658305.1 Pachyuromys duprasi | reverse complement strand
CTTTTGGGTGTTTCTGGTGGGTCCATGGTGTCCTGATTTTTATTGGGTGAGTTCTTTCGCCGATTTCTGGGCATTTGTTTTTATATAATCAGGGAGCTGTTTGTGCTTTAAGGCTGTACTTCAGTTTGAATCTGTCAATCTCTTGTGTCAGGAGTATTCTTCAAGAAGATCAGGGATTTCCGGTGGTTTGTGGTGTGTGTAGTGTCTCAGTTGAACTCTGTTGTGGGCTCTGTGTGTCCGGCTTAGTGCTCTGTGCTAGAAGCTGTGAGCACTGCAGGCTGGTCACCCCTTTGTTCTGGAGTCTTTACTCCTCACTCTGTGCTAGAGTCTGAGTGTCCAGGTTTGAGATGTCAGCTGGGGGCTGGGGGCTCCTCCCTGGGCTTGCTGCTAAGGGCTCTTCCCTGGAATGGAGATTTGGAGTCTCCTTCTGGGCCAGGGGCTGAGCACCATGGTCTGAGATGATATTTGGGGCACACACAGTGGTTTTGGGTTGGTGTGCATGCCTGTCTGAAGTGGTGCCTGAGGCCTTCTCTGTCTGGCCCATGGACACACACACAGGAACTGAGGTTTTTGCTGGCGGATGTGTTCAGCGTTTGCCCTCAGTGTGCAGTCTGGTCAAGACGGTCCCCGGATCCTCTCAGTCTGTGGTGGTTCCGGCGATAGGTGCGTGCCTGGCACACACCTGTGGGTTGAGGCAGAACTCGGTTTCCTCTCAGACCCGCCAGCGGACTCACACACTGACTGAGTTTTTGCTGGCTGAATCGTGAGGCATGCGGACTGGTCAAAATTGTCCCCCAACCCTCTCAGTCTGGGGTGTTTCCGGTGATTGGTGTGAGCCTGTAGCACACCCAGGGGTTGAAGCAGAACCCCGGTGCAGTGTGCACTCGCAGTGTGTGGGTCAATGAAAACGGTGCCCGGTTCCTCCTCAGACTGTGTGATCCAGTCTGTTATGGCGGGTGCGGGCACGCAGCGCGGCTGCTCGTTGAGATCAGAGCTGTGTGCCACTGGTCACTCAGAGTTTTTTCCGGGGAATAACTGGGTGTCCCTAGGGTTTTCCCACTTGATTTTCTCACTGTAGGAGTTCCGCTCACCTGGCAATCACAAATGCTGGCGTTTTAGGTCCCAGAGTTCAGTCTCCTGGTTGCTGCATTGTTTTTGCTGTCCTGCTCCTCAGACACAGTGTTCTCTCATGGCAGCCATCTTGGATTCACCAGAAATATTTTTAATGAAAAAAAATCTGACCAGGTGGCTTTTGCTAAAATTATATTCCCAATGAAGCTGTTTTTCCATCCAACAAGCCAATGAATAGCCACTTTGAGAACAGGTATAATAAGAAAACCACTGACTGCTGTGTCTAAAATTTATGCTACTCAGGGATGTTCATACTAATTATTTAGAGTCTCACATTTGTTAAATATTCAAGCAAATGTGAACCATTTAGTGTTATAAATAAGGGCAGAATAGCTTCAGTACCAGCTCAATTTATATAGAAATATTTCAAATTAGAAAAAGAAATTGTGTAAGCCAAGATGTATTCATCAGGAACATTGAGTACAGAAACAGCAAGTAAAACTCCATGCCCTAGACTGCTAAGACATAAAAGAACCAGTAGACTATCAATTGTTTAGATACATACACTCCTTTATTACAAGAAAATTACCAGCCTTCTCTAGACTTTGCCATCTGTATCCAGGAAAGAACTGACCATGATTTTTTAAAGTAATTTATTTATTTTTATATTAATCACAGGCTATATACTTTGTATTGCAGCCGAAGCCCCCTCCCCTCCCTTTCTCCCCATCCCTCCCTCATCTTTTCTCTTCCCCCCTCCAAGTCCACTGATAGGGGAGGACCTCCCCCTCTTCCATCTGGCCCTAGCTTATCATGTCTCTTCAGGGCTGGCTGCAATGTCCTCTTCAGTGGTCCAGCAAGGCTGCTCCTCCCTTGGGGGGGGGGGGTGGCGGTCGACAAGCCAGCCATTGAGTTCATGACAGAAATAGTCCCTGTTCCCCTTACTAGGGTACCCAGTTTGGTACTGAGCTACATGGGCCACATCTGAGCAGGGGTTATTGTATGTATCCATACATGGTCCTTGGTTGGAGAAACAGTCACATAGAAGCCCTGTGTGCCCTGATCTATTTGGTCTTTGTGGAGCTCTTGTCCTCACCAAGTCTTATTAACTCCCCCTTTTTTTTCATATGATTCCCTGCACTCTGGCGATGGCTTGGTTGTGAGTCTTAATATCTGCTTTGATACACTTGCTAGTTAGAGTCCCTCAGAGGCCCTCTGTGGTAGGCTCCTGTCCTGTCGCTTGTTTTCTCCTACATTCAATGTCCATCCCATTTGTCCATCTAACCGATGATTGATAATCCCACCCTGGGTCCTCCTTCTTGCTTATCTTCCCTAGATGTATTCATTTCAGCATGTCCATCCTATCCCATATGTCCATATAAGTGAGTATATACCAAATGTTTCTTTCTGCTTTTGGGATACCTCACTCAGGATGATCATCTCCAGGTCCCACCCTCTGTCTGCAAATTTCATGATTTGTACAACCACTCTGGAAATCAATTTGGCACTTTCTTAGACAATTAGGAATAGTGATTCCTAAAGACCCAGCTATACCACTCTTAGGCATATATCCAAAAGATACTCAAGTACACAACAAGGGCATTTGCTCAACCATGTTCGTAGCAACTTTATTCGTAATAGCCAGAACCTGGAAACAATCCAGATGTCCCTCAGTCAAGGAATGGTTACAGAAAGTATGGTAATTTTACACAATGGAATACTACTCAGCAATTAAAATGAGGAAATCATGAAATTCGCAGGCAGATGGTGGGAGCCGATCATCATGAGTGAGGTAACCCAAAGGCAGAATGATTTTTTATGTAAAGACACACCCTTTGAAAAGATGGTGGGTAGGAGTTTCTTCTTTGTCACACCATGAATGAGGAAAATAGGAGTTATGAAGATCAATGGGAAAGACAGGATAGGCTGTATGTGATACAGAGCTGCTGTTCCAAATACTCTGAGAGAGTTCATGAGTTCAATGACAACCTGAATCCTCTCACAAAACAGTAACTTGGCTTGGAGGTTGGCCATCATATATCAAGATGATGGGAAATGGTGGATTTACTTAACTTCATTTTGTGGGGATGAACAAGGGAAGCCTCTTAAGGGGGACTTAGTATGATATGTTAATCAGAGGACTTATTCTTGTGTGGAAGCAGAAGCTTATGTGATTAGAAGCCATGTCCATCTGAAAGCTGGAAAAGGAGGGTCACCTAGGCTTCCTCAACCTCTTTGCCCATATGTAGTTCCCACACTTATATAAGGTTAAGATATAAAGGTGGCAGAAATCACATAACAGTGGAGTCAGCCTCTTTATTAATATGCACGATGGACTATGTATGTTATAACTCAGACTTTCCTTTCATGCTTCCTTTCCATTCATTCACCTCAACCTCCTACTGACAACCTACTTTTCTTATTCCTATCATCAAGATTAATTTTATTAGCTTAAGACTTCCCATGGCATATCTTTTCTTGTGTCTAGATTTTTTTTGGCCTCAAAATAATGCTTTTTTATTTTTATTAATTACAGTTTATTCATGTTGTATCCCACCTGTAGCTCCCTCCCTTTTCCCCTCCTAATCCCACCATTCCTCTCTCTTCTCCACCCAGACCCCTCCCTCAGTCCACTGATAGGAGAGGTCTTCCTCCCCTTCCTTCTGATCCTAGTCTACCAGTTCTCATCAGGAGTGGTTGCATTGTCTTCCTCTGTGGCCTGGTAAGGCTGCATCCCCCTGAATGGGAAGGTGATCAAAGAGCAGGCCAATCAGTTCATGTCAGAGACAGTCCATGTTCCCTTTACTATGGAACCCACTTGGACACTGGACTGTCATGGGCTACATCTGTGCAGGGGTTCTGGGCTATCTCTATGCATGGTCCTTAGTTAGAGTATCAGTCTCAGGGAAGACCCCTGTGCACAGATTATTTGGTTCTATTGCTCTCCTCGTGGAGCTTCTGTCTTCTCCAGGTCTTCCTATCTCCCACTTCTTGTGTTCTTAACCACATTTAGAAAAAGCATTTTTAAAAATACTCATTACAGACACGGAGAGATGGCTCAGAACACTTACTATCTTGAGGACATGGGGTTCAGTTCCCAGCACCTATATGGTGACTCATAACCCTCCCTAACTCTAGTTATAGAGATCCGATGCCTCCTCTTAGTCTCCACTGACTCTGCATCCTCATGGTACACATACATACATGCAGGTAAAACACATATGCATGAAACAAGTAGGTTTAACATGTTTTATGAAAAATACATTTATGTTAGAACATTTTAGGCTTATGGAAAATTTGGAAAGATAATACAGGGTTTCTGTAAAACTCATGCCTGGCTTCCCCCACTTAATGAACCTCTCTTACCAGAGACAGATATTGTTATTATTGAAGCAGATGTTTTCATTGTATTTAACTATCATGACTCATGCCTTCCTAGGTTTCTCTTCATTTTGGCAAATTTGTGAGCTTTTCCTGATTGTGACACACACACACACACACACACACACACATACTACCTATAATCAATGTATATGAATTAAGGATTCATATGCATTTTAATTTTCATTTAAACATTTATTTATTTTGAAGAGAGTGTGTGTATGTATGTGCATGCTCACATGCATCTGCATAACATAGCACATTTGTAGAAGATGTCAGAGGACAATGGGTAAGGATCTGTTCTCTTCTCCCATCACACTGCGGTTAAACTCAGGTCATCAGGCTTGGTGGAAAGTGCTCTTATCTGCTGAACCATTTTGCCAACTACGAATGCATTACATACATGAAGATTCATACTCTATGTCATAATCTAATACCACTTTGTCTTGTTGCCAGATCAGAGATCTGTAATCAGAGATCACAGCTGGCCAGCTGAATCAGTCTGTTCAGATTGTCCCATGCTGTGTCCCTTTGATAAATGACAAGTTTTTTTCATTGTTCTGAATGCAGGAAGGCTCTTAGTAATTTATGTCCATTTAAGGTCTCTTTCTGGCTTGCAGAGAGCCACCCACCCATTGCAGTTAATGCCCATTTAGAAGGAGGGATCTGTTCTACCTTAGAACATAGTCATCTTACTTAACATATTCAGCTTCCATTTATGTAAATTACCTCCCTAAAGGAGTAACTACGGAAAGTCATATTAAGTGCTTAGAAATGCAGTATATACATTTTGCAGGGAATATAAACAGTTCAATTTACCTTATTCTGACTTTCTCCTGCCCACACTCACATTCTTCTCATGCAAAAAATCACTTTCCTTCTACCAAACAACCCTAGAATGTTAACTCATCTCCACACCAACCACAGAATCAACACATGGGGCTGTTTGAATCAACTGTAGAGAGACCAACAACTCTCTCCAAGGCAAAATCCCTCTCTAGCTGTTAACCTGTGGCACCACATGCCACGCCACGTGCCATGCCATGTGCCCCCAGAGTGCAGTGGTTCACGAGGCTTAGATGAGATATTTCCATTCCAAGAGTGGAAAATTAAAGAGAAATAAGTGTGGGGGTCCAAGCAAGAATTTAAAAAAACCTCAAAACAAAATATTAAACAAGATTAGCAAATTTCATTAAAATAATATCTTGAGAATAATCTTCTTTGGCTGGATTCTCTGCCTTCCTTCCCAGCCCTTTGGGTGAATGCATGAGCTCTTGTCTTATAGATCTGTCCTCTCTGCCCTATCCATGTAAATCTCTTCTTCACTCTTTGCTGTGTTAATTTCTTTATTCAGTTATTTGTACAAGTCTTTTTAAAGGTAATTAAAGACATCAGCTGCCAGAAAATAACTTGAGTTTCTTGAGTATGGGGGCTTTCTGCTGTAGCAAGCTGTAAGTGTCCTTAATTCCCTGTTACCAGACATCTATTATTTAAACTTTTAGACTTTCAATTTTCAATTTTCCCTCTCTGAAGATCACGCTTATAATTCCTCAGAAATCATAATCTTAAACTAGACAGACTTTATGAGTAATTGGTCACACTCATCCCTGAGTATAGATGTTTTCTATAATGTCAACTTTTTTTTTTTAAGCCTCTGCTCAAAGATTTTCTAGAAAGAGATTTCTTTTGATAAAGACTTTTTTCCTTATTTGGTCTTTGAGAAATGTATTTAATATCTCTAAATTTTACATTTTACTTGCTGCTGAAAGAATTCAATTGCACTTACTATATTGAGGCTTAAAGGATCAGACTGCAATATATCTATAAGATATCTATCTTTTGCCTCTTCCATGTTGTGAGTTGTTCAGTATTTATCTTTCCTTCCCCCTACTGACTGGAAATTTACTCTTTTAAAAATGTTATCTATGTGTTTTTGCTTCAGTTTTTGTGCACCATTTGCATGCAGGAGCTGGCAGAGGCCAGAAGAGGGTATTAGCTTCCCTTAAACTGGAATTTTAAGTAGCTGTGAGCTGCTCTGTGGGTGCAGAGGACTGAATCCTGGTCCTCTGCAACATTAGCAACTGTTCTTATCTTCTTACCCATTTCTCTAGTTACCTAGAAATTTATACTTCAGGGCCCACACATCCCACTCCGTTATTTGTAGCCCCTTTAATCTGCTTCTTAGAAATAATAACTCAGCTTCTACTCCCAGGCCTACTTTGCTTAGCCAGCCCTCCAGCCCAAATTTTTTTCGTTTCCACCAACCTTCCTTTTACTTATTTAAAATTTTATTTTTATTAATTACAGTTGATTCACCTTGTATCCCAGCTATGGTCCCTCTCCTACCCCTCCCAATCCCACCCTCCCTCATCTTTTCCTATGCCCCTCTCCAAGTACAAAGATAGGTTAGTTCCTCCTCCTCTTCCATCTGACCCTAGTCTATCAGGTCTCATCAGGACTGGCTTCTTTGCCATAGATTTTTACATTTCTACCACTTAAAGTTTTCTTGCTTCTGAACATGATGCTGTTTCACTCTACCTATCACCACCAAGCAAAACCATACAGTTCTTTTACCTTCAGTCTATATTTTGTTAATTTTTTCCATTTGCAATTGCTTTGACTCCTGCTAGAATGTTGTTTTATACAGTGACTTATAGCAGCAGTAACTATGATCAATAGCTTCTGGGATAGATTTATGTGTTTCTTAGTGTTTGAGTTGGGATGTACATCAGTTGATTTCTGGCACGCCTAGTTTACTAGTCTACAGAGTATATCTTCTTATTCCAATATGCTGTAGTTACTTTAATTTCAGGTTCTTAATTTATTGTTTTCTTCCCATTGTTCATTCAAGCTGGCCTTGGAGACAACTGAATATACTCTTTTTACGTTATCAAACTTATCTTCCACTTTCTTTAATTCCTTGAGAAATAACCCCTGACAAGTTGTGGCTCAAAGCTTGTGCTAGCTCTGCCTTCTGCCACTCATCTCTTCTCTTTGCTCCATCTCATCATCAGCTGGTTTTAATACCCACATTGAACTTCATTGGCTTCATTCTTACATGGTGTGGGGGGCCACTTAGATCAAGCACAACTCAAATACCAGGACAATGCAGATGACAAGTTTATTGTAATCTAGGATGCAGAACACATGCAGGGACTGAACTGAGAACCCAAGCCAAAATATTATAGAGCTTTTAAGCTTAAAACTACAAACATCTCTGCCAAGTAACAGTTACATTTTCCACCAATAAGGACTTCTCTAGAAACATGTCCTTGTGGTACACTTATCCTGTTTCCAATGGTCATCTTATTCAACTATGGTGGGCCTACTTGGCTGGCATTCATATCTCACCTTGCCAACTATGATGTCAGTTACCCATGTACATGTTTCTCTTAGTCAAGTAGGATATCAATTACTCAGGGAAGTCTTGGGAACTTTATTGACCTCATTCAACATAAAAATTTTTATTCAAAATGGTTTGGTTCCTTCTTACAAAGAGTTATAAGGTGACACTATTGCCTTTATAGTGCTCATCTTTTAAATATGTTATTATTATTTTGTGTGCATCAGTGTTTGGTATGTCTCTGTGTCCATGCCCCATGTGTAGGCCTGGCACTTATAGAGGCCGGAAAAAAAGGTGTTAGATTGCCTAAACTGGGAGTTACAGACGACTGTGAGCTGCCATGTGGATACTCGGAACTTAGTCTGCAGCTTTTGGAAGAACAGCCAGCGCACTTAGCCACTGAGCCACTTCTCCAGGTTCTAGAAGACTCATTTTCTAAATAGTAAAGTAAAAGTCATCAAAACATATTATAGTACAACTCTGGTTTGAGTTATGATACAGAGCTGTGCTTAGAATGATAGACAAAAAAAAAAAAAAGTAATATAACTTGGGCACACTGATTCAACAGCAAACACTTCCTGGGATGGTTGGATCTTTATAATGTTACATTTCCAAAGGGCAAAGTAAGTGGCAAAAGCATGGAGGTCAGGAAAAAGTGAGACGGCAGGTTGCAGGGAGGTCTTTATAAATGTAGGCATGAGTTAACATGCCACCAGTAGCAGCGGGAAACAGTCAGGGAATGTGGTGCTGAGAGAGAACATGTCACTGACAGAAACTTTGATCGTGGCCATAAAGACTGTAAAAGGCCACTAATGATATTTACACAAGAGAGCGGAGTTATCTCTACAAATGGCGGAGACAGTAATGGGAAGGATGATTACTACTGTTGTGAGTTGTCTTGGACAGTTTTGTTATGCACTTTTTATCCATCTTCTCTCTGCACTCAGAGCAGCAAATGAAACACCAGTTTCACAGTAACTGCACTGACAGCAGCTGCAGCAGCAGCAAGGGAGATTACTGCTCATTTTGTGTTAACTGAGGAAAAAAAAACACATTAATTTGTTTTGGTCTCCAAACAATTTAATACATGTTGCTTGGAAGGTAAGCACTACAGCGTTCTTCCATTTCCGGTCTCCTTCCTTTTCCTTTCCCATTCTCCCCTCCCTCGCCCTCTCCTTCATCTTCTCTCCTCTCCTCTCTTTTCTTCTTATCTCCCACTTTCTTCTGACAGAGTCTCATGTATCTTAGGGTGATCTGGAATTTCAAATTCTTTGTAGACAAGGCTGACCTTGAACTCATTATCATTCTTTCTCACTTCCCCAGTTCTGCGATTATGGGTGTGCACCTCTATTCCTGTCTTGCATTCCTCCAGTTCTATAGAAGAGATTAAGTGGCTAAATAGATCATTTCAAGTCTATTTGTTAAAATTTAAAGATATTGTCAACCTCCATATCACACTTTGTCATTCTTTAGTTAAAACATCACATCCTATGTAAGTAGAATGCAGATTAAGTGAGACTTGGAGGTTATTATTTTTCTTTTCACTCTGTTTAAACCCTGCAGGACTACACTGTCCACTGATTCTTTGTGTCTCCTGAGTTCCTGCCTGTGGCCGCAACTTGCTGAACTGCTTCTCACTGCTGTGCCTTGCACAGCTCACTTTCTTCTCAAGCTTGTTCACTCTTTTCCATCACTGAGGTCCTTCGAGGGACAGACACTTTCTAACTTCTTCCATGCTCTAGAAGGCACTTATGAATGATGCTGCTACATTGGAAGAAAGTCAAGAGTTTTAGGAAGCCACATGGGAAAGGTGTATGCCCTCAACTCGCCTGTGCCAGCTAACTGAAGCCCTTGTCTCAGTCCTGCTTGTGGTTGAATTCAACATCCACACAAACACAGACAAAAAAGCCTCAGAGTCAACATATCAACACGCTAAATTGTATGATGTAAGTTGTTGTCATAATAGTTTGGAGATTATAATAGTGCAGCTATACACAACTGAAACAGATGCTGGTGTGTAAAAGTGGATTTAGCAGATACTCTTTTACCTGAACAATTAAAGTTACTTGAAGAAGTGGATCAGAATTAATCATTGTCCACAAATAAGAAAGCCTACTGTCCTTAAATCATTAAGAGACTCTACAAGCATTTGGGAGCCAGAGGCAGGTGGATCTCTTTGAGTTTGAAGCCAGCCTGGTCTACAGAGAGCTCCGGGACAGCTGGATTACATAGAGAAGCCCTGTCTCAAAAAACAAAGCAAAACAAAGGAAATAAAATAAAAGGAAAAAGAGACTCTGCACAATCTGCTGATTTTTAAAATTAATTTTCTTTCAATATGAATGTTTCCATTTTATTTTAAAATGCCTTAATACTTGCAAGTGGTTTCATCTCTTTCATATGAAAATGTCTATAATAAATGTCTTTGCCTTTTCCACATAGCATATCATACAGGCCCATGATGCCTTTCAGAGTTGTCTGTGGTATTTTGGAATCTCTTCTGATGTAGGTGTAACCCTAATATTCTTGATGTCCTTTGGTGATTACATGCTTGGAAGCAAATGAGCCATCAATGTAATAATCCTGTTTCTTAGATTTTTCTGTGAGGCTCATTAGCTTGTATTTCTTCTACCGTATCCATGCATCGCATCCAGTGTCAAGATATTGTAAAGGTTTCTGCATTTTCTGATTCTTGCCACCATTCTAATGTCATCTTTACTGACCTCAGTCTCAGTCTCATTGTCAGACCTAATTGCATCTCCACTTCAGGATGGCTGAATCGTTATCATCCCTGCTCTAGAATCAGGGGACACCTTTGTTCACACCAGCTACATGATCTTGGCTAGATAATTAACTTTATTCCAACCATAGGAGCTTCGCGAGAAGCATTTACACTAAATGATGCTTTATTTTACCTTCTAATTTGAGATTTCTACATAACTAAGTAGATTAGATAGAATCTTCTCTATCTTGTTATTTTTAATATGTGTTTGTGTGAGAGGTCATCCCTGTGTGGGTGGGTGTGCGCACATGCCTGTGGAGGCCAACAGTTTATGTCTTATGTCTTCCGTAATTAACCTCCTCCTTATATTTCTTTCTTTACGTATTATGCGATAAAAGTTCTCTCAATGTGTAGCCAGTACTGTACTGCCTAGCTAGTAAACCACATGTCCCTAGCTCTGGGACGGAGGACAAGATTCACCATGCCTAGCTGTGACTATGTGATGCTAGGGTTTCAGCCCCATATGAATTCTTAGAGTTATACAGTATTTTTTTTTACTTACTTGGTTCCCCCTTTTAAAAAAGGAAATTCATTATGCTTTATTTGATTTGCACATGAGTGTGGGCATGTGTGTGTCACGGTGCACATATGGAAGTCAGAGCACAACATTTGGGAGTCAATTCTACCCTTCAATTATGTGGATTCCAGGGATCCAGCTCAGGTCACCAGGCTAGGTGATATCTTTCTGGCCCCTTCTCTTTCTTTCAAAGACAAACTGAGCTAAAAAGGAGTTAAATAGCTGGAAGGTAGTTACAAAAACAGTACATGGCAGGGGCAACTTTTAATCCCAGGCTGTTTCAGAGTCCATGTTTATGATGTCAGCCTCGATGACCTGCAATGCCACCAAATCATACTACTGCTTTTTTTCTGTTGACATTTCTCTCACCAACTAATGCTGGCACGTGAGAAGGTCATCATAATAACTTGCTGTTTTAAATAGCATCTGCTGTTTTAAATCACATCTCTAGCTGCTGTGAAGCAATGGGCTTCCTCTTGGTGGGCGGCCACCCAGCTCTTTAAAAGCTTTATTGATCTGTTTAGAGAATTTTCATTTATAGTAAAGTCTTATTGCTACTTCATACCCCTCTAAACAGAAAGATATACTACTGTAAGAAAGATTAGTAGCCCTGCAATGGAACCATATATCAAGAAAACTGTGACCTAGCAGTAGAATAAAGGGTTTTTATTTTGTTTATTCACTTATTGATTTGAACAATAGGAGCATAGGTTATAAAATGAATTTTAGGCACTACACACACACACACACACACACACACACACACACACACACACAGAGAAAGAGACAGGGCCAGAAAGACAGAGAGATATTTTGGTTCCTCTATTTATCAGTGACCTGTAAGACTTAGCTCCTCAAATTTAAAATGGGGACAATAATTACTACTTTAAAGGCATTCATGAGAGTGAAGCAAGATAATGGATATGAGGTAATTAACACAGTGTTTGGCACCAAATAATTATGATTTATTGGGCTAACTATATGACAACCACTAGGTGCAGCCATTTGCAGGCATTATCAAATCACATCCTATGTGTCATAAATTCTCATTAACTTGAAGCTCTTATTATTATTGATGGAGGCTTTTAATAGCAGGACATTTAGTCATGACTTTCCCCCTCTTCTCAGATACTTTAAAGTCCACAGGCACAATGAATTTGGATGTAACTAATCTGTTAGAGTTATGCACTTCAGAATAAGGTTTTATGTACAGTATTGATTGAAAGGGCTGCAATCTAAAATTTGGACATAGGAAAAAAGTGACAGGACAATGATACCAGTCAATGTGCAATGTGAGAACACAGGGAGAGGATGCTCTTGCACACTCCCAGTCTCTGCTGGGTCTGTTTTCTGGGCCATCTATGTCTTTCTGATACACTCTACTGAGGGCTTGTTGCAGAGGTCCTCATTTCTGCATTAGCTTGCATAGATTTCCATCATCTCTTAGAAGATGGGAAATAGAGAAAAGAAGGCAAATTTACTTTCCCACTAGACAGCAAAAAAGCACTCTGTTGATGTGTGGCTTCTATGTATAACAGAAAAACGAGGGAGGAAAAAATGCCATCTGTGTAGGCTGCTCTGGCATGAAAAAATACATATAAGTGTTTGTGTTAGTATATATACATATTCCTGAAGATTTTGCCTTGGGAGAGAAATTGACTTGTAATGATTATAAATCAAACAGAATATAAAAGATAGAATTGTTGAGGTAAGTCAGATTAGGGAGTTTAAAAACATGTAAATGCTTAATGTTATCCTCATGGAAGACAAAGTAAAAATTCCAAATTGCTGCTTAGAGAGCCTGTCTGGCTGGATTCAGCCTGCCTGAGTGTCTCCGGGCTCTCTCGTTATTCAATTTGGCAACCTGAACATGATTCGGGAAGTGAGAAGACATGAGGTTCCTGCGGCTCCCTTAACTCCATTTGTAATTGTATAAAGGTATTTTAACAGTCCCCAAATTTCTACAATTTCTTTTAATTCATTTTTTTGGTTGTTTTAATAGCTTATATTTTGTAGGCCCTGGGCCGTTAGTGGCACTGGTATGCAAGTACAAAATAATATTTAGGTGGTTTAATTCTCTGCCCAGCATAGCATGGCAGTGAACTGGGACAGAGAAATTCTTACTCTCCATAGTGAAGTGCAGGGAAAGCTGTCGACTTCTTCCCCCTTGCTATGAAAATGTCAACAGAGATAGGAGGAGTGGAGCATGGAGCTCAGCTCCTTTTCTTACCTATTATTTTCACAGGTGAATGACAACTTGATTGGGCAGTTTGACTGAATGGAACAATTAGCTAGTATTCACCATCTCTGTCCTCAGTTTTTCTATTTGTTAACTGAAAGCAATAATAGAACTTCATCCAGAAGGATGGCCTGAAGAGTCAATGAAGATGATACCAAAAATTAATGATAATAATAGGATATATGTATTATATATGCAACAGCCTCTGAGAGTGTTGGCATCAGCCAATGAGTAATGAAACAGTTATAATTTAGGCATGAAATGAAGATCAATGTTAATAATTTTGTCCAGGAAATTGATCTTCTAGCATAATCCCCTCTTTCTTTTAGTGTGGTGGTTTTCAACTTTCCTATGCTGTGACCGTTTAATACAGTTCCTCATATTGTGGTGACCCCAAACCATAAAATTATTTTTGGTTGCTATTTTATAACTATAATTTTGTAACTGTTATGAACCTTAATGCAAATATTTGGTATGCAACTCCTGTGAAAAAGTCATTCGACCTCCAAATGGGTCTCGACCCAGAGGTTGAGAACCACTGCTTTAGCGTCTTCTGTGCTCACACACCAGGGAAAACACAAAAATGTAAAGCATACAGCCAAGGATGTATAGCTCGGTTCACAGAGTGTTTGTGTGGCCTGTGGAAAGCCCTAGACCCTGTCCAAGCAGGGACTCACATGATTGTGGTGGCTGATACCCTCAACCCCAGTGTTTGGGACATGGAATTTCAACGTTGCCCTTTGCTACAGAAAATTAAGCAAAACAGCACACATTGAGTAACCTACTAAAATAAAGAAGAGCATAAATATAGCTATGAAGATATTTTATATATGTACAGGAATAAATCATATATTTTCAATTACATTTATATAACTAGGAACGCAGTGGCTCTCTTTTTGTCCAGAACCCATTACCCAGAGTTCTCAGTCCTCTCTATTCATCTTTTGTGCTATGATTAGACCAAACACACTGCCCTCCTCTGTGGAGCCATCCTGACAATTCCAAATATAGCTCACACCATGTGGCTGTGTACTCAGGCCTCACTAGCATGGCCACCCTGTTTACATTTGCTATTTTCACTTAGACTCAGATGATTTCTTTATTTTTTCCATGGCATGTGTAGTTTATATTTATATATTTTTCCAACTAAATTTAATAAAAAATATAAGATCCTTGAAGCTTGAGTTTTTTTTTTTTGTATTCATGTATTGTAACTTCTCACAAACAATTCCTCATGAAATAGTAGAAGGTGAATATAATCAAAGTATGTTATATGAATATATGGAAACTTTATGATGAAAACAGTTATTATGAGGACTGGAGAGACGGTTCAGTAGCTAAGTACACTCAGGGCTGTTGCACAGACCTGAGTTCGGTTCTCAGCCCCCATGTCAGGCAGCTCTCTCTCCAGCTCCAGGAATCTGACCCCCTCTTCTGAACCTGCAGGTGGAGACCGGCTCTCAAGTGTACATTCCCTTACACACACACACACACTTAAAAAACAAATCTTTACAAAGACCTAATTGTTACAGTGAATACATTCTATTAAAATAAAAGGCATGAATACTGCCTGTGAAGTAAATGAATACATAGCTGAGCTGTGAGTGAAAGAAAGAACAGAGGGAATGATGGATTTTACACTCTGCTACAGTGGCTCTCAACCTTCTTGATGCTGTGACCCCTTAACACAGTTCCTCATGGTATAGTGACCCCTAACCATAAAATTATTTTCGTTGCTACTTAATAACTGTAATTTCGCTATTGTTATGAACTATAATGTAAGCATCCGATGTGCAGATGGTCTTAGGAGACCCCTGTGAAAGGGTCATTCAACACATGGAAAGGAATCAAGATCTGCAGGTTGAGAAGTGCTGCTGTTAGAATATAGCTCTCTGTGCCTGCAGAGGTGGTTTGCTTATTTACTTAGTTGGTGTTTATTGATCTGTGTGCTGGTTCAGGAATCTCAGGAAGTTTAAATTTTAGTGTAACAGGAAGACAATAAACAAATAAATGAGTCAAAGGATAACATTAACAGATAATCCATGACACCTCCAGAATTTCTCCTAAGAGCTACAGCAGAGAGAGACAACTGGCCATAATGCTTCACAGTGGAGTTTTTGGAGAAGTTATACAGTACATGTGAGTTTAACGTGAGTTGACTGCTCTTTGTGTCTACTGATGGAAATTACAGGCAGCCATGAATCCTCCTCCCTAAGGCTTCACATCTGGTAGCTGGATACTTCATTCATCTAAATAAAATAATGAAGACAACAAGATCATAGTAATGGAACGGAGGTTGTGGGAGATTTTGAATTCTTGTCTGATTACTTCGTGGATTCTCCTAAACATGGAACGATCAAATGACCTTGTATTCATTATCTCTATTGTTATCACAACACAAAGATGGCGGAGCGGATAATTCTAGCCTGAGCTTTTGTTTCATTCAAGTTCTGAGTGTCAATTGTGTATGACAGGGATACATGGCAGTCATATGTCTTCCAGAGGCAGAGTTCTAGAACTCTAACAGGATATTAGGTATCACACAGGAACTTGTTAGACTATAGATTAATTTATAGCATCACATGGAGAGAACAGTTATTAATCATTTCAAAACTCTGTTGGTTGATAGCAATCCTCAGATTGCACATTGTATAAAAAGGCTTCAAAATGATTGGGATTAAGCAACATCTGGACTGAAGAGGAGAGTCTTTGTGGGTCTCTGATTATTAATGGAGGCTTGATAGTTTATTCCATAGCTGTACCACAATTTAGTTTCCATATTGTCAAATTCCATATATGACAATTCCATGTACTCGCCCTTTAGGCTCTGAAAAGAGGGTCCTGATAAAACCTTCTCATGCATCAATAGCAATCTACCCTTATGGTATTTGTGTACTTTTATTTATTCCTTGCTTGGTTTAGTCAATAGAAATATGACTGGTTTCAAGTGAAGCACATTTTAGTGTTTTCCCAAAGTGATGAGAATTCTCAAATGAGTTTTTTAGTGAAATTATTCTATTTAATTCCTCTTCTGCAACTTGTCCTGCTTACAGGCCCTTGCAGTATTCCGACATCAGGACATGCTTAATAATGCCTTAAGAAGCGCTTCATTCCAGCTCTCTGATCATGCCGCTGCTTTGCCATGCTCGTTAAATATTTTAAGTGTTGAGTTTGTGAAGGCTCATAGCTGTCGCCGAGGAAAGAATTTATAATGCATCCCTGGCGTGGAATTCAAATATAGTACTTAGCACGCAGATAATGTATGGAATCTTGAATTATGCACAGTGACTTTGTGTCTTAAGATATGCACCCGGTTCGATCAGTTGATTAAACATTATCTATAACAGATGGCAGCTGACAGAAATAACTTCTTTTCAGAATTTCTTAGATTCTTTAGATTCAAAGTTTCTGAGGAAAATAATGTAACAATTTCCTTAATTGTTGTATAACCTGTACATTAATGATACTTTGGAGGACTGTCATCTTTAGGAATCAGAGTAGCACCATACTGATTTAGACCTATGCTAACTCTGCTTGTCTAGTGTCTTTCTTCTCTACCTTTGATACCTTATCACTGTGTTCTGAGTGAACAGAAGAACATATGAGTATCCAAATGTTGACTTAGAAGTTACAGTGCTAGCTAGAGCAAGACTGTAGAAGTTAAAAGTGAACTAGACTCAGGAGGTCTGGGCTCTGTTTCCTGTGCACTATGGATAGACCAGAGGCTAAAACTCCTTTAAGTTATAATTAGTGGAAGCATTGGATAAAACCACTTGTTCTCATCAGAGTGAACATCATTATTGTTTTGTAGTGCCATGGGGGACAATGGTACATGTACACCACCTGTATCTTGATTCCAAGGTCCGAGCTATGTTTGTCCTGTGAGAAGAGCCTATTCCTTTAGATCCCCTTGCTCCAAAACCCACCACAGGATACTCTTACTCCAAGAGCTCCGCACATGGTGAGCTTGAGGTTTCAGAATTGGTGCAACATCCTTTATTCTATCCTTGTCATGTTCACTTTTAGAGTTTTAATAAAGTGAATTCCACTTTCTCGCAATTGATATGTCATAGCTTTAAATGCTAGTCCCCCAGAAGGCAAAGTGCTCGTTATTTAGAAAAGGGGCTTATAAGAAAGTGAAGTGATTGAGTTAAAAACAAGGCTATTATAACATAAGCATTCCCTTTCTCAATTTTATTTTTTCCCATTGGAAGAGGAAATTTGGTCATAAAAAACAAAAACAAACAAACAAACAAACAAAAAACCCAGACGGTACAGCCCAGAGCAATGACATATGGCAATGACAGCAAGAAGGAGAGCCTCAGGAGACCACAATCTTTGAGCCATGGTGCCATGAATAATTGTTTCTATTGATTAACCTGCTAAGTATATGGCATTTAGTTTGGGTACACTAGAAAACTAAAGTGAAACCGTCAGCATTACAAAGCCGTTCCTTCCAAGCTTTTGCGCTCTTTATATCTGTAGCAATTTTATATACATCATAAATATTTTAATATGATGAGGCTATATGACCAGATGGAGAGTAAAACATCCAATTATGTCACTTTATATTTATCAGAATAGTTGGTATGTATGTTTCACATATAAGTTTTTTTGAATTAGATATATATTTTTTTAAGTCTGATCTTCCAGTCCTCTAGAAGGTTTGTCTAACAAAGCTAGACCATTCGATATGGCTTGTGTAGTTTAGCCTCATGACGGGCAAAGCAGGAATTAGTTACAACAGTCTGTGGAACTTAAATGATGTTAGACTTAGGAGCAGAGTGATTGACTCAGGCAAGACACCTCAGAAATTGCTTGAAACTGGATCGAGGTCTTCATATTCCAGTTTTGGTTTTTCTTTCCATACCTCCTGATCAGAACAACTGAGTTGTGAGAAAAATGTGCTGGAGCCAATAGTATTTTTGGTCATAGATTTCAGGAACGGTCTTGTTGCACACGCTTGTGTTAAATTTTTCATGTATTCATCCATTCCTCTCAATTTAGTAATAGCCTATCATGTAAAGGTGCCAGTCACATGGTAGCTAACATCGAGGCTCAGCTTTCTTGTTTGCCAAGTGTTAAACAATTCTCCAGTTGCATCCTTCACAGGATGTTTCTGGAAATCATAATGAGATGTAAGTGTATTAATTCAGATGAAGAGGTTATAGTGACAGTTCTTTATCATGAAAAAAAAAAGCCACTTTTATGTTGCTAATAACAGAGTACAGAGGTAGAATGGCACACCTCCTGATCATTTTTTACATGGTCACTAAGGTAGAGGGTGACATTTGTGTTGGCCTCTAGACGATTAGGCAAAAACAAGTACTGTGTTCTTGAAGTACACTTAAAGAGGAAGCAAGGTCACGTGGAAAGTCAGCTTTCCTCTAGGGTCTTCATAATTCTTATCTTCAAAGACTCACAGTGATCAAATGGACAAACAGAAGGTCCCAGATATGTGTTGGTGCAAATTACAGATGGGAATTATGATGAGTACCTATCCCCCAAGGGTGCACAAGGTATGGACAAAATCCTACAACTTGTCTTTATATATGTAATAACTAGATATCTTAAATTTCATAATGTACGTGACATGTGAATATATATGTAAAGTAAGTGGTAATTTATAGTCATGATGCAATTATATAAGATATTATAGTCCTCAAATATAGAGTCCAATGATATTGTGGAGAAAACCTTTGGCTGAGAACTTGTTTCAGGGTCTTAGGGTTTTTGTTTTGATTTGTTTTTAATTTTTCAGTTATTAACTCTATATCCTCATAAGGCCCCTAGCCTTTTTGCCTGTTGCAATGCCCAACTCATAGGTAATGGTAAGAAATAACGTTATTTTCTACTCAGCAGAAGAAAGCACTCCTGTTTATGTCCTCTAAGTGACATAAATACATAGTACATCATGTGATCAACACAGAGCACTTAGTAAACTCAAAATCTTCCTGTCTGCACTGGCCCCAAGTACTGTTTTAAGAACAGCTCAGACTCATGCCCACCCACACTGGTAAACCCACCATCTCCTCTGAGTCCTCTCGCTGGGCTACCCCTCTACCTATCCACAAGGGTGACTCCTGTGATGTCTTAAGGAACTATATAAGACATTTGGAAAGATTAGAGTAACAAAATTTCTTATAAGACATACCCAACCATAAGGGGGGAGCAACATTACTAGGCCACAGAGGCAGACAATGCAGCCAGTCCTGATGAGACCTGAGAGACTAGGATCAGAAGGAAGGAGAGGAAGACCTCCCCTATCAGTGGACTTGGGGAGGGGCATGCGTGGAGAAGGGGGAGGAAGGGAGGAATTGGCAGGGGAGGAGTGAGGGAACTACAGGGGGGATACAAAGTGAATAAAGTGTAATTAATAAAATTTAAAAACATACCCAAATATTGGGGCAGGGTGGGTGGCTCAGTAGGGCAGAACCCTAAGTAGCCTTGCAGAGGACCCAGGCTCTGTCCCCAGCATCACATGATGGTGCACAAGTGCCTGAAACTCCAGCTCCAGGTGATCTCCACCTTCTTTTGGCCTCTTTGGGCACTGCCCACATGTGGTGAACATACATTTATACATGTAGACAAGCACACACATAAAATGAAAATAAATTGTAACACAAATCTTAACTGGAAGTAAAATTCATGATAACCATGTACTTATACTTGATTTCTTTAAAAAAAAAGATGGGATATAGAAACTTATTTCAGATTACTATTGGATTCTTTCCACCTAGCTCTGTCTCTTCGGTGCTGGGATCTGGGATCATCAACACATGCCATACCCGGCCTCCTAAACCTTTTTAAAAATTCCAATTTGCCAAACCATTCTAATGTATCCAGAGATTCACCTTAATGTTGTAAACCTATGTATTTTTAAATATAAAATATGTCTGACTTAGCTATTTTTAGATATGAATCTCTTAAATCTAGAACCTTGAAGTTACTATTTCAGATGTATTTTCTCTGATTTGGAGACTATGAGATTTATAATGTTTATATGCACATATATTTTATTATAAAGTAGAGCAGAGAAATTAAAAATATAAAAGAGAGATTGCTCTTTAAAGTACTTATTTATGCCTCTAGACCTTGGGAGCAGATCTTCTTAAGATATATAGTGCATTAATATCTTCTTGGGTTATGAATTCATTTTATAATTATAAAACAGGAGATGAAAGTCTTTTTACCAATGATATGGACACATGGAGCTCTGGTCGCTTTGGGTCTATGGTTAGAAATAGGGCAATGCATGGTTACCAGCCCGGATAATAAGGATGTAGTCTCTCTCCCAGTGAGTACATGATTCACATGTGATACTGAAATAGAAAGTATTAGATCAGTTGATTTCCCTTTATCAAATAGAAGAGAAATCCTACCAGAAAGAGATTGCAACAGAATAACATGAGGCCATGTGCAAGTTGAAAACAAAAGAATAAAATTTCAATCCAGTGCAACAAAGAATGGGCAAGGTTGAAGTCAAGTTACTATCTGAGATACTCTGGGAACCAAGCACAGAGGAGGCTGAGGTTAAACAGACCGAGACACTCTCCTACCTTAGTCAGTTTAGTTGGCTCTTCCAGGTTAGTTCATTTGGGCGTCAGTGTAGCTGGAGCTCTGGAACGGCTCAAGTATATGTTTTGGAAAGTTAAAAGACTGCCCCTGGCAGAAATACCAAAAGCACATTCTGTAGAGAACACCTAAAATGGTAAGACTGCTTCAAAGTGCTTTAATAGACAATCCAGGAAAAAATGTCCCGATAAGATTGTTGGATTTGATCTAAAAATAATGTCTTATGGGGCAAACAGTGACCCTTGGGTTTCCCTTTGGCACAGAAAGAAATTAGTTGCATTTTTACAAGACAAAATTCTCTAAGCCACCATACCAGATGACAGAGCCAAGACCTCTCGTTAGGATAAAAAGAAAAGGATCTGTTTTTTTAAGTACCTGAAATCAGTGCATAGGATAATAATAGTAATGTGATCAAGAGGCCACCCAGTTACTACTTGAATCAGCCAAGGACTATGTTAATATATAGCAGTTGTATTGTAGGACAGTCTTTCTGTTAAGCTTTAATTGCCCCAAATTAAGTGGCTAAGTAGTTGGGGTCAAGAACAGTAGCTATGCTTTTGTCTCGCAAGTATGTCTGAATTTATCATCTTGGCTTGAGTTTTTCACAAAGGGTCTTGTTCTCTATCTCTGGCTGGTGTGGACCTTGCTGCATAGACCAGGTGGCCTTGATCTTAAGTGATCCACTTAGCTCTCACTCCCTAGTCCTGAGATTTCAAGCGTGTACCATGTCCATACCTCTGCGCTGAACTTTGTGATAGATAATGGACTGCTGCTGACTGTGCAGCAGAGGACAGAAAAATGTGCTGAGGATGGACTAAGTTCCTAAAGACTCAATGTGATGCAGCTCCTTTATGACCTTGAATCTAGTGTTAACTTCTCTCTTGATCAATTGAAAGGGAGTTAGGACCATTCTGTTTATGAAAATATCTGTGTAGAAAGAAGAAATTTTGTTTAAAGGGGTAACACCAGCCAGGCAGTGGTGGCTCATGCCTTTAATGCCAGCACTCGGGAGGCAGAGGCAGACAGATGAGTTCAGCCTGGTCTACTGAGTGAGTTTCAGAATAACCATGTATACACAGAGAAACTCTCTCTCTCAAAAAAACAAAAACAGGGGGTGAAACAGATCTTATTCTGAAGTGTGTTTTGACAGATGCTGTTCCGGGACCATGAAAAGATGGCTACAATGAGGGACTGTAATCACACAGGACTTTGAATGTCTCAGGTTTTTTATTATCATTATTTTTTATTTTTCTGGGTATTTCCTCTTTTTTATTATTTTTATTAATTACAGTTTATTCACTTTTTATCCCACATGTAGTTCCCTCCTTCTTCCTCTCCCAATCCTACCCTCCCTCCCTCATATCTACCCATGCCCCTCCCCCAGTCCACTGAGAGGGGAGGTCTTCTTTTCCTTCTGATCCTAGTCTGTCAGGTCTCATCAGGACTGGCTGCATTGTCTTCTTCTGTGGCCTGGTAAGGCTGCTCCCCCCGCAGGGGGAGGTGATCAAAGAGCAGCCAATCAGTTCGTGTCAGAGACAGTCCCCATTCCCATTAATATGGAACCCACTTGGACACTGAACTGCCATGGGCTCCATCTATGCAGGGGTTCTAGGTCATCTCCATGAATAATCCTTGGTTAGAGTATCAGTCTCAGAAAATACCCCTGTGCCCAGATATTTGGCACTGTTGGTCTCCTTGTGGAGCTCCTGTCCCCTCCAGGTCTTTCAATCTCCTCTTCTTTCATAAAATTCGCTGCACTCTGCCCAAAGTTTGCAAGCTACAGATTCAACGCAATTACCATCAAGTTACCTACACAATTCTTTACAGAACTTGAAAGAAAAATTCTCAACTTCATATGGAATAACAAGAAACCCAGAATCGCTAAAACAATCCTCTACAATTAAAGATCTACTGGAGGTATCTCCATCCCTGATCTCTACAGTAGTAAAAACTGCATGGTACTGGCATAGAAACCCACTGGTGGATCAATAGAATTGAATAGAAGACCCAGAAATAAGCCCACACACCTATGGACACCTGATTTTTGACAAAGATGCCTAAACCATACATTGGAAAAGAGATAGCATCTTCAACAAATGATGCTGGTCTAACTGGATGTCTACATGAAGAAAAATGCAAAGAGATCTATGCAAAAAACTAAATGTCTCAGTTTTAACAACACCAACCCTCTTTTCCTTGTTGGTAAGTATGATTTCAGACAGATATTGAAAACTGTACTTTTTATTACTCATTGTGGTGCAATCACTTTTTACAACACAGGGTCTTTGTAGAGTGTCTTTGCATCTTAATCTTTTCTTATGAAAGACAATTTTCTTTTAAAAAATATTAGGATGTGTATGTACACGTGTGCATGAATGTGTACATGTGTGTGTGTGTATGTGTCTGTGTGTGTCTGTGTGTCTGTGTGCATGTGTGTCTGTGTATCTGGGTATGTTCATTAAGAGTACCATGTTCACAGAGGCCAGAAGAGGGCATTCCACCTACTGCAGTTGTAGGCCGTGCACCACCACACTGGGCATGGGTGCTGGGAATTGAATGTGGATTCCCTGAAAGAGCAGCCCATGCTCATAACTGCTGAACAAACCTCTCTAGCCCCCAAATGGCCTTCTAACATGTTTTGCTTTATGCTTCAAATCTTAACTATCCCATACGTTCCTGTTTCACAGCTGTCTTTGGTTGCTATTGTCATCGTCAACTTGAACCAACAGTCACACAAGATTATGGGAGGGTAAGCTATCAATATGAGAACAGAGCTGCAGCTTATGTAGACATCCTGATGGGAAAGGGAGCTTTACTTCCCCATCTAATCCTCGAGTCAGGACTTCATATTTTGGAAAAATGCCAATATACAGTTAAATCCAGGAAGGTATGGTAAATTCTTTCTGAAAGAATATGCTAAATGCTTCTGGATTTCCTTTTCTTGGATTATTTGGGACCCATAATGATTGGCTCAGACTGAGCTGTCCAAAGCCTAAGTTTAGGACCTATATAATGTAAAATTCTCAGAAAATGTGATGGTATGTAGACTTGTGGATTTAGATGCTGCAGGAATATGCATTAAGGGCCCAGGGCCAAGTGAAAAAGGGACTTATGAATGGGTTTGCAGAAATATGGCAAGTGCAGTTTTAGCATCCTACTGGGTAGAAGAAATTAGCCGTGACAGGTTGCAGTCACTGTAGTTAGCAGATGTTATGTATGACATCAAAGGCTCTAGGATACCCTTTCATGTGTCCCTCCCTACACTCATTCTATTGATAACTGACACCTGAAATTCTTCTACCATTGGTGTTGGGAAATTTCTTGATAGCTCTCTGACAACACTGGGACTTATGAGGTAAGATACAATTGAATTGAAGGTTCACTATACCCAGACCCCTCATCATATATATCCTGTATTCTGATATGTATTCCTGGATGTCCTATCAGTACCTGGTCTGAAGATTTGGGCCGTAACTGACTGGCTCCTTTGAGCTTCTTGTATTACAGCTTGTGGCCAGCTTGCTGTACTTTTAGGACCAGGAAAGCAATGGAAAGACCCAGACTGCATGGACTACAGTGTGTGCTAAAAACAAGACCTCCCAAAAGAGGTCACTCTTCAGCTACAGTTTGTAAGAACAGTGTTTCTTAGATCCTTTTTTGAAGAGAGAATACATCATAGAGATGTGTCTCATAGGGGTACCAAGGGTCTACACAGGCTTCTCTGGGGATCTCAAGGATAGGAAAGGACGTGTAGATGAAATAGGTCACTGGGCAATAACAACTTTATATCCATTTCACAAATTTCACCGTATCAAGAGGTCTCTACCTAAGCTGAGGCCATGCTAAGCTCTATGCCTAGCACAGAAGAGAAGTGGCTATGAAAAGACCTCAATTCAAATTCTCTTTTATTAATATGCAGTGTATGATTATCCCTGGTGAGGATAATGAAACAAAGCCTGTGTACCTCATAGAATTCCACTGAGTTTAAAAATGAAAGTGTTCAAATCAATAAATGATAAATTAAGCCCTTTAGACTATAACAGGTATACCATTGCTGACAGCAGCCTATTCACCTAGTCTTCTACAGTGAACAAGACAAATTCTGCCTCAAAAAGACTAATTATACGAGCATCACTATATGGACATATGTTCCAAACTACCTCTCTCTCACACACACATACATACACACAAACCCCACTCCCAAATCCTCTTTGAAATTCAAATTTTAAGATGCATGGCAAAATTTCAGCAATCATCAGTGAGTTATGCTGTTCATTTTATTTTTGTTATAGCACAAACAAACCTTACCAAGATGATAGCAAAGAAATGCTCATCAGATGTTATTTTAAGACATCATAAATAACTGATAAGCACTAAGAATGGCCAACATTATTAACTCAGGCCTTTGGTCAGCATCTTGGAAAGTGTATAGGCAACTGAAAAAAAAAAAAAGGAAAACTAGCACTCTGATTCAAAGGCAGTTTCTAAGAATGACTGGGTCTTGAAATGGAGTATAATTTTATACTATGTATTTGAAAAAATGAAATCCCCACAAGCAGCAATTCTGTAAATCACTCTTACATAAAGATTGCAGTGGAATCTATGGAAATCACCTTAGTCTTGACTCAGCCTTGAGTTACTGGAGTTAGGAGATTCTGAGCACATCAAATCCACACTGTATTCATTCACATGGTCTTTATACTATGTTTAGCTATGATAAACAAGAGCAAAGCAGGATGGTCTTGAGTTGCTGTTAGGTCTGACACTTCTGAGAAGGAGAAAACTCTCCCTGTTCACTTGAGGCAAAGCCCACTTTGACCTCAATTTTCCTGTTGGTCCTTTTCTCATAAGACTATTGCTGTCCCTATCCTGTGATCTGTAAAAATGGGGGAAACAAGGAGTTGGTCACCTCATCCCTTCAAATGCTGACCTAGCTTGATTAAGTTATGCTATATGGTTTCAGTGTTTCCATGCTGACTCTCACTGAGAATCAAAACTGCTCTTTGGTTATAGGGGTTAGGTACTTCCTGCTCTGTGCTTAGTAACCAGGAAGCAATGTCCTAACAAAGCAATAGCATAGATTTCAACCTTGGACAAAAATTAGGCACGGATCCCATATACTTCCTCTTTCCAGTGAATCTGCTAATAATGTTGTGGTGTTTTTGAAGGTTCCTAACTTTCTAGAACTTTAGGCTCTGTGTCTTCAGAGTGGTGCCAGTGACCATACCATTGACATACCAGGAGGATGAGAGCTGCCTTACAAAAAGAACACTCTCACTCCTCTAGCCTATCCCTCAACACTGCCACATTGTCCCACACTGCCTTTGCAGTAATCACTGGATACGTCTTCAGTGTTGCTAATCACCTTCACCCCAACACTGGTAGCCATCTGTTTTTAACTAAATCCTCAACAGTGTTTTGTGTTTCAGGTCTACTTTGATGTCAGTTCCTATCCCAATCCTTTCTTAATTCTCTTCATTCTTTTACAATACCTGGTTTCTCTCTTTGGGATTTATGAGTTTTCTCAGCATTCTCTGATCATCAGCCATCATAACTAAGTAGTTGTCATCAGTATCATCTATTAATTTCACTGTTCTTCAAAGCATGCAGAAATTCTGAGCTTCCTTTACAACTTAGAATATGATTTTGATTATATTTTTAAAAAAACTATTCATATTATTGTTTGTGTATGTGCATGCATGCATGTTTATTAAGAGTGTAAATGCCACATGTGTGCAGGTGCTGGCAGAGGCCAGAAAAGTGTGCCCAATCCCTTAGACTAGCCTTACATGTGGTTGTAAGTCACCTGACATGGGTGATAAGAATTGAACTCAAGTCACCTTCAAGAGAAGGATATGTACTTAACTGCTGAGAAATATCTCCAGTTCTTCTTTGTATGGAATTTCCAAATTAAAAATATTCACCCACAGTTGGATGACTATTTAAGTGGGCTACAGTCTTTATGAGTAGGGCACTACTGTGTGATTCCAGTATATCCTGGTTCGAAGGAATCTTAGGTACTTGCCTGATGTGATTAGGAGTGCCTTATTTGGAAATGAAGCTGGAAACAAACATCCTGGATGGGCAAATAGAGAGAACCAAGAGGGTTGGACTCACCTCCAGGAAACACCTCCTAGCAGACAGATATGTTTAAGATGGCGGGGTGGGTAACAGCTTGTCTTAGGATCTCTCACTTACTCTTTGTGATCATTGTTAGACTTCTGAGACTTCAAAATAAAATTAGAAAACAGCCAAGGTTTGTAGTACATGCCTGTAATCTCATTATGTAGGAAATAGAGGTAGGAGGACTGTGGGTTCAAAACCAGTGTAAAAACTGTGTAAAGTAAGACTCTGTCTTGGTGGATCCAAGATGGCTGCCACGAGAGAACACTGTGTCTGAGGAGTAGGAGAGCAGAAACAACACAGCGACCAGGAGACTGAACTCTGGGACCTAAAACGCCAGCATTGTGAGTGCCAGGTGAGCAGAACTCCTACGGTGAGAAAATCAAGTGGGAAAACCCTAGGGACACCCAGTCATTACCTGGAGAAATTTCCCGGTGACCAGCTGCGCACAGCTCTGATCTGGACGAGCGGCTGCGCTGGGTGCCCACACCCGCCATTATAGACTGGATCGCACAGACTCCCGGGCAGTCTCAGGAGGAGCCGGGTGCCGTTTTCGCTGAACTGCACCCTGCGAGCTCACGCTGCATCCGGGTTCTGCTTCAACCCGCGGGTGTGTGGCGGGCACGAACCGATCACCGGAACCACAATAGACTGAGTGGCTTGGGGGACCGTTTTGACCAGTCCGCACACTGCGGGGGCACAAGCCGAACGCTTCTGCCAGCAAAAACTCAGTCAGTGTGTGAGTCCACCTGCGGGTCTGGGAGGAACCCGATTTCTGTCTCAACCCACGGCTGAGAGGATCCTGGGACCATCTTGACCAGACTGCACACTGAGGGCTAAAGCTGCATTGCATCCGCCAGCAAAAACCCCAGTTCAGGTGTCTGTCCACGGGCCAGATAGAGAAGGCCTCTGGCACCATTTCAGACAGCCCTGCATACAGTGGATGCACACAAACCCAAACCCACTGTGTGTGCCCCAAATATCATCTCAGACCGTGGTGCACAGCCCCTGGCACAGAAGGAGGTACCCAATCTCCATTCCAGGGGAGAGCCCTTAGCAGCAAGCCCAGGGCGGAGTCCACAGCCCCCAGTTGACATATTAAAACTGGACACTCAGACTCTAGCACAGAGTGAGGAG
>CM053758.1:33602055-33636170 GCA_028658305.1 Pachyuromys duprasi | reverse complement strand
TAGGATAGGAAGTTCAAGCTGAAATCTACACACCTAGAGAGGATAAACAAGAAGGAGGACCTAGATTGGTATGATCAATGCTTGTTTGAATGAACAAATGGGATGGACATTGAGTGGAGGAGAAAACAAGCAACAGAACAGGAGCATGCCAAAGAGGACCTCTGGGGGGGGGGGGGAGGGTCAATGTAGCGATGTATCAGAGCAGATATTAAGATTCGAGATCAATCCTCTGACAGAGAGCGAGAAGTAATGATAGATCTGGGGGAGGTTGTTGAGACTTGGGGAGAACAAGAGCTCCACAAAGACCAAACTGAGCAGGGCACAGGGGTCTTGTATGAGACGGTTTCTACAATCAAGGACCATGTGTGTACGTGACCTGGAACCCCCGCACAGATGGGGCCCATGATAGCTCGGTGTAGGAATGAAGACCCTATGCGGGGAAACAGGGACTGTTTCAGTCATGATCTTGATGGCTGACTCTTTGACCCTCCCCCATACAAGCTCGGGAGTGGCAGACTGGCTAGCAACCAGGGGAGGACATTGCAGCCAGCCCTGAGGAGTCAGGATAAGCTGGGGCTGGATGGAAGAGAAGAAGATCCTCCTCTGTTGGTGGACTTGGAGGGGGCAGGGAGGAGGGAGATGAGGGAGGTAGTGGGAGGGTAGGAGGGACTGAGTTAGGGGGCTAAGCCTGGGATTCAAAGTACCTAACCTGTGATTGAGATAAAAATAAATAAATTTAAATTAAAAAAAAAGACTCTGTCTTGAAGAATGAAAAGCCAGAGGTGAAGCTCTACAAGAGGACACTTGCTTAGCTTGCACAATGCCCTTGGTTCTATTCCCAGTACCAGAAAATAGAGCAGGGTGGTTATTTAGAGGTTAGAAGTGATTGTAGGGATTAAATATGCTGATGGTATGCAAAATACCTCATACATCGTCAAAAAACCTTCTATACATTAAATATCACCTTATTCAGTATTAATGATAGCAATTAGATTTGTTTCATCAGTAATAGTGTTGCTGCTAGTAAATGAGGCAGACATCTGCCCTAGTTTCATTTTGTGAGAAAGAATAGCTTGAAAGCTTCATCTGGAAGGAGCTGACGTAACCTCATACCTGCCATAAGGGTGGGACTGGGATAAAAATATTTTCATGTAAAGACAGATGATTGTAATATGAGGAATCACTCTATTTTAGAAATACAGTATTCTCAGTCAAGACACGTGTGATATAGGTTCAGGAGCTTATGTTGTTATAAGATACAGTCATTTGTATGCAACCTAAGGCTTGACAATGAGTCATCAGGGAGATATTCAAATGAACATTTGATAATTAATTTAAACCAGATTCCTGTGTTCTCAAATGCATCCACTATCTGGCTCAGCCATTGGCAATAGCAGACTAGAATGCTATGCCAGCTCCCTTAGATGATTTTAATCAATTATGTAATACTTTCTGGAAGACAAGCAGTTTCCTCCAGACATCACTGCTGTGTGCTATGCAAGCATGCCCTGCATGCATTAGACTGTAACATCTGCACAGATAATATAGCAGTTAATTATTTAAGGACATTTTCTGTCTTTTCTTCTCTATAGTGAGTAGAAACTTTAAGGCAAATCCACAGTCCACATGCTTACATTCCCTGGGGGTAGCCGACCACTGCCTTGGTGGATTAGGTTTTAAGGAGAGATTGGTTCCCAATATTGTGAGTCAGGATGTAGTTATGACAAATTTCACCACATGTTAGGCAATATTTCTTCTTAAGACCTATTTCACCTTTATTCTTTCTCACCACTGTTTGGGGAAGTAGATATATTTAGCAATGATTTTTAGTAGAATACAAACTCTACATTGCTTTTATGTAAGACTTATATGAAGAATAGCTCATTAGGTGGTTAGTAATGACCTGTCTACAGGAAGAATAAGAAAACAAAATTAAAAAAACTCATAAAAGTGAAAAAGTTAGTGTCTTCCTGGACAGAATGGAAATTAGGAATAGAAATCTAAGCCAAATCTGTCCTCTGAAAAATACATTTTCAAAGACAATGGCATCTTTGCGACATGCCTGGCTTAATTATCGGATTTGCATTCTAGAGTATGTTTGCTACTGTGGTAAGTCTGGAAACTGTACAGTAGCATCTCAAGGAGAGCAATCAATTCCACACTGCATTTCAAGGAAGGTCGGTAAGAGACAAATTATAAGACTCTAATATCTTTCAAGGCCGCATTTATATTATGATTTTTCTTATGATTGACAATTTCATATATGTATCCAATAAAATAAAATATTATTTCCCCTCCCATTTCCCCCTCCAACTTCCCCTGTATACTTACACAAGTCCCCTCCTAAGTTCATGTGGGCTGCTGCCACTCTTGTTCCCCCTCCTCTTCATCTTCCTTTTTTTCTTCTTTCCTTCTCCTTCTTTTTATAACCCACTGTATGCATGTGGGTGTTGGGCATCCACTGAAGCATGGTAAATATATCAGTGGGACCATCCTTTAAAAAGAATGCTTATCCCTCCCCTGAGAAGTCATCAGCTGCCAATAACTCCTCAGTAAAGGGTGAAGCCTAGTGAGCAGCTCACCCATATGCCAAGAATTTGGCTGGCTTGATCCTGTGCTGATCTGCTGTGTGACGTAGCACACATCTGTTCACCTCCAAAAGTGAACCCAGGATGGATCAAAGTAATGACTACACCAATGTCCAATTTGGGCAATGAATGAGCTTTTTATTGGGGAATGAGTTTTTATTGGGGTTACCAACAGGAGTATGGGGTAACTTACAAAATAGAGATGACTCTCAAAAGCAGCTGCATCAGTAAAAATTCCATCCAGCATGGGTGAAGATTAACAAAAGCTTGCAACCTTGCAGCTCTCTGGATGACTTGCTGGCAGAAACTCTTCTATGCAGCCAAGCTGGCCAGAGTCCTCCACCATCACCTGTGTACTTCCTCTCTAAAGAATATCACATGGTTTCACTTTCCCATAACTGTGATCTGTGGTTTTCCTCATGAGTCTTATAATCTTCCTGGTATGGCTTGGGTGGCATATTTAAGTCGGGGCGGGGGTAAGGTCTCTTGCAGGTAACCACAGTTGCTGTGAATTCATGAATGTCACAGCTTTATCATGTATAGAAGACAGCAGCATTCATCTCATGCTTCCTCATATTCTGGTTGCTCTTCAGGTTGTTTAGCGAGCTTTGGCTTTTGGACAAATATTATGAAGATGTCTCATTTAAGCCTAGCATATGGTGTCTATCTCAGCTCCCAAACAAGTCCTACTTTTCTCCAGTGCCTGTTTTCCACTGTAGAAAGAAGCAACTCCACTGTGGTTGAGAGCAGCCTAGGTATATAGGCACAAAGATAAATATTTTATGCACTCTGGCCATATTACCCCTGGGTAAAATTATGATGACAGGTTCTACTCTAGAGCCTGTGACCTCCCTTTCAATGGATTTTTGTCCAGGAATGGAATTTCCCCCTATAGTTGGGCCCCAAAACAAAAAGCAGGATTCTTTCTTTGTTTGTTTGTTTGTTTCAAACAATGAGAAAGAAACATACTTGTCAGTACTTCATATCTTCTTAAATATTTGGACCAACTGGAATCAGCACGTGCCTAGTGAGTACCACCATGTGCCATTCAATAACTTAAGACCTAACACATAGGCTGATTAAACACAACCATTTCCTCAAGCCTTTTCATCTAGAAACAACGAGCAGTCAAGATAGGATGACTGATATTCCAACCAAGGACCATGCATGGAGATAACCTAGAATCCCTGTACTCATAACCAAACTTTGGGCAGAGTGCAAGGAATCCTATGAAAGAAGGGGAGATACTAGGACCTGGAGAGGATATGAGCTCTGCAAATAGAGCAACAGAACCAAAATATCTGGGCACAGGGGTCTTTTTTGAGACTGATACTCCAAGCAAGGACCATTCATGGAGATAACCTAGAACCCCTGCTCAGATGTAGCCCATGGCAGCTCAGTATACGAGTGGGTTCCCTAGTAAGGGGAACAGGGACTATCTCTGACATGAACCCAGTGGCTGGCTCATTGATCACCTCCACCTGAGGAAGGAGCTGCCTTACCAGGCTACAGAAGAAGACAGTGCAGCCAGTCCTGTTGAGACCTGATAGACTAGGATCAGATGGACAGGGATGAGGACCTCCCCTATCAGTGGACTTGGAGAGGGACATGGGAGGAGATCACAGAGGGAGGGGGGCCACAGTTGAGATACAAAGTGAATAAACTATAATTAATATAAAATATTAAAATTAAGATTAAAAATAAAAGAAAAGCTTATCCAGGCCAAACAGAGGAGAGGTGAACACTAGGGTTTTATAAGAGTATCACTAGTCTCTTTTTAAAGACAAGAAACAAGTTCTATATTACAGGATTGTTATATAACACTTTTGCACACCGTGCACTTGCTTAAAAAGCCCATTTGTAACCCTGGGTCAAGGAAAACCTCCTGTTCTAAATAGAGAGTTTTTATTTCAGCCTCTGCAGCCTTGACCACAGGTATTTGAGTGCTGATGAAGATGCTTCCAGGGCACGTGTATTTATTTGAAAAGTAGTTTTCTCTCATTTTCAAAACCAAAGATGCTTATAAAAGTAATCTCACTGTAGCAGGCCAAGTGGGTCGCCATGAATATCTCACAGGATAATAGTGCTTCCTTGCAGTTTGGTGTTTACAGATTTCTGCACTAGTTAATCAGAATTTTATAGGTTCTGTTGTGTCCAAGAAAAAGCCAATACACACATGCACACCTGTACTGAGACATCTTGTACTTTGTGGATTCAGGGAACAAGAGTGCTGTATGGAAGTAAATCAAAGCTGATTTACTCAGCAGTGCCAGGGACTGGACATAGTGGTGCACACCTGGCCATTCCAGCAACCAGGAAGCCGAGCCAGTAGGAGTGAGAGCCCCATGCCAACCTGCAACCTCATTTCAAAAATATTCCAAACCAAGCCACATACAAAACCAGCTAACCAAACAAACAAAACACCCTCATCAGTCACAATTTGAATATGCAGAAAAGGGGACATGTAAAAAGGCGAAATGGATATGAAACATGATTAGCCCACTGATCTCACAGTCCTGGGATAGACTCTATAATGAGGGAGACGTGGAGAATCTAAAACACAGTGTATAAGGTTGGAGAGATGGGTTAGAGGTTAAAAACATTCACTGACCTTAAAGAGGAACCAAGTACTATTCCTGGCATCCACATTGGGTGGCATACAACCACCTAGAATGCTAGTTCCATGGCCCCAGACACCACCTTCTGGCCTCTGTGTATACCTCCACTCTGTATATCTGCACTCTGTGTATACCTGCACTATATATGCACACGTCCTCTCTTCCACATACATATACACATACTTAAAAAATAAATTGTAAAAACTAAAATATCTTTGAAAACAGAGCATGCTAGAATAATTTTTAGTAAAACAAACATTTCCAACAAATATAAAGTTTTTTTCAAGAATTGCTTTGTGTATATCAATACATTCGTTGTAGGTGAAAGGGAGGTCTCTATACATCTAAGGTCCTAAGCAATGAGTATAGCATGCCCCATCTCCATGTGGCATTCATGTGCTTTCATTAATCCTTTGCAAAGAGCTTGAGCTTAGTTCTTAAAATAATAATAATAATAATAATAATAATAATAATAATAATAAAGAGTTAGCAGTGTTTTCAGTTTCTGCTGCTGAAATACATAAAGAATTTCCCGCAGTGCTGTTAAGGCATACAACCCAAGCTTGCCTGTAAAACAATGGACCCTTTTGGTTAGAACCCTTGCCCAACATTGAGAGACCAGATATTCTGCTCTTGACAGCAATTCAGTGATGGAGAAAGTAGAGAGGAAGCATGACTTGCCACCGCACAGACAAGCCAGTGTTTGAGTGGTTGAGTCATTAGTACAGCATGCAAAATCTAAGACTTCCCATTCTTGTTATGAGTAGTAGGAAGTAGAACTCAGAGAGCTCAGAGAAGATAACCTGATGAAGGTAAATATGAAATCAATAAAGCAAAGGTGGCAGCGACTTAATTCAGTCCCTACAGCATCCTGCACTACACAGTGGTTTAACTCAGAAACATCTCATCCCCAGCAGCACCGTTGTCTGCTCTTCCAGGTAGACACTGCTGCCCAGAGTCTTGTTTGCCTTCTTAAGTTTTTCCATTTCTATTATTAAAATCTCATTCACACATTCCAGGGAGTCCTGGTTTCAAGTATTAAACACACACGTGGCTGCACTACCATGCTGGGGTTGGTTATGTTTATTTGTAGCTGCTGGTGAATATCCTTGTTTGCACTGCGAAGAGCTACACACTTTCAGAAGGAAAGAATAGAGAGAGAAACTTCTGAGACACACCTTCCCGAGATTTGGGGGCAATGTAATCCAGACCACTGCACAGAGAGGCTGTCGGCGTCAGCCCTGCTGCATGTTACACTCATTATGTCAGCAAGAGGTTGTTTTTCATCTAAGTTATCATGTTAATCTTTGTGCATTGGGCATCTTTTTGGTGGTTCTATACCCCCTCCAGAAATGTCTCAGAAAATTCTCTTTTGCACATTGGTGGAAGAAACATATGCAGTCCTGCACTGCAAGCAAAAATGCCTGCAATGAGAAGTGAAAAGAGAAAAGGTTAAATAGAGAAAATTCTGATTTCACATTCACTCCTTTCCTGCCTTGGTGGCTTTACCTTCACCCATCAAAGCACTGATTCTTCCAGAGCTGACATCAAAGGCTGTTAAACAGCATCCTAAGATCCCTATGAGGAAGGGCCACTGGGATATAAGGAGTTTAGTTACTGGAAATGAATCATGAAGACATTCTGTATATATATTTATTTATAAACCTTCAGTGCTTGGAGCACTCAGTTTAGAGTAATGATCAGATCTTGTTATCTGGTGACTACTGAGGTCATGATGAGGAATAGCAGAGAGATTTAAGTTGAATATTTTAAGGTCATGAAACGTATTATTAAAGCAATGAGGCCCAATAATGCAGGCAAGCTGGACCATTTAGCAATTGTCTCTCTTCAGCCTCTGCATGTTTCACACTTCTTTAAAGGTGGAGCGGCTTAAATATCTTGACATTAGCGTGTAGACTCTTCTACTAAGCTCCTTATTTTAGGCTGGTTGAATTCTCAGGGTTCTTTACTTAATCTTGCCCTTATCTTAGAGTCAAGCCAATTATGATCTTTGAAGTGAGATCCTGGGCTTATTTCAGAAGTCTGAGATAATTGGGAATTACCTACAGGTGTTCTTAAGGTTCTAAATGTATTTTCTATGGACATTATAAGGATTATATGATTTGTGGCAGGCCAAGTGACACAGGCCTGAACTCTCTCTTCCTCATTTAAAAAATGTATTTATTTATATAATGTGCATATGTGTGGGCACACAGTTTGTATCTGAAGGTCAGAGGGCATCTTGTGGGGATTGGTTCTCCTTTTGCCATATGGTTCCCTGGGAATGGACTCTGGTTTCTAGGCTTCGTGACAAACTCCTTTTTCCAGAACCATCTTACCAGCCATCTTTGCCTTTCCTTTTAAGATAGGGTCTCTCTCTGAACCCGAAGTTCATAGATTCCGCTGGACGGATTGGCAGCAGGCTCCAGGGATCCTTGTGAGTCCATCTCCCAGCACTGGGGTTTTAGGTATGCACCACCACACAAGACCCTTATATACGGGGATCTAAGCACAGGTCACCACGCTTGTACAACAAGCATTTTACCAATGAATCTGTCTTCCATGTCCCATATATGTATTGTAACAGAATATTTTACTTAGTGTAACATATGCATGCATTAGGGTGGAGTGTGTGTGTGTGGGTAAAGATAAATTTGTAAAATCCATCAAACTGTTGGTCTGTTGTCTGTGTGTTTATTTTAAAGCAGAGTGGGAGGCCAATGAAAAGCTTTATGTGGAAGTTACCATCTCTGGGGCATTAGTCAGACTGTGGGGATTATACCCCGAATATTAAGAATCATTATTTCTGAGTGACAGTGACTGAGAGTTTGATAGGAAAATCTCAGTCACAGGGCTGCATCAGCTTAGGCAGCCTGTCAGGCTTCCCTTACAAAGACAGTCTTTTTTATGCCTCGGAGCTAGAATGCAAACCAGAATAAATCAGACAGTCTCATTCACCAGCCTGATCGTTTTAATTGTTAAAATAGAAGTTTAATTTGCCATGCTTGGATAAAAATCCAATTCTGAGGAAGCATATGTATCAAGTGATCAATGAAGGACGAGGGAGGAAAGTGAATTTGTAGATGAGACTTGAATCCTGATGTGAGTCAGAACAACAGGGCATTCTCGACTTAGTTTATTCATATCTAGATAGCTATTGAAGGCTAGGCTGAACCAAAGCTTTGCCTCTGGCCCTGATGTATAGAGAAGGAATACAACTGCTTCTCTAAAAGAATAGATATGCCTGACAGAGCCAGTAATGTCCTGGGCCTAGGGCCATAGGGAGTGTGGCTTCAGATCCTAAGAACCCAACTCTTCCCACCACACAGGACCATGATTATCAATCCAAAGGCCACTGTGTGCTTGGTCTACCTTGTTGTTGAGATAGCCTGTGCTCCCTTTTTGCAACATTGCCTGATTAGCTTCTGGTTGACATAGTCCTATTTCTCCCCTAAGAACCGTATATAAGATGCTGTTCTTCATAATCAACTTGCTTGGCAATAGCCATCAGTTTATGCAAGATGTCATGACTCCAGCTTTTTGTCTTCTGACCCTTCCCCTTAGGACTCTGTCACCAAAGGATGACCTACTGGTCAAATACACACATTTAAATTTTTAATTTGTTTGAGAATTTCATATATGCATATGTGTTTTGATTAAACCCATTCCACATTCCCTCCATTTCTATTTCTTAACTATCTCCACTATTTTCCCTCACAAATTCATATGATTTCTTTTTCTTTTTCTTTTTTTTACTTCCCCTCCCCAAGTCCATTTAGTGTTGCTTGTTGGTAGATGGGTATAGGGCCATCTTCTGGAACACAAGTAGCTTTTCCAATGTTTCATTGCTGAACAAACCAAATCTAATTCTCCTCTCAGAATCCATGAGTTGCTGATAGCTCCTCAGCTAGAGGTGGGAATTCATGAACCCCTTCCTGATCCATGTGCTTTTGGCTGGCTTGACCTTGGGCAGATCCAATGCTCACGATCACAGCCATTGTGAGAATGCTGCCTGCCGGTTCTGATTCATTATGTTAGATCTCTGATAACAGCTATGGAAGGCTCTTGGGACTAGCATCTTGCATTTAACCTTTACTGCACCATTTCTTTTTATTATTCTCATCTAACAGGTGAGTGTACTGTCGATAAAACCTGAAACGTAAGTAGCTGTCAATCCATCACAGAAATAGTGGCAAATCTATGATTATCTTGGGTGGTCTTCAGAGCAAAGCTCATCTATTAACAATTCCACATCTACTTGCATACAGTTGCAGATATTGAAGAAATATCTAGCCTTTCATAAGTTCCTAAGGACATTAAAAACTAAAGTATTCTAGCAACAGCAACAGCTAAAGGCATGGGCTGCAGCCCTCCCACCTAGAACACTCAGGAGGGTGTGAAGACTACCTTAAGTTTATAATGAAGCAAACACTGTGTGTTGGAAATGTGGGCTTTGAAATATGATGAGATATTATCATGCTCATTATGTCCAACAGTGTAAACATCTATAATAAAGTATTGTTAGATGTTGGGACTACCTCCAAAATATTACATAATGTAACAATGACCTTCCAAATGCTTGGAGCTACTCATGGGGTGTTGGCTTTCTCATTCTATGTTGTATGAAGCCAGTGATGCATAGAGAAGGCATCAGACAATGAACAGAAGAGACTGTCGGCTGGGTGAGGCCATTATATCCTATAAACTATGATTTAATCAAATCTTAAAAATTTTTTTAATGTAATTCTCATTCATTATTTTACAATATGCGTGTGTGCATTTATGTTTAGGCTGCATGAGATTGACCTAATCCATAATTATTACTTAATAAAAGAAAAATACATTGCACTTCAAGTGTATAGTCTTAAAACATTTAAATTGGATAAACAGAATTTTATTAAGATTTTACCCCAGTGTTCTTTCTCTTTTTAATGTTATCCTGGACCCTGATGACCTTATCACACATACATATTAGAGAGCTATCATTGGAGCAAGTGGTTTTAAGTTTCATATTAACATTAAGGTTTTGAAATACTAAGCTGCATGTGCAGCTAATCTATCTCTTTTCTGATAGTGACACCGGACTGTTAAAGGTGAATTTGCTTTAGCATGGATTTCTAGGAATGCTTTCTGTGTCTCCCCTTTTCTCCCCGTAATTATTTTTTTACTCCTAGCCAGAGGTAGCTAATGAGCTCAGGTCATACCTAACTCATCTCACCATATTAAATCATTCTGATAAGAGAGAGACTATGTTTAGTTCTGACACTGCAGCAGTTTGTTGCAGCAACTGCCTTGTTTGAGTCTGAGGTCTAGCGTTACGATGACAGAATGAAAGCCCAGACAAGGTCTCTGGAAGTCTGAGGGCTTCTCAGCATTTTAGTGTGGGCAGAATATTTTAAGAAAATGCAGAACAGAAGCCATTCTCTCTTTGGGTCTCAAGGGACATAGCATTTCTACATCTGAATACAATGAATTCTTATTTATACATGGAGTCACTTGTACTTTGAAATTCTATCCCACATGGACAAAGAGAAAAACAAAAAAGCAAACTGAATAGATCATGCTTCAAATATAATCATTTTTTAGCGACTCCTAATTTAATCTATTTATTCTTTAGAATGAAGAATTAAATACATAAGCCCCAGAAGAGCTAATTGACTTAAAATGACACACAGAAATCTAGCTCTATCTGTTTGACATCTCAAATCTCAGTGCAATGAACATTCCATCAGACCATGCCTCCATTCAGGGCTCTGCAGCTCACTGATGATATCTTCAAAAGGTGATCCTAAGCAGTTAAAAAGGTTGGCTCAGCAGTCACGTGCTCCCACTAATCTCCCAGAAGACCCATGTTCGCTTCCCATGCTGAGTGGCTCACAATCGCTGGTAGTTCAGTTCTAGAGGATCCTTTGGCCTCTGTGGGTAGGCACACAGACAGATGCAAAAAGTTAATCACAAAAAAAATTAAGGATGTTTTTAAGAATAACTGAATTTTTTTGGCTTTGTTGGTCTCCTTGTGTGTCTCCTGTCTCCTTTGGGTCCTTCTATACCCCATTTCTTCCATAAGAGTCCCTGCACTCTATCCAAAGTTTGGCTGTGAATCTCTGTATCTGCTTCAATCCTTTGCTGGTTGGAGTCTTTTAGAGGACATCTGTGGTGGGCTCTAGTCCCCTTCCTTCTCTTCTACTACTTCTGGTGTCTTTTCTTCTGAATGAGAATTAAGCATCTTCCTTAGGACCCTTCTTATTGTTTAGCTTCTTTAGGTCTCTTGACTTTTGTATGATTATCCTATTTAATATGGCTAAAGCCCACTTATAAGTGAGTATGTACCATGTGTGTTTCTCTCCTTCTGGAATACCTCACTCAGGATAATCTTTTCTAGTTCCATTCATTTGCCTTCAAATTTCATGATTTCCTTGAGCCACACAAGGAGATCAACAAAGTCAAAAAAGCAGGGTCCAGAGGGGACTGCAGAGACTGATACATCAGCCAAAGACCGTACATAGAATCCCTGCTCAGCTGTAGCCCATAGATAGCTCAGTCTCTATGTGGGTTCCCTAGTAAGAGGAAAAGATATAGTCTCTGACATGAACTCAGTTGTCTGCTCCTTGATCACTTTTCTCTGGGCAACCTAGGCAGCCCACAGTGGAAGAGGAACCAGGCAGTCCTGATGGGCCCTGATAGGCTGTGGTCATATATTAGGGGAGGACTTGCCATATTAGTCAACTAGGGAAGGGGAATAGGGGAGAAAGAGGCAGGGAAGATGGGACTGGGAAGAGATGAGGCTACAACTAAGATACAAAGTGAATAAATAGTAAATAGTAATACTAATAATAACAACAACAATAATAATAAAGAAAAAAAAGAATTCCTGAAACTTATGAAAGTAATTGATAGGAAGAGTAAATGGGAAAGCACTGAAAGTCTATTTCTGAACTCTGGCTGTATCAGTTGCTCTTTGCATAATTTAAGGATCACTGGGACCCTCTGAGGGATGTACTTCTCATTTGTAGACTGAGCATGCCTTCTTGATAGGGTCGTTATGAAAAGTGATTGGTATGAATTATAGAGTATGTTTAAAGCAATCAGATCAGACCTAAGACCATTGTCAGCACTCCATAGATGTTTGCTTGTACAGCCCCATCTTACATTCCATTGAAGGCTTGGAAGCTTACATGTTAGAGTGAGTATTCCAGTATAGTAAAGAAAACAACCAATACTTTAGGGAATAAAAAATGCCCATTGTGGAGGAATATATGCATATGTGTGCGCAACCAAATACATAAAATCTGTCAATATTGAGAATCAGTTTTAATTGTCTACTATGTATATTTCTATATCTTTTTTAGTAATTTATTTATTTTTATATTAATCACAAGTTATATACTTTGTATCCCAGCTGAAGCCCCCTCCCTCATTCCTTCCCACTCTCCCCATCCCTCCCTCATCTTCTCCCTGCCCCCCTCCAAGTCCGCTGATAGGGGAGCACCTCCCCCCTTCCATCTGACCCTAGCTTATCATGTCTCTTCAGGGCTGGCTGCAATGTCCTCTTCTGGGATCTAGTTAGGCTGCTCCTCCCTTGGGGAGGGGGGATGGTCAACAAGCCAGCCATTGAGTTCATGACAGAAATAGTCCCTGTTCCCTTTACTAGGGTACCCAGTTGAATACTTAGCTACTATGGGCCACATCCGAGCAGGGGTAATAGTTTGTATCCATACATGGTCCTTGGTTGGAGAATAAACACACATATGTAGCATATGCATTTATACATTTTACATGTATATGTATGTATCTGTGTTTATTATATACTTTTCTATAAATTCATATAGGAGCAGAGTAAGTAGTATCCAACCAGTTTTGTTAAGTCTCACTATTACCTACCTAAACCCTAATGTTTAATCCAAAACCATTCATCCCTTCTGACTTGCTGATATAATCTGTCTCCATGTTCAGGTTTTATTATCAAGTAACTTTGCATTTGTCCCTGTGTCTGTTTCCAGCTGCCCTGGTCAAGGTCTTTCTCAAGTGTTGGACCACCCCTCAAAGCCTTGTCTATCCTTCTGAACTCTAGCGTCTCTTTCACGTTGACTCACTTTCATTCCTGCTGCCCCAAACAGCCTAACATGAAAGTCCCATCCTGTAACATCCCTGCTAAAATTCATCAGTGATGCCCCATCACCCTTGCTTACCCAAGTCTCATACAAGGCTGATACGGAGACACTTGTACCAGGTTTTGTGCCCTTCTAGCTTTATCCTATCCCCCTCTTTAGCTCTGCCTCAGTGCCTGGAACAGTGCTCTGATAGCAGAACCTTGAAAAGGATAACAGAATGAACCTGTGACTAAAGACTAACAAATGGACAAGACAAATCTCACATACTTCATCACCCCTCCTGTCTCCTTTTGAGCAGGTAGTTGCTTGTGGTCTGCTGGAAATCAATGCAATGCAAAATCAATAGCTCCAAGCTTTCCTCAGCACAGTTGCATTTTTTTTCTACAGATAAATAATATCTTTCAGATTTTTCACCTGCCCTGAACTGTAGTGTGGTAGACCTGAAACAGTTGCAATAACTGGTTTATCACTACTATTTTTCAAGACAATTAAATAATCTTTAAAAATTATCTATGTTTATCCTTAGTTATACGTAAGTGTATGAGTACAGTGCTTACAGAAGCCAGGAGAGAGTGTTGGCTCATCTGGGGCTAGAGTTTTAAGCAGGCGTGAGTTGCCCAATCTGGATCCTGGGAATCGAATTTGCATACATTGGGAAAGCAGGAAGTGCTTTTAATCCAGGGAGACATAGCTCCAGGCCCTGCAATGCAATGACATTCTATGGCGTGTACTATATGGCTATAGACATTACATAGACATATGGTTATAGTATTTTGCATTCTGTAGGCATTTCATGAAAAATTAGATAACTTCCTATTACCAGGATTCCAGTTCACTTCATATTATCCATCCTTCATATTATTAAACTATACTTATTTGATACTCTTAGTAATAGAAAACATCCAGAATTAAGAAGTTTTGAGACACTTAACGGTTTGGGTAAACACTGTCTAGTGCTTTCCAGAATAGTGCCACCTAGAAAATGAAAGATAATATCCTTACAAAACCTTTTGAGGATGGATTACTAAACACTGTAAGAACATGAGTGAATGATATTTTTTAGTTCCATCATAATCCTAATAATGTTGAACCCACAGTACTTTGGAAGTCAGATGTGATACGTGGTTTAATAACTTCTCTTGCCCAGTGTCCCTTTTAATCTTCTCCCACATAATGGCTATCTCCTATTTTATCTCAGGATTAATGACTCTGTAAATGTGTTTCAATATATTTCTTCTATTAAAACATATTCTTTTTATAAAAAGAATGTTATTCTTGTTCTATAACAAGATTATTCTTGCTGTTTGTAAATATCCATCCTAGGGGTCAGACTCCTGTCACCTTTGGAACAATCCATCAGTGTTTTCTTTCAAATAAGACTATTTAAAGTTTTGTTTACTATCAACATAATGATTGTTTATGTGGAGAGAAAATGAATCCATTAATGAAAACACCTCTCCTTTTAAAATCACATCCTACTCTTTCAACTTTGTAAAATAACAGACATGAAGGGCATAAAAGGAAACAGTACTCTCGCTTATGAGATCAATGCTGTGAGACCTTGAGCAGCAGTATAGAATAATATTTAATTAACCAACTGAAATATGAAGCCCGCTAAGCTGTTATTTGCTTAATGACTCTAGTTTTTCATTAACAAATGACATGGTGCTTATGGTTACCCCAGGGACATGTGAATACAGAAATGCAAGGACTTCCTGACAGTCAGGCCTTACCACTCTCACTGAGCCCACACCCACTCTTCCTTGTGATCCTAAGGTATCATGACTGTTTATGGCTTCATGCTCATTTGTTCAGTCGCCACCATCACCGGGTCCCTTGAAGATCTCATCTTCTCATGTCCAACTGGAAGAAGATCATTTTCCATTAACAACTTTGCAGATTCAAATAAATGGGCAAGGTGGTATAAAATTAAGAAAGGGGGTTGACAGAATCTTCCTGAGGTATTCGGATCTTGGGGGCCTTCAGTCCTTTTCAATTTTACCTGAAGGCATACCTCAGCATCTCTAACCTGTGGGGAATAGATAGCTTTGCTGAGTCCTGTAAGCATCAGATTTAAATACTTGTCAACCCATGTTCCAAGATGCACACATTTGCTTGTGACTCCCTGGGTCTATTCACAATGGAATTCTTCACTATAAAGGGCTGCTCACCTGATTCATTCTCCCTGTCTGCTCACCCATAGTTGTTACTGTCTGTTACATGTCAGGGTGCCTTTAAAATGAATTACAGAACAAAGAATTTTCCCTCTACATGAAGCAAGTTAGTATCATTTAGAACAGCAGCAACTTCACAAATGAGCCCAAAAGAGGAAACTTTCTTGGTGCTTAACAATAAAGGATGGACCCTTTTAACTCCAGGCTCTCTGTGCGGGGAGTGAAGGATGATGAGTTCCATTACTGCGGCTGTCAGTCTAAGGTAGTGAGAGAGCTTTCCCCAATTCTGCACTGAAAATGCCTGTGTGCAAGGAGTGTGTCTGCTCCCTGTATCCACGGCATCTAATAACTCTAGTTCTGAGCAAAGCGAACTGAGTCTGAGAAGTTCACAAAACTACAGCTGCCTGTTGCCATGAGCACGGAACAGCCAGGGAACCAAAGGAGTTGGAAAGCCCCCACCTGAGATGCATTTTTGCATTTTAGATGAATTCTGTTTCCCATAGAAGTCAAGTTTTGATGATAGCTTTTGTTCTGTTACATGAAACCAGCAGTTCTCAGTCACAATCCCAATGGGGGTCACATATGAGATATCCTGCATATCAGATATTTACAATACAATTCACAACAGTAGCAAAATTACAGTTGTAAAGTAGCAATGAAATAATTTTATGGTTGTGGGGTCAGCACAGCATGAGAAACTGTATTAAAGGCTGCAGCATTGGGAAGGCTGAGGACCACTGTATTAGACTGTAAAAGCCTGTGTCTGCAATAAAGGCTGAAAGGGAAAGTATTACTAGGAGAAATGGACATCTTTGGTGCTGCACTGCATTCTGGTACCTACAGAGCAAACAGATGTGTAGGAATGATTAGGACCATTTTTAAAAATTTTATTTTATTAATTATAGTTTATTTATTTTGTATCCCAGCTGTAGCCCCTCCACTACTCCCTCCCAATCCCATCCTCCCTCCTCTTCTTCTCCTATGCTCCTTCCCCAGTCCAATGATAGGGGAGGTCTTCCTCCCCTTCCATCTGACCGTAGTCCATCAGGTCTCATCAGGACTGGCTTCTTTGTCTTCCTCTGTGGGCTGGTAAGGCTGCTCCCCCCTCAGGTGGAGGTGATCCAAGAGCCAGCCCATGAGTTCATGTCAGAGATGGTACCTGACCCTATTATTGGAGAACCCTCTTGGATACTGAGCTTTCTGGGGCTACTTCTATGCAGGGTTTCTAAGTTATCTCTATGCATGATCCTTGTTTGGAATATCAGTCTCAGAAAAGACTCCTGGGCCCAGATATTTTGGGTCTATTGCTCCCCTTGTGGAGCGCCTGTCCCCTCCAGGTCTTTCTATCTCCCCCTTCTTTCGTAAGATTCCCTGCAATCTGCAAAATCTTTGCCTATGAGTCTCAGCACATGTTGATACCCTGCTGGGTAGAGTCTTTCAGAGGTTGTCTGTAATAGGCTCCTGTTCTGCTCCCTGTTTTCTCCCTCTTCGGATGTCCCTCTCAGTTGCCTTTCTGAATGAAGATTAAGCATCTTACCCAAGTCCTGATGAGGACCATTTTTGCTAGAAAGTTCACCTCATTGTTCATGATAATCAACAATGTAATGGGAGTAGTGAAATCCATTTCTTATATTTCACCTACTTTCTCCACACAATGAGTCAGAACAAACTGGCCATCAAAAAAAAAAAAATCTTTAAGGGGCCAATCCTTGGAGAATCCTCATCATTGTAGGATTGGAGCTAGGCTGAGCCATTCATTCCACAGTCAGGTAGGTGTCTTAAAATTGCTCTCTGGGTACTATATACAATCTCCCAACTCTACTTGATGTGAGTGAGAGCTAAAAGTTCCATCCTTTGCCTATATTAGATATAGTCATTGAGGGGTTCCATTGCATGGCACCAGTCCTTGGGAGATATGATAGTCTTGTATTATCTATTGCTGTCTATCCCTGAAAGCATCAGCATTAGAAATAACACCTATTTTGATATGATATGTTTTAATGAAGAGAACCCACTGCTATGGGACACTCTGAAGGAAGAGTCACCTCAGTGGGAGTGACACCAAGGGTGCCCATGAAAGTCTCCCTCACAGCTGGGTCTCATGAAACTGAAAAACTGTATGGAAAGGGACATCATCACTCAGGTAAAGTGGCAGCCTACAGAATGGGAGATCTTTGCCAATTATGCACCTGATAGAGGATCAGTGCCTTGATCAATCCACATCAGAGAATCTCCTTTAGTCGATGAGAATTAACACAGAAATCTACAAGTGAGAGAAATTGAGAGACTTTGGGGCACTCAGTTTAAATGGAAGTCTTCATCAAAGCCCTTCAACAAAGGCTCAGGGATCTATGTGGAAGAGGAAAGATTATGAGAGCCAGAGCGAATGAGTGACTCCAGAGAAACAGTGTCTTCTAGACACAAAAAGAATGGTGCACATAGGAACTTACAGAGACTGAGACAGCGTGCACACAATCTGTACAAGTTGATGCCAGATGGAATCTGAGCACTGTAACAGAGAAGGGCACAAGGGTTTCCATCACTTGCCAATTGATGTCTGCTGGCATTTTCAACAATGTAGCATTACTGAGTGTATCAACCACTCCTCAGTGCAGGCTGCCTAGGCATTGCTCGCTGATCCCTAGTAAACTCAATTGTATTTTCATGGACATTTTGTTTTGGTTTGCTTTGGTTTTATGCTTTTTTTGTTTTATTCTTTTGCTTGTTTTGATTTTCATATTTTTGTGCTTCTTGATTGTTTGATTTTTTTAAAAAGGAAAGAAGAAAAACACAATGTTGGGAGGTGGATTTGACAGAAGGAAGAAATGGATCCATGTATATCAAATGAAAAATTTCCATAAGATTAGAAAAAAAAACTGGTTAACAGGCACAGAGAAACAGATGTGTCCAGCACATTGAGAATTCTGTAATAAAAAGTGTTATTATTTTAACTTAAAAATAGGGAAATTAATGAATTAAATAAGCCAGCAAGAGAGAAACTATGCAACTATAATCTGGGCCAGTAATAAAAGTTTGCAGTGTAAAGGTGTTCAGGTGACTGCAAACACCGAAGGCTTCTGTGATGTTGTCCTTAGAAGGAAAGGAGAAAACACGGCTGCAGAAAACAGCATCTGTTATTTATTTTCACTAGGGAAAATGTTTTTGGTTAAAAAATAGAGTGAATAAAGTAAACACTTATTGAAAGGTTTGACTTTCCATAGTTTTCTGTTCTTTGTTGGAAAAGACTTAACCGTTTGCGCTTGGATTTATTTGTTGGCCTTTGATTTTGTCCCACTGACACACATTCAGTTTTGTTTTTAACCATAAATACACTGCTTTACTTGCTATAACCTTATAACATTTTAAATTTTGAACAGCGTTTTTTCTTTCTGAGGGTTGTTTTAGCTTCTCTACTGCTTTATAGTTCCATGTGAATTTTAGGCTTGCTTTTGCATTTCTGTGAAAATTGCTGTTGTGTTTGATTGGGATTGTCTTAAATGTTTTAATGGATATTTCAACAGTATCGGTCGTTCCAGTTCAAGAACCAGAGCATCTTCTCATCGCAGCTTTCCTCCGTTTCTTTCATACAGATTATTGTAGCCTCCTTCGTAACACTCTCTTCATCCTTGGCTGTAGTTCTTCCTAAGTGCTTTAACCTCTATGTCCATGATGTGTATTGAGAAGATCTTTTTGTGGAGAAGCGTAGGTGTGTTTTGTGTGCTGATTGTCCCCTGCTCCTTCTCAGAGCTCATTCTTTTAGCACTATGCACAAAACCATCCCATCTGCACACATGGCTGAATCAACTTCTTTTCTGACTTGATGGTTTTTACTTCTAAAGTTACTATGGTACATATTACTAAAGTGCTTCTATAACATGGTAGATTTGAGCACAAAGTGGGCATCTGTGCCTTACGCCAGCCATTGAGAAACACATTTTCAGCTCCTTTTGCTTGGGATCTGGTGTCTCAGGATCACTTATAACTGGACAAATCAGTCAGAGCTATAGTGAGGCATGTGCCTTCAGAAAAGTAAGCCTGATTGAAAAAGAAACCAGAGCCGATGGACACACAGAGAAAAGGAGTCTGTTTATATCCCTGGTGAGACTGTAACTTGGTACAGGCATTAGAGAAACAGTATACTGGGAACCACCATTTAATCTAACAGTTCAATTACTGGGTTAAGAAAGAACATTGAAAAGATTTTTCCATTTTGTAATAACCTAATTGTGGGCCAATCCAAGTGTCATCAATAAAGAAATTGATGAAAAATATTTATTGAGCCTTAAAAAGGAAATATTTTGTTTATAACAAGTGTGTCCTTTATCCTGAGAGAAATCACACACACACACAAGAGAGACACAGAGAGGGGGGGATTATTTTACTACATGGCAGAAATGAAATAAACAAAAGACATAAAACAGATCAATAGACTAAAATGCTAGTTATTGAAGACAAGGTGAGAAAGGAAATGTACATGTGGAGTTTAGAGAGTCCAGATATGTAGGATAAATATGTATACAATATTTCATATATAATATACATATGTATATATGTATAAATATACATGTATTTATATAGGTATGTATATGTATCCTCATACAGCATGAGGATTATGGTTCTTTCAAAAGACAAAGCACACTACATTTCTGAGTGTTTCTCAGTTTTAATAGTGGGTGCTTTTTTGAGAATGAGAAGGAAGACAGAGAATGGCAGTTTGCAACAGAAAATACTGTTTTCATTCCTATCAGTGAGAGACACCTTAAATGCATGCTTTGATTTTTAACACTTGGCACATCTCAAAGTCAACTGAAGCATATAGCATAGTAGCAGCTAACTTTACACAATGGCAGAAATTCTCAGTTCTGTCTTTGAATTCATTCAAGACCTGGCACTGAGTATTTGACTTAGTTCATTATCTCACTGGCATGGGCATTGGAATTACGGCTCTTATTTCTTTCACAATGACAGTTCAGGACATGGTAGGCCCTGTTTCTTAGGAACTGAGAAAAGAGAAATGTCTGTTTTGAAAATGTCTACCATAAGACTTTCAATGCCTCCATGGAAGGACCTGGTGAATACAGTGGGGTGATACTTCACCGTGAGAATTCAGTTTCTCCACAGAAGGGCTTGAAGGATAAGGTGTGACTGTGTAGGCAGCCTGGAGTCAGCCACAGAAAAGACTATATATGGTATTTAATCAGTATGTTCAAAAGTAATCTGGTTCTTGTAGCAAGGGAATGCACATTTCCATATTACTGAGATTGTTTGCTTCTATTTTCTTCTGCTTCACATATTGCAGATATTTTTGGTACCTGGCATGTTACAGGCGTTTGAGTTTGTCATGTGAAAACTATAAGAATAAGCTTACCAACCCTCTGTCAATCCATTCCTCTCACTTCCCATTTCCCTGTGTGTCAGGCCACCCTCATTTCTTGTCTTTCTTCTCTTCTTAATCTTAGACTTAAGTACTTAAGTAGCTGCCGACATGGTGAGCAACAAGAAGCAGGAAGTAGGAAGAACTCAGCTGACCAAGTATGTGCCAAGCGCTCTGTGTTTGAGGCTTATTATTGTATAACTTGGGAAAAACTTGAATCATAAATATTAGTTTATTAGTATTTGCTTAATGTTCCTCTGGTCAACAAACACCATATCCAAAAACAACAGATAAGAAAGAGGGCTACTTCATCTTACAGATTAGTCAATCATCAAAGGAACCAAAGGTAAGAACTCAAGCAGGAACCTGAAGGCAGGAAGTGAGGTAGAAACCATGGAAGAATACTGTTTACTGGCTTGCTTCCTCTGGCTTTCTTTATTACCTTTCTTAAACAGCCCAGGACCACCTGCTTAGAAATGGTACACAGTGGAATGGGCCTCCTACCTCAATCGGAAATTTAAAAAATGCCTCACAGGCATGTCCACAGGCAAATCTAATGAAAGCTATTTTTCAACTGGTGCTGCTTCTTCCCAGGTATGTCAAGTTGACAACCAAAATTAGCCATCACATAATTCTTTCCCTACCTTGGTCAGTAGGAGCCAAAGAATTAATTCTGTGTTTACAAACATTTTAAACTTTGTTTTCTAGTGTGAATCTTATTTTTCAAGTGTATAGTTCCTCTTATTTTAAAATAATCATCATTTTCATTGTCTTGTGCCTGCAGTATACATTCAAGTGTGTACACTTTCAGGGTGACTCTTCTTATTTAGAAATGCACCCTCTTCTTGAGTCAGAGTTGGATTTGATGACGTGTTTAGTCACTGTAATGTGATGGAGAACTCGTTCTGGACTTCTCAGATTAAGTAGTCACAGGCAATTCCCAACTCCTGTTCGGATTTTAGATCACAAGAAGAAACTGGTTGGCTGTCATGTTAGCAGCCCAGGTGGCTGGAGACTTAATGGCTATAAGCAAGAGAATCTGGGAAGAAGCCTGGCCAGGTCTTGTTATCCTATCAGTATTTAAGTGTCAGGTGTATAAGTAGGGAAATACGTTAGATGATCCAAAACTCTCATGAAGAATATCCATAAGTTAACAGTCAGAGCCCTAGACTTACGGCCCAGCGAACTTACAGTTCAAATCATCTTGTTAAAGAAAAATGACAGTCCATCCACACATTCATTACCAAAATCAGGTACAAAGATTTCAAGCAGAGTAAATGGGTGTGGCATTATACTCTTAAGACCTAAGGTGTTAGGTTAGATAGTGAAAGACCTGCCACTTGAATTAGGTACAACAGGCCATTCAAATCACTAGACACACCATAAGTAAATGAAAAATACCACTCAGGGTAATAACCAGCAGAAACAATTTTTTGTTTTGTGTACAAGTTTGTTGGTGTGTGTGAATCTACATCTGAGTACTCACAGCTATGAATGCCTGTGTGTGGGCTTAAAGTTGGTATTGTGTGTTTCTCTCATTCACTTTCCACTCTATTTATTGATGCAGGGTCTCTTGCTGAACTAGGATCTTGCCAGTCCAGCTTGCCCAGCTAGTCAGCATGCCCAGGGCATCCCTTTTCTCTTTCTCCCGAGTGCTCTCACCACATCCGCCTGTCTTTTTATGTGGGCCTGGTGGATATAAACACTGATTCTAATGCTTGTGTGGCAAGTGCTGTGTCCATTGATCCGTCTTGCAAGCCCTGACAGGGAAATTTTTATTTACTAAACATTGTAGCTTGCTTTGATTACCCCTCTTTTCACAATTAAATCTTTCAGAAAATTTTATATTGGAATAAAACTTACTTGTCTAAATCCCCCCAAATTGTTGGTACTAAATAACATTTTCGCAGAAGGGATCAAACAAGCAGTTTGATGTATCCAAGAGTGAATAAGTGCTAAAGTCTCTTTGGTGCACTGTGATGCTGTTTGCCTGCACAGAACTTAACAACCCTGCCTAAATCATGATATTTATCCCCAAATGGGCCACATCCGCTGGGTAACACCATCCACAGCTGAGTGACAAAGTGCAATAAGGACACACTGAACAGAGAAACGATTCTTTGCAGTTGGATAGTTAGGGTATTGCAAGGGAGACGCTGCGTTTGGGGAGCTTATGCAAGAGGCTTTTCTGAGATGTACAAAAAAAAATGAATAGGAGCTAGGTTGTACTCTGCGGAAAAACTGCACTCCATCTCTCGACCATTACACTGATGAAATATTTCAATAAATCACAGTCTTTTGCCATCCTTGGGTGTTTTGCAGTATCAGCGACTGCCACTGTAAAATGCACATTGATTTCTGCTTGGAATTCAATGGCAAGAAAAGCTGTTTAATCATTTGGCTCTTGACTGGCTAATAAAGAATGTCTCACTTTATAAGTTTATTTTAGATAAGATTTCCATCCCTTCCCTGGTTCTGTATTCCTGTTTAATTCCTTTTGTTGGGGAAGGGGTAGTGAATGGGGCTTCTGAGAAGAAGGTGCAGTAGGTATCTCCCCTCTGCTTGTCTCCATCATCATTGTGACTTGCAAGGCTGTCCCACCACCTAGCAGTGAAAACCCCATAATCATCTGCTACATAAATTGCGATGCCTTTGCATGCCTCAGAAATTAGTGTTAAGTAAACCAAATTGTGGCCTCCCCCCAACACTGCTTTTCAGACTAAAGGCTGTGCTGCAATTACAGGAAGCAAGCACCCTATTGCTATAATTTTCCACCCAATCACATCTCATTAGCATTCAATTTTGCTAAAGCCACATGACATAAAAGTCACTAATAACCTGATGCATTTTGTAGGGTATTGGCAAAGAATAAAATCAGATAAACCCGCATTAATGTCCTATGACCTCCGGGAGGCTGCTGACAGGATTGAAAGTGCCAAGAATGCTGAGAAGGAGCCATCTGAGAAAGCCACCCCCGTGTTAGGAGCCTCAATTAGCCTGCCTCATTTGGGAAATTAGGATGCTGACTGGGAGCTTGGGAAGGAAGGTGACAAAGGGAGATGTTCCATTTGGCTAAGGCGATGTTGTGAACTAACAAATGCACTTCCCAGGAAAGGCCCTCCTCAACTTCTGTTGATGCAAAATGAATAGCTTCACCATCAGAAAAACTTTATCCAACTTCTCACCAGCTCTGCTTTCTGGGTTATGTAAAAATAGTTTAAACCTTCTTCTGTGTTTCTGTCTGAGTGTTAACTCGAGATTGGTCAATAGTAGAACTAAGTCCAGAGGTCTTAGATCCATCTCTGGACATTTACAGGGAGGGAGAGTCCCCTGAATGTGTCCTCAGTGGCAGCTGACATTTATCTTCAGCAAAGGTACTATGTGTTCTTGTCCACTACACTGTTTCTTAGCTGACATGATTGTATCTCAAGCAACAATATCTATTTATAGCTAAGTGATAAAAATACATAAATATTGTACCAGGATCATGTGTAGGGTCCCTTCCTCTAGAAGCCTTTTCTTGTAAGCATGCAACATTGAAAAAGCCCTGAATGCAGGTGGCTTCATACACACACTAAATATTTGAGTGCTGGGACTCAGACTCTGAAAGGGAGAAGATGGGCTTTACTGTAATCTCTGGACATATGAGACAGTTTTATTGATAGATAGAAACAGTTTTGGTCACTCTATGTTTCAAGAAAAATTGTTGTGGGGTTCTGGGGAAAGACACCTGTAAAACTAAAAACTAAAAACAAAATTACAAAACACAACTGAAGCACAGCACTGTCCAGCTGCCCCATATGCGTCAACCCCCCCGCTTGGGTGGGCTTTTAACCAGTAAGTAGATTCCACAGGCCTCACAGTCTGACTTAGGATCCGGACTCTGCCATCTACTGGATGGGCTTGGCAGTGTTCCGTAACATTTGTATATGTTTCACAAGGACCATTATAGAAACTAGATGAGATGGACTATGTAAATGAAACACGAATCACAGTTCAGAAAACTCCATCTGCAGTCCACGGCTGCCCTAAAAGCCATCCCTTAAGAGATGATGGCACACTAGTAATGAATAGGTGGGGACCTTTCTCCCAGGCTCAATATAAAACTAGATTGTGGTCCCCAAGAGTCTGTATTGAATCAGGAGTCACACACATGTTCATAGAGATCTTGTCCAATAGAGTCCTTTCTAGATACCCAAAGCAGCATCCTTAGGAGACATAGAATCCAGACCTGAAGATTATTCTTAGTGGCTTAAGAGGGAAAGGCAAGGAAGGGTGAAATGAAATGTTACCACCCAGGGTGTGTGTTTGTGTGTGTGTGTGTGTGTGTGTATGTGGGACTCAAACCCACAGCCTCTCACATGCCAAACTTATATTATGCCACTGAATTATATACAGAGCACCTGGATCTATCTATTTAAGCAGAATAAGGCAAGATACCTAAGGCCCAGAAATCTTTTTTTTTTGCCATTAATATTTCTTCTTCTTAGAGGATATAAGATTTTTTAATTGGTAATTTTAGTGGAGATTCTAATAAATGCCAGGTAGCATGCTGGGAAATTTATATGTTATCTTTCTTCAGTCTCACAAATACTCTATTAGGCACTTTTCAGAACCTTGCTGTCTTGTTTTTATGAAGTTACTGCAGCTGAAAAATATTAAGTAGCTTCCCAAGCGATATATCATATATGTGGTAGAAAAGAAACTGCTCTGATTTCTGAACCTGTGATCTTTTCCTCCTGGAATTCTTCCCATTTCCTCTAGGGATGCCAATACAGAGATTTTTATTCTGGATATATATATCAGATATACCAACCTGTTGTCTGCTTGAAAATAAGTTAAATACGTTTTTTTAAGACATGGCCACTCATTATAAGCAACTTAACACTTTTCATTCTCATTAGCACTATGCATCTGCAAGAATGATGTACGTGAATGTTGCAAAGTAGAGGGCTTGGCACTGTCTTGTTAGAAGTAAATATGTGATGTCAACCAAATCTGGGAGACAGTGTTTTCTGAGGGGTGTTGAAATGGCATCTCATGGTTACGGCTTAATGAGGAGTTAACAGAAATCTTGAAAACATCTTATAGGTTTCTCTGTCATGTACCTACCACCTGGAATGAGGGCTGAAGCACACAACTGCCAGATAAATGTGAAGAGGAAAGGGTTATTGAACTCTGGCATGGGAAACTCAGAGTCTTAGTAGCTCTGCTGTGGGAGATCCTGATGGGTAGAGGAGCTACTGTGGATGACGAGGCTTATGGTTCATAATTCAGGACAGCATTGATTGTCTCCCAGGGCCAGTGAGGACCCATGTTCACCATGTCAGGTCTCTCTCACACACAAGCTGGATACATTGTGGCAAAGCAGTCTCTCTTATAAAAGCTGGGCCAAGGCTGTAGACTATTCTATTCTCCAAAGCACTTGAGAGGTTCAAAGGATCCAGCAGAGAGAGTACTGACATCATATTGTCCCAGCATTGCTGAACCCACCATCCTGAGCTTCCTTAACAAGTGTCAGGAGAGCTCATGGTCTATGGGATACTGTATACAACTTGCATGTAAACAAAGACTGCAGTAGACACTCTATTTGAAAAAGCAGTTGCTGGGCGGGGGGAGGGGGAAGTACAGAAGAAAAAAAGTGAAAGGATAAAACAACTTGTCCCCTGGATTTACCTGCTATTAAAGGAAATGAAACCCACAGGCACACAAATGACTGGAGTTGTAGGCTGAGTAAAGCAACTGCCAGTAGGACTCAGCCTTGTTTGTTGAGTCTCTTTTAAGCACGGTAATGGTGCCTCGTTTAGTTTGCACATGGCGTGGGAGGAGATGGTTATCAGACTTCCTTTACCGTGGAGGAAATGAGGGCTCAAAGAAGTCTGTTTACTGATCAATGGCTGAGCCAGACTTCCGATTCAGCCCCAACCTGGAGAAGAAAAGGGAGAGAAAATGAAAGTCTTTGCTGCCGGTTCCAGGCTGTGGATGTTTTCCGTGAAAACCAGGTTGTACAAACAGAATTTAGATGAAGGTAATGAGGACTAGTCTCTTGAAGGCAAGCAAAGTAGCCTTTTAATGAGGGATTTATTTGAGATTTGGACTTTGACACCTAAATATCATTTTGAAAAGAAGAAATGAAGAAATAAGTGGAACTGGGGAAATGTTTAAGACAGTAGCCAAAAAGCACTCTGAGTTCAAGCCAACTTGATTATTTTGCTAATTCACTGACCTAAGGCCAGAGGGAACTGTGTAGCTTCCATATCTATAAATCTGTGACACTGAACAGATTTCTCTGTGGCTGTTTTCTTCTTGAAGGAAAGAATCCAGTAAAGAAAGAGATTTTTTTTTAAAGCAGAAGTTTATTGGACAAATCAAAGCAAATAAAAGTATTAACAATTAGCATAGTCTAGAGATTATGTAGATGGCCAACCTGAAATGGGGATTGGAGGTAGGGTTCTTATAGTGAGAATATTTATGAGATGGTGCAATATTCATGGAGTTAAGGTGATTCCTTTTACTCCCAAATCATAATCACCTAGCCCCCATCATTAAGATATTTCTTTTCATGATCTTCATATAAAGCCCCATATAGAGATTAAAAGTACATTTTGAATTATATATATTTTGTGACAAGATACTGCTATGTAGCCCTAGCTGGCCTGGTACCTTCTACATAGCACAGGCCAGTCTTTATCTCAAAACAATCCCACTGCTTCAGTCTTCCAATTGTTGGCTGCAGGTTAAAGCCATTATGGTGATCGTCATTACTTTCTTATATAATGGGAAGAATATAGTTGGAGGATGTTTAACTACAATGGAACATTCTTACCACGAAAAGACAAAGCCACCAAGATACAGATGAAATATCTTCGGTTCCTTCACAACTAAATCCCCTACCTAACCCAGAGAAACAGCTAACTCCTACCTTGTACCAAGTTTTCTTGATTATCTGGTATCTATTTCCCTATCTACTTGGTCTCAAAATGATGTTGAATAGGAGGAGGGAAACAGAAGGAACTGGAGGGAAAAACGAAAATAAAGACACTTTGTATATCTTCTCCTCTTTTTATAGGACGATTTCTTTGAGATAACCTTCTTGAGGGTGGCCAAAAATCCATGTTGACCTAGTCATTTGACCTTTTATATCACTTATAACAAAATTGGTGGATTGTAGGAAGACGATCCAAGGTTCTATTTAACAGAATCAGATTAGATTAAATTAAATGAGACCATTAGGGAATGAAGAGATGGGTGCAGTCAGAGAATTCTTCTTTGAATAATCTCCGGTGACCTCCTGAGGCTGCAAATATCAAATGGTTTCAGTCCTGAAGGTGTAATGGTAATGATCTTTCCAGTTGTTCTTGTTGTGTACTTGAACATCTTTTGGATATACGCCTAGGAGTGGTATAGTTGGATCTTGAGGAAACACTATTCCTAATTGTCTGACAAAGTGCCAGATTGATTTCCAAAGTGGTTGTACAAGTTTACATTCCTACCAGCAGTGGAGGAGGGTTCCTCTTTCTCTACATGCTCTCCAGCATGTGTTGTCATTTGAGTTTTTGATCTTAGCCATTCTGATGGGTATAAGGTGAAATCCAGGGTCGTTTTGATTTGCATCTCTCTGATGGCTAAGGACATTGAGCATCTCTTTAAGTGTTTCCCTGCCATTAAATATCCCTCTATTGAAAATTCTCTGTTTAGCTCTGTGACCCATTTTTTAATTGGATTACTTGTTTTGTTGCTTTTTAACCTTTTGCGTTCTTTATATATTCTGGATATTAGCCCTTTGTCAGATATAGGGTTGGTGATGATCCTTTCCCAGTCTGTAGGCTGTCATTTTGTTCTGACAACAGTGTCCTTTGCTTTACAGAAGCTTTTCAGTTTCATGAGGTCCCATTTATTGACTGTTGCTCTTAGAGCCTGTGCTGTTGGCCTGGTGTTTTTTCAATTTTTTTCAACTGTCTCTGTCTTTGCCTTTTGTTGAAAACAAAGATCATACAACATTTCTTAGAATGAAAGACATGTAGAATTATTGTTCTGAACTCACTATAAACTTAGAGATAGCTGAAAAATGTTTAGCCAGGCCAGTCTTAATTGAAAAGAAATATATTCTTATAACTCTTAGACCATGCTAACCTTTAGGCCATGTCAACCTTTGTCACTCTGAACTCACTATGAACTTATGTAATGGACACATAGATAAGAAATGTTCAGTTTTAAAACATGTAACCTGTGTTATTTTGGAATTCATCTGTTTTTGTGATTAATTAATTGCCTTGTCTGACTGTGAGGTAATTCCTTTTCTGGTAGCTTTGTCTCTGAGGTATAAAGGCTATACAATATATGGTGGCAGAACACACATCAGCATTGGCAGAAGCCTAGTGGTGGAGCCCAATGAATGGAAGCCTGATGGAATTTGCTTTATCCATGACTTGTAAGTATGTATATAGGTACGTGTTTACATATAAATATGTCCATATGGTTTTTGTACATATGTTACATGAATGTATGTCAATTGTCTCTCTATGTGTAAGGAGCTCCTTTTGTATTGTTCATTGAATGTGTCTATGAATACATGCATGTCTGATTGTTTGTCTCTGTGTTCATTATGGGCTGATGCTGTGGACCAATAGTCCCAACTTGCTGCAGTTTCTGCAGAGAGGATGCTAGCAGAAATCATATGAAAGCTATGGGAATTCATTGAAGTTAAAGTTCTTTACTTCATCCACCTTTTCCCTTGAGCATGTGTGCATGAATGGTCTTTGCCTACTTTCTCCCCATTTTTCACCAATCACAGCACAAGCCTTCTTGCACCAATCACAGGCCCTCTGCTGGGCCTCCAGGGAAGTGTCCCTCACTTGGATGTGGGAGAACAGGCACATGCTAAACTGGGTCATCTAGAGTTCATGGAGGTTTTCTTGCTTATGGTGCTGCAGAGCCAGCTGTCATGTTTGGCACGTGTTCCAGCTGTGGATATCTGGTGCTCTGCAGCTGCTAGGATGTCCTAAGTGTGATTACACAGTGAACAGAACAGCTGGGCTGCAATGAGGTCAGTCCAGGTGGCTCCTAGCACAGGCACACCCAGCAGACAGGTCTCTCTGCTAGCTTGCCCAGCACAAGGTAAACACCTACCAAATGGCCCACTCTGACTTCAGTGTTCACAAAAGCACTAAGGGCACATTCACAATAAAGACACAGCATAGAAGCAAGAATTCTAACAGCATTTGATAATATGTGAATGTATTTAACAGCACTGAGCATCACCTAGCTCCTGTCCAGTGCCTACAGAGAAGAGATCCCTCTGAACAAGTCCATCTATAACTTATTTATTCCATTGTTTAGATCACCTGGCTTTCACTTGGATAGCTCAGAATTTTAATTTCTTTGATAGCTTTTTCTTCCACACTGACCTTACATTAAGCCCCCAAAGCAGGATAGATGTATGATTCCAAGGTGACTGGATAACACTGAAGAGATCCAAAGATTCTTGTCCAAGAATGCATCTTAATGACTACCGAGGTAAAAATTGAAATACGATCTCTTCTGTGCTTTCCTTGGGCACTTCCTGCCACAGTGGGAGAACTTTTTTTCTGTAGGATATTAAAATGTTTCTAGGAAACATTTCCTTCATTTAGATACTGAACATATGCTTACAGGCTTGAACCTGATTTGGTTATACATGAAATCTGGCATTTAATCTATTTCACATATTTATATATTATTATTTATAATATATTTCTAATATATAACATAAGTGTGTATTATAATTATATAATTTAATATTGTATATAATTATATGACTCCGAGTAATTTGGTCTGAGTTAGAATGCATTTAATATGTTCTGCAAACACCATCCTGGCTTGCAACAGGGTCTACTTATTGATGTCATGAGTTTGACTTCTCATCAAGGACATTTGGGAAATTAACCAAGCTTGCCTTTGATGTTATCATTGATATCATGTGCTCTCCAGGAATCACATTTATACTCCCTTTTTTTAGGTCTGAATTGCCTGCCCCTTCCCACTCCTCTCATTCTAGATAAAGAGGTTAGTCCCACCAAAACTCACTTGATAGTTTTCAAAAAGCTTGTAGTGCTTGTTATTCCTCCCTATACTTCTTCCTTCACCCTGAACTCCCATCCCCCACACTTCCCATTCCATTACTTCCTTCTCTGCATAAATATCACTGTATTCTTCCTCCCCTCTCATGACCCTGTACTAACTACCTAAACCCTAAACACTATGGCTATTCCAAAAAACAAAACAAAACAAAACAAAAAACAAAACTACACATATCTAAAGATTCAAAGCTAATATCCACACAGAAAAAAAATCCCACATTTTTGTCCTTTTGAATCTTAGTTAACTCACTCAGGATGATGCTTTGTGGTTCCATATATTTACTTTCTAATTTCATAACTTCATTTTGTAACAGCTGAATAATACTCTATTGAGCAAAGCACCACATTTTCATTACCCATTTGTCAATTGATAGGCATCTAGGCTGCTTCCACTTCCCAGCAATAATGGGTGTAGATAAGCAGATTCCTGTGGTAAAACATAAAATCATTGGAGTATATGCTCAAGAGTGCTATAGCTTGATCTTGTCATTCATCCCTTTCTGGCTTTGTGAGGAACCTCCACAGTGATTTCCATTGTGGCTGTGCCGGTTTCCACTCCCAGAAACAGTGAATAAAGACTATCCACACCACCCCAACCTGCATCCATGACAGCATCTGCTGTCATTTGTCTTTCTTTGTTTTGTTTTGTTTTCATCTTGGTCATCCTTACTGAAATAAAATGCAATCTCAAAGTAGTTTTGCTTTATTTTTCTGTGATGGCTAAGGCTATACGAAAACTACTACTGTAGAATCTTTTAAAAATATCTACATATATATGTACATGTATATATGTAGAGGTTAAATGGAGATACCCTATAGCAGGGAACAGTACTAGATATCACATGCTAGCAAATGAAAACCTGCATACCATAAATAAAAGACATCTTTGAGTTGTTGTTGTTGTAGACCCTACAAAATTATAGGCTATTTCCAGGCTCTGGTTACTATTCAGAATTTTAGAGTGAGACCCTACTCTGAAGATATCATATATTTGAGTCATATAACATGGAGAAATGAAGCTGATATTCACCTTGAAGCTTCATCCCTACTGTTTAGCTTTCATAGTGATAGAAGGTAGTATACAAGCAATTGGAGGAGAAAAGCAATATTCAGCTAAATGCTAAGTAGATACAATATTAAACTGACTCATGGTGATTTTTTTTGCTGTACACATAGATCTCTCAATCTCCTCAGAGAAGCTTCTTCTTGCAGCAAATAAATGTTTCCCAATCTTCCTAATGTTGTGACAATTTAATATGCTACTTCATGTTACGGTGACTCCCATCTATAAAATTATTTTGCTGCTCCATCATAACTGTAATTTTGCTACTGTTAAGAGTTGTAATATAACTATCTGATAGGCAGAATATATGATATGTGACTTCCAAAAGTGGCCACATCCCACAGGTTGAAAATCGCTGCACATGAGGGTAATTAACACAAAGATCATTACATGGTCAACATGCAGAATGTAAAAAACTTGGTAGATCTCGATACTAAGTAGGATGAACATATCACTTCCATGGCTCAGGGATCTTCATGGAAGATGGAGTGGAAAGACTCTAAGAGATAATATTGTAGAGGTGGCACATAACTTCAGGGAAACTGCTTTCTGAATACAGGTCAGTTTCACATATGAATTTATAACAACGGTAACACTGCACAGAGGCCTGCAAAAGTTCATGCCACACAAAATCCCAGAATGGAGTTAGGAGGTGGGCATGAAATCACACTAGAAGCTGAGGATCTATTCACATTTGATGACTTACTGAGAGAGAAAAGGTCAGTTTTCTTTAAGAATGTGACTACTGATAGGTTGACCACACTCCAAGACATTTCCCACTCCCAAGAAAATTGGGCAATCCAAATACTATTTTTTTTAAAGAAGAGTCTTAAAGTCATTGGCACAAGAGACAACTTCCTGAACAGAACACCAACAGCACAGTCTCTAAGAGCAACAATCAATAAATGGGACTTCATGAAACTGAAAAACTTCTGTAAAGCAAAGGACACTGTCATTAGAACAAAATGTCAGCTATAGATTGGGAAAGGATCTTCACCAACTCCATAACTGACAGAAGGCTAATATCCAGAATATGCAAAGAACTCAAGAAGTTAAAAAGCAACAAACCAAGTAATCCGATTAAAAAATGGGGTACAAATATAAAGAGAAAATTATCAAAAGAGGAATATCGAATGGCAGAAAAACACTTACAGAAATGTTCAACATCCTTAATCATCAGGGAAATGCAAATTGAAACAACCCATCAGAATGGCAAAGATCAAAAACTCAAGTGACAACACATGTGGAGAGAGGGGAACTCTCTTCCATTACTGGTGGGAATGCAAACTTGTACAACCACTTTGGAAATCAATCTGGTGCTTTCTCAGAAAACTTGTCATAGTGCTACCTCAAAATCCAGCCATACTACTCTTAGGCATATATCCAAAATATGCTCAAGTACACAACAAGGACATTTGCTCAACCATGTTTGTAGCAGCTCTGTTTGTAATAGCCAGAAGCTGGAAACAATGTTGATGTCCCTCAGTTGAGGAATAGATACAGAAATTGTGGAACATTTACACAAAGGAACACTACTCAGCTATTAAAAACCAGGAAATTATGAAATTTATAGACAAATGGTGGAAACTGGAAAAGATCATCTGAGTAAGGTAACCCAGAAGAAGTATATACTCACTCATAAGTACACATTAACCAGATAATATAGGATAAACATGCTGAAATCTGTATTCCTAAAGAAGTTAAACAACAAGGAAGACCCTAGGGCAGATGCTCAATCCTCGTTCAGAAGAAAAAATACGACAGACATTAGAATCAGAAGACAGGGGATAGGACAGTAGACTACCTCAGAGGGTCTCTGAAAGAGTCTACTAATCAAGGTATCAAAGCAGAGGCTAAGACTCATAGCCAAACTTTGGGCAGAGTGTCCTCAAGACCAAGCTATACCACTCTTAGGCATATATCCAAAAGATGCTCAAGTACACAACAAGGACATTTGTTCAACTATGTTCGTAGCTGCTTTATTTGTAATAACCAGAACCTGGAAGCAACCCGGATGTCCCTCAGTTGAGGAATGGATACAGAAATTGTGGTACTTTTACACAATGGAA
>CM053758.1:33587605-33601955 GCA_028658305.1 Pachyuromys duprasi | reverse complement strand
CCAGGTTGGTATGATCAATGCTCGTTTAGATGAACAAATGGGATGGACATTGAATGGAAGAGAAAACAAGCAACAGGACAGGAGCATACCAAAGAGGACCTCTCAAAGAATCAAGATAGCAATGTATCAAAGCAGATATTAAGACTCACAATCAAGCCTTTGGCAGAGGGCAGGAAGTAATAATAAAAATAGGGGAAGTTAGTGAGACTTGGGAAGAACAAGAGTGCCACAAAGACCAAACTGAGCAGGGCACAGGGGTCTTTTACGAGACAGTTTCTCCAACCAAGGACCATGTGTGGATGTGGCCTGGAACCCCCGCTCAGATGGGGCCCATGGTAGCTCGGTGTCCAACTGAAGACCCTAGTAAGGGAAACAGGGACTGTTTCAGTCATGAACTGGATGGCTGGCTCTTTGACCCTCCCCCATACACGCCAAGGAGTAACAGCCTGGCTAGATCCCAGGGGAGGACATTGTAGCCAGCCCTGAGGAGACAAGATGATCTGGGGTCGGATGGAAGGGGAGGAGGTCCTCCCCTGTTGGTGGACTTGGAGGGGGTGGGGAGGAGATGAGGGAGGAAGGGGAAAGGTAGGAGGGAATGAGGGAATGAGGGAGGGGGCTACGCCTGGGATGCAAAGTATCTAACCTGTGATTGATATAAAAATAAATAAATTATATTAATAAAAAAAGGGGGGAGATAGAAAGAGCTGGAGGGGACAGGAACTCTACAAGGAGACCAACAGAGTCAAAAAAAAAAAAAGAAAAAAAGAGCCCCCGGGGCCTTATAGGACAACTAAGGACCATGCGTGGAGAGGAACTAAACTGCTGGCTCAGAAGTAGCCCGGGGACTCAGTCTCCAAGTGAGTTCCCTAGTAAGGGGAGCAGGGCTGTCTCTGGCATGAACTCAGCACTCTTGTGATTTCTATTTTGCATATAGTAAAGAATATGAATCATAAAACATGAGGTATTAAAATATAAAACCAATTGTTGACAGTTTGAGACTTTGCTAAGTAGAATTCGACACTTTTCTATATCCCTTTTGTGACACTGCTTTTTGTTTTGTTTTTTGTTTTGTTTTTGATGCATGTCACTTTCTTTCTTTTTATTAATTACACTTTATTCACTTTGTATCCCCCCCATAAACCTTTCCCTCCTCCCCTCCCAAACCCACCCTCCTTCCCCATTCTCCACGCATGCCCCTCCCCAAGTCTACTGATAGGGGAGGTCTTCCTCTCCTTCTTTCTGATCCTAGTCTATCAGGTCTCATCAGGAGTGGCTGCATTGTCTTCCTCTGTGGCCTGGTAAGGCTGCTCCCCCATCAGGGGGAGGTGATCAAAGAGCAGGCCAATCAGTTCATGTCAGAGGCAGTCCCTCTTCCCATTACTATGGAATCCTCTTGGACACTGAACTGCCATGGGCTACATCTGGTGACACTGCTTTTTATCATGAGCACATGACTATGACACGCTGAGTTGAGATGAGACAAGTGAGGGTGGCTTCTGGAGTATTCACATGTGGGCGTGGAAGTGGCAGAGTAAGCAAACACTTTCCCTGGTCCAGCAGGTCTGGGGTAATACAGCTCCGTTACTATTATGCTATAACTATCATCTTGAGATCTTGCACCCTAGGATGCAGGTAGCAGAACTGACTGGAGAGTAGCATTGACCACAGCAACTCCTGGGGACACTAGTGAGATGGAGCAGTACTTGACATGCTGTGGTTTCATGGGCAATTTGGGTTGCCACTTGCTTCTTTGCTTTGCTTTGATACTTTATTCATGGATTTTTTTTTCCTCTATGGATTCCATGTTTTTGGATGACAGTGTAAGTAGGCTTGCTGCAAGGGAACAAATGTGTGTTTTTGATAAGAATATCACAGAAGAATATAAAATCCTTTCTCCTGACAGAGATACATCTCCATAAAACAGAGGCTAAAGATTTTCAAGTTCTTTGGGTTAAATTTTACTGTCATACCATAACCTTTAAAATGTGGGCCTATTATTTCAATTAGCTTTTAAGAAATGTTCCTTGTCCCACATATGCCTTTTGTAAGTCAGAAATCAACTTATTCTTTTGATAACAAAGCTTTAGAAATGGAGGCTGAGATATGCCAGCTTAAAGGAGAGAGCTAATGTGAGGGGCGGGATTGAAGCAGAAACTATGTACTTTGCTCTATGCCTCATCCACTCAGCCATGACACAGAGATGATCATTTTAACGGATGGTGATAGCCGCTGAGGCTAATAGCGCAGTGCCTTAAAAAACGTCTCCTCCATATGTACCCCCTCATGACGTCATTAGTCTTTCTAATACGTGCTAACAGAAAGTTTCCTCAGAGGTTGGCTTGGGCTTCCCCTTAGGAACTTGCACAACATGGAGGTTAAGTGATTAACTGAGAGATAAATTTACACCGAGTTTTGGGTATAGGACTCTCGGCAGCCTAATGTGAGCTGAAACACCATCAGAAGCCCTGGTCTTTGACACCTCTTCAAGCCTTTAATTTTTCCACAAGCCACTGTTGGGTTGCTGCATTAGGAACAGTCAGGATTAAGCTATTAATTCCTATTTGGAATTTATAAACCAATCAAGAAAACCACAAATTATCAAGCTACCTGCTCAGAGAACATCTCAGCAATGCTCAGCAGGCCGACTTTTGAGAAACCTCAGTGTGTAGATCTCGAGCTACTTCTACTATGATTCATTGGCCACTTTGCTGAGAAATGTACTCTTTGATCTGGATTACTTTCTTCAAGCTTGGAAAAACTTTATCCGAATTCTTGTGGTTTCAGGAAATTACACTTTGCTACAGAAATTATTAGCCAAGCCTGCCTGGAAATGGGCAGGAAAACTTTGAAGGTGTGTTTTCAGAAAGTGGGGATGCCCTTCATATACCTTGTGCATATTTTCTTCACTGCCTAGAGGCTGTAAGCTTCGTTCAAAGGATTTCCTTGCTTGGTGTCATTTCCCCAAAGCCTGAAGGCAACCTTCAGAGCCGTTTGCCCCACCTGGCAATCCACCACCATCATCACCCCCTTGCAGCTCACTTCACCTCTTCTTTTCCCCAGTAAGTAAATTGCTTCTATCTCCTTTAATGTCATTTTGTAGCATCCTGTGTACATTTTCATGATTTCTTTTCTGTCATGGAGAACCTTTTAAATCTACTTTGCTCTTGGACATTGTCCAGGAGACTTGGCTTATCAATTTAAGCAGCCAGTGGATGAGACAAAGACTCTCAGTGTGCCTCAACAGAGAGAGCCTTAGAGAGCTCACATCCCTTTCCTTGTGATATAGCACAATACCATAAAGGTAGAAAATGACTCTAAATGGGAACAAATGTATCAATTACAAGGTAGAGGCTTACTTTAGCATTTCAGTGTTTGGGTTTTTCTGAATATGATCCTTAATCTGCACAATAAACAGTCAATTAAAGTTCATTTCCCTGAATCTTGTACTGTCACAACAGATTAAAAGCAGCCAGGCATTGCTTCTGCCTTTCATCGACAATAAACAATATAACCTAATAAGGCAATCTGTCTTTGTTTTATCTTTTTTTCCCACTAGCATTGAGGGTAGAGCCCAGAGCCTAACTCAAGCACTCAGCCCCTGAGCTAGATCTCCATTTGTTTGCTTTTTAAACTTTGAGAAAGGGCTTTACTAAGTTGCTCAGGCTGGGTAGGAACTCACTTTGTAGTTCATACAAGCCTTCAACTAGAGCCTGCACTCCAAGCTCCTAAGCAGCTAGAATTACATCACAAGGGCTGGCAAGAATCTGACATTTTAATAGTATAATAATAATAACTAGTTACTATTCCACTGCTGTGATAATACATTGTGACCAATGCCGTTTACAGACTTGGGCTTATTTGGGCTGATATTGCCAGAGGGATAAGAGTCGAGCATGATGGGGGAGGAGGGGTAGTAAGAGGTAACTGTGATGGCTGGAGCAGGAAGCTAAGGCCTCACATCTTGAGCTGCAAACTAACAGTGGTGTGACGTTTTTAATCTAAAAACCTGTTCTCAACACATGTTTAATCTGACAAGGCCACGTATGCCAACCCTTCCCAAACAGTGTCACCAGCTGGGAACCTAGTCTTCAAATACAAAGAGGCAACATTTCTCATTCAAACAGTACAAGGAACATCAGAGTATATACATTAATATATCATGAAGGTCTGGGTTGTTCCCTCACAACCAATATAATTATCCTTAATAGTGTGGCTTCTGCTTCACACATTATTTTAAGTGGAGATGTTTCAATACCGTGCACATTCTGAGCTGGAAAGGAGAAACATTTCATTTTGTAAATTACATAAGCTTATTATTTAATTCAAATTACATCTCAATCATAGCCCCTCCCTCCTCTCCTCCCAGTTCCATCCTCCCACCCTCTTACCATTATCCCCTTTTCCCTTCTCTTCAGAAAAGGGGATCCCTCACCCACTGCCAACCTACCCCAGCACATCAAGTTGCATCAAGACTGAGGGCATTCTCTTCTACTGAGGCTGTGCAAGGTAGCCCTGCCAGAGTAAATAATTTAAAAGCAGGAAACAGAGTACATGTCTGAGACAGACCCTGCTCTCCTTACTAGGGAACCCACAGGAAGACTAAGCTGATTATTGGCTAAATCTCTGTAGGGAGCCTAAGTCTAGTCCCTGGTTGGTACTTCAGTCTCTGTAAGCCACCCTGGGTCCAGGTTAGGTGGTCTGTTGGTTTTCTTGTGGAGTTTTTTCCCACCTGGTCCTTCTGTCCTTCCCCCAACACTTCCACAAAACTTCCCAAGCTCTGCTTAATGTTCTGCTGTGAGTCTCAGCATCTTTTTTGAACTGCTATTGGGTGGAGCCTCTCAGAGGACAGCTATGTTGGACTCCCATCACAAAGCATAGCAGAGTAGGGTTAATAGAGTCAGGGTTTGCATCTCTCCCATGGGATAGGGAGACACATTCCTAATGCCCTCCCTTCACTTAGTATGATAGACAGATTGGTGATGTTAACATAAGGAGGCATTCTCTATGCTTCTCATGTGAAAGTGCGTGGCTGCCTTGAGGAGGGTTGAGAGGAATTCTGTCTCCCATAGTCTTTGATGGTCAGTCTGTTGGTGACATCACATAGCTGTGTCTTTAAATATACCCGGGAGGAATCTTGAAGGAGCCTTAAACACGCTTGAAACAACAGTATTGACTGAATACCTGCAGGTTGTTTTGAGACCTACACAGAATAGTTAATATCTATGTTTCTTCAAGGCTTGTGTTCTCTTATTCAAAACCAGGTTCCATTGCATAAAGGGTTCTTTTCCCCAAGAGACCTCTTTCAGAAGAGTTATGAAAGTGGATGGTGAAAGTCAAGCCTTCTTGCCCACTATTGAGACGTTTGCGTATAGACTGTGCTCACCTATCTTCTCTTTCAGTTTGGACATCCACAGTGTAAGGATGTCTCAGGTACACCATGCATAGTACATCCAGATGTTTTTTACTTGCAGTGGGTGTCAATGAATATGACTTAAGTGTATTTTGATGATCAAGGCACATGTCACATTTCCTTGTCATTTAATGTACAACAAAGCATATTTATTTACTACTAGGGGGAACAGCTGTTGAATTTTTTAAACCTGGAAATATGAGTATCAGTCAGCAGTTATATTTCAGTTGGAGAATTTATCAGCTGCTTCAGAAAAAAAAAACATGGTTAAATATCTGCATTTCACAGATGAGGGAAAGAAAACGTGGGAAGATGGTATGACCTCCCCAGGCTCACAGGAGAAGCATGGGTCTATAGGTTTGTATGTTTTCCAGCTACCATGGGGATGACTGTGAAAGTATTTGTGTGTATATCAGTAGCTTATAAATTTGTATTAAGTAATTTGATAGAGGGTACTCTTACTACATTCTGCAGTGTAGTAGGTACACACACACTTATACTTCCATGTGTAATTAATATTTTATTTGTATAAAATTTTAGGAAAAACAGTTGTTTGATTTGGCAATTTCTCAGCATTATTCAATGATGCTGGAATGACTAATTATATGGTTCCCGTGTATATTTTAAAATATGTTTTAAAATTAGAATTACATCACTTCTCTTCTCCCTATCCTCCCCCTGCCCTTTCCCAGATACCCTCCCTTGAGTCTCCCTGATAACCCATTTTCATTTTTTATTGTTTTATATATATATATATATATATATATGTATATATATACACATATGTATGTGCGTATATGCACAAATATATCTAAGTACATCCTTCTGAGTCTATTTTTGGTAATTGTGTATATATGGCTTTATTGAATAACCAATAAGAACATGTGTTCCTGGGCAAGGCTAATTCTCCTTCACCAAGTAAAGTAATCAATAATTGCCTACGTCCTTGACCTAGATCTGGAAGCTTGTGAAATCGCCCCCTTCCAGTTAGCATGTCCACTGATTCTGTCATTGTTCTAGTAATGTTTATGAAGCCATTTCAACGATAGACTATTTCACAGCAGACTCCTGGTATTTTGGCTCTTCCATTCTTTCTGCCCCCTATTCCATGATGTTCACTGAGTTATAAATGCTGGCATCCATGATGTAGATGTCCCCTTTGGGTTTGGGCTCCTCATGATTCATTAATCTCTGCATTGTGTCCAGTCATGATTTTCTGTGATGCTATCTATTTGATGTAAAAAGAGGCCAATTTGATGAGGAGTGGTAGCTATACTGCTCTGTGGTTAGAATGATAAATTTACAATGTATTAGGAATTATGTTCATCTACCCAAATTGTGGTAGTATATACTCTTCTAATGTCCATGATCTTGCTAACCTTGGGAAGCTGGCTAGATGTCCAGTACCAAGCATGGTGTCCCTCCTGTTGATGGGGCTTAGCTCTAATTAGACATTTGTTGATTGCCACTGACATGTGACAGCTACTTATCACACCTTTATGCATATCTTGCCATGATGGTAATTTCTGTAATTCATCTGGGTAGGACTGTTCCATGGCTTCCCCTTCTTGGTAGCTCGCCTGATATTTTCTTGAGGCTAGACTGCTGTAAAGATGCTTTCACGTCAGATACAGATTGAGTCACTCTAGTCCTGTCTCCTAAGTGTACAGTGTTTTTAGCAATAGGAGCCCATCCTCTATTTCTAGTAGGTAACCAAGAGCTACATACATACTTCATAATGTTTTGGGAGTCGCTTGGAATGCCCTGACCCTATTTTAAAGGCTGTTTCTCATGCCTGATGCTAGGGTTGTTACTCTATGCTTCTTGTGGGGAGGGTTGTGAGCCCAATACTTACATGTATTGCATATAATTTTAGGCAAATATAAAATAGTATGACTCCTTGAGATCTTTTCAAGCAACTGTGATGTTATTTGTCCATCGTCCTTCTGCTTGACTTGACCTACCTCCATTTTCCCCAGATGGAACCTCCTCCCTATTATTCAGTTATCCCCCTTACAAGGTATCCCCTACTACTCTACATCTCCTTTATACTTTTCTGGTTTCTTTTTGTTATTCCACCTGAGGACTTGGAACTAGGAACTGCAGATGAGAAAGAACATACGGCATTTGACTTTCTTGATCTGGATTACCTCACTCAATACAATCTCTTCTATTTCTATTCATTTACCTGAAAATTTCATCTTTACAGCTGAATAATACCCTGTAGCATTTTCATTATCCATTCATCTGTTGAAGGACATTTAGGTTGTTTCCACCTCTCATCTGTTGAAGGACATTTAGGTTGTTTCTATCTCCTGACTGTTGTGAGTAGTGCAGCAGTGTGCAGTGCTCAGCAAGTTTCTGTGAAGGGGGAAGTGAAATCCTTTGGGCATATGACAAGGAACAGTGCAGTTAGGCCATATGGCAATTGTATTGTTAGCTTTTTGAGAGTTCTTCTCACTGATTTCCAGAGCGGCTATAACAGTACTCAATCCCCCTGAGAGCGAATGAGCGTTCCTCTTTCTCCACAGTTGATTATTGGTCTTAGCTGTTCTGGCTGAGGTAAGATGAGATCTCAGAGTTGTTTTAATTTGGATTTCCCTAATTGCTAAGTGTAATGAATGCTTTTTGAGGTGTTTCTTAGCCATTTTTGATTTCTTCTATTGAAATCTTCTGTTTAGATCCCTAGCCGTGTTATTTTATTTTAAATTGTGTTGTGTGTTTTCTTGACTTTGATATTTAAGTTCCTTGTTTATTCTATATATTAATCCTCTATCAGATGACTATCTGGCTAATAGTCTCTCCCCTGCTGTTGGTTTCTTCTTCACTCCACTGATTTTTCTCTAGCTGTATGGAAGTTTTTGAGCTTTTTTGGGTCCCGATTGTCAAATGGAGTCATGTTCAGAAATTCCTCTACACCTATATGTTGTGTGGTGTTGATTATTTTTTCTGAAGAACCTTTATATCAAATTCCTGTACTGTGGAGATAAGTTTATCTGTACACTACATGCAGTGTACAAAGGTTCCTTTTTGTCTACATTCTCGCCAATATTTTTGATTATCTCTTTCTTAATGTTGCCAATCTGATTGGACTTAAATAGAATGCCAATGTAATTTGAATTTGCATATCTCTCATGGCTAGTGAGGTTAAACATTTGTGTGTATGTGTATCCACTGGCCGTTACTATTTTAATTTTTGAAATATTTGTGTTCATTTCATTAGATCATATATTGATTTATATATAAATAAATATAACATATTAATTATAATTTATGGTATATAAATATAACATATATTATAATTGTATATTACAATATGTAAATATATTTATGTCAATATATATGGCATGAAAGTCAAATTGTAACTGTCTAGGGTAACAAAAGGGTCTATGGGGAGGTCAAAGAGAGAATAAAGAAAAAGAGAGATAGTATGGAAAATAATATAATCAACATATATACTTGTATGAAAGTGTTATCATGTAACCCAGCATCCTGTAATAAATTATATAAAATAAATACCTATACTGGAAAAATTAAAATAAAAATCCAATGCATGTAAACTCAGTTGTGCTTTACCTTTGACATCTTTCAAGTGATGCTTATGGTACCATATCAGAATATTAGCTGAGGGCCACACTGAGTATTGAATGGAGGGAGCAATAAGGAAGTCACAGTCATAAGCAAGCCTGTTATGTGCTTAGTCCATAATAAGAAAGTATAGGGAGAAAGTATAGGGAATTTATCATTCTTTAAATCTTCCAGATTTACATATACATACAAATATATGTGTGTGTCTGTTCAAATGATTTAAATTCCACCTTGTGTGTGTCCTTTTGATACTGGATCTGCTTCTCTGTAGAAGCCTCAGTAAATGCAGGTAGAGTGATGTTTACATTCATTATCCATGGCTGAGATTAACAAGAATAGGTGTCAGAACAGAGAGAATATGAAAGAAAAGGAACAGGGGAAGAAAGAGGCACCCAGAGGAGAAATGGGAGAACACCAGGCATTTCACATGCTTGTAAGCTATCAAGTCACCTATACTTCTGAACAACTGGATTTTGCAAGCTGCTTAATGTTTCCTTTACCTCGGACTGCAAAGTAGTGAGCTAACTTGAAGGCTTTGTAGGCCAGGTTATTCACACTGTAAAAGAGCAAATGACTTTCCCCAGCTAAGAGAGGATGCACATTGACACGGAAGGTGCTGGAGCATTCTCTCTTGCCTCCTGGGTCGCAGGAACCCACTTGGCCTGCCTTACACTTCCCTTCCTAAGGGAGACATGTCATCCCCCTTGGCAAGGTATAGCTTTCCAGTTTACTTGTCTCAGAGTTGCTCTTTCTATTTTTCAGCCCAGTTGCTTGTTCTGTTGAGTGTATTCTTCAAATAGAAGCACAGGAAAATGAGAGTTCAGAGTCTTTACTATTTAGTGCATGGCTTTATTCTCCTACTTAGTGGACTAGCTAGTTTCATACCTCTATGAGGAAGCATTCAGACACTTAAAATTTAGATCCAGATCTGTTTATCTAAAGCAGCTAATTAACCTGCTTTTATGGTCATCAGCTAGTGATATTAAATCACAATATTGAAATGAAGATAAAATGATGTGATTGTATTATCTAGGATACAGTAGCACTTGGTGTTGCATCATTCTGTTTCTCATCCCTTACTTCATCAAAACATATTTTTAACTGTGAGAAACTCAACAGATGTGGGAACATGCCAAATAATTAGATGAGTTTTATTAGAATTGAAATTTTTATGTTTCTAACATATGGGAATATTGAAATTTTGCCTTTGCTGTTTCTGAAACAGCATTAAACAAAACAAAGCAAAACAAAAACCTTCTGTTTGAAAAACAGTTTCAGTCTAAGGAAAACAAAATAAGAGGTGGAGTTGGGTTGAGGTTTTCTTCATTAGTCTTTTGCTACAAAACAAGTATAGTAGAGGTTCTGCCAGGCAAATCATCACATCTGCAGTGTACAGATAGGCCGTCTTTCTGTCTTTGAACTTGGGAAACACTTTAATCAGGCTGAGGAGTTTTTCCTGAAGGAATTTGCCTCTAAAGGAAGCACTTGGTTTCTGGCCATGCTGTGAGATTCTGTTTCATGTTCTGAACACACCCTGTACTAAGGGCTGTTTATTTACTTTACATAATTAGGGTTGGGTGGGGTTCTGAGCACAGAAACTATCTTGCTAGGCAATTTCATAACCCCATGAACATTTTAGTGTCATTTAGGAGTCACTAATGCTAGTGAGTATCTTGCAAATATCACCATGGCAATACTTGACTAGATGTTTACCTTTTGCCATAAAACACATTTTTATAATTATTTTTATTTTTATATTAATTAGTTTATTTACTTTGTATCCCAGCTGTAGCCTCCTCCCACATTCCCTCCCAGTCTCACCCTCCTTCCCTCATCTCCTCCCGGCCCCTCCCTAAGTCCACTGATAGGAGAACCACCCCCCAAAACAAAAAAAAAACATAAAAACACCATAAAAACAAAAAAACATTTACATATAATTTATTATTATTATTAAACATTGTTATACATTATATTTTTATCATTATTTCTCCCCCAGCTCCTAGAGGCTCCTGACACCTACCCACCCAATTTCATGTTCTCAAAAAAAAAATACCCAAAAGATAAAAAATCAAAATCAAAACAGAAAAACTAAAATAAATAAACAAATAAGACAAGAAATGTTTAAATTGCAAACAAAAACAATTCCTAGTGAATTCAGTTTTGTGTTAGCCAACTCTTCCTGGGCATGTGGCCTTACCTGTGTGATTAATATACCCAGAGATATTTTCTTAGAAAAAACTGAAAGCTGATTTTCCTTTACCCTAGCAAGTATCAATTACAAATGACGTTTTGCTTAGAGGTGAAATTTCTGTGTCCATTTTCCCTTCTCTGTAACAGGATCATGAGTCAGGCCTTGTATATTGTTTCCATGTTATCTGACAGCATAGAGATCTCTCTGTGAATTTTCTTAGAGAGAGGATGTCTCTGAGAAGAACATTTTATTTGTGGTAAAAAATAACAGCAAAGGTTTCTTTGAAGAGTTAGACAAAGGTTAGAATTATTATTTCTCCTTGGTACTTGAATTGTCTTTTGTGTTTGTTGTCTTTTAAGCTATCTCTCACTCAAGGAGTATACCTTCCTCTGGTAGCAATACAGCTTTACTCTGTAGATCTTCACTCTGACAAAATAAATATTTCAGCGTCATACTAGAACTTTAGACAGAAACAAACTTCATTTACTTGGCGATCCTTCCACTCAGAACATTCACAGTCTCTGTCATTGAACAAATTGTTGTTGAAAGCAAAGTAAATATTATTTGGTTTAATCAGTAAAGGAACTGCTTGTTAGATGTTAGGAGTCCTAGACTAAATCTAAGGATGAAAGAAGAATATCAACCAAATGCCAAAAGAGCAAGTAGTTGGTCAAAGCAACAGCTACACTGTGGTTGTCTATGCTTGTTTCAACAGCTTAACCTGAGTGAACACACCAATCATAGAGTACTGGGGCTGTCTCTGCTCTTCGTGCACCTGTGTGACACACCTTAGCTGCTAAACAAACTCAGGACTGTTTCTCTTCTATGTGACTCTGTGATGGTTCCTAAAGGGACAAGACACATATGCACACATCTTCCATCTTCTATAAGAGGTGGGTTCTGCCTCCTGCCACAGCTAAAAATGGTGGATTCTGTTAGTAAAAGGACTATGCTCTGATGCCAAACACTCAATGGAAGTCCATCAAATTCCATGTCAAGCACCGCTTAGATAAACTTCATACTTCATCCATATAAGAAAAAAAATCTGGAAATCAAAAGAAAACATAAAATTGCTCTGAAGCCTCTGAAAGGGGGAGAAAAGCAGTACGTTTCCTGAAGGATTCTTTGTGTTCCTTCCTCTCACATTCAGAGCTGAAGATAGAAGCATATGAGAAACACCAGTCGACGCAAAGAGAGGCCTGCAAGAACCTGCTATCTGTAAGCAGAAGACTAAGAAATAGACAGAGGTTCTTAAGCAGATTTCCCAGGACCTTTGACTGCCAAAATCAAGCAACAGTCATGACTGATCCTTCTCAAAGAGGTTGTACCAAAGAGTCAAGATCTCCTGTCAGAAACCGGTCAACCCTTGCTGTGTGTACTCTAGAGCCTGAAGAATTCCAGAATGTGTAGGTTATATTCCCATATCCCATAACCACAACTGCAGACCAGGGGAGCTTTTGCAATTTTTCTTTTAGAGTATAAATTTTGTTTTATGTGTATGAGTGTTTTGCCAGCATGTACATGCATTTATCAAGTGTGTGCCTAGTGTGTGCAGGTGTCAGAAGTTAAAGTCCGATCTCCTGGATCTGGAGCTCCAGATGGTTGTGAGCTACCACATGAGGACCTGGTCCTCCACAAGAGCCACAACTGCACTTAACTCCTGAGCCATCTCCCCAGATCAATGGGGATAATCTTACCATAGCATAGACAAAATAAAAATGAGTTACAAACTAACTCCCCAGCCTTTAATAAACATATTAAAAGAAATCATCATACATCTACATATAAAACAAAAGCTGTAAAACTTTGAAGCATAAGCAAAACTGTTGGATCTACAGGGATGTCTGGAGCTCTAGATTTATTGCCAAAGTCTGACATATAAAAGGGAAATTTGGCAAGCTGGAATTTTATCAAATTTAAAAGCTACAGAGCAAGAGAAAATGTTTAAAATCCTCATATCTGACACCATGAGACTATATGAAAAAAATCTTATTTTTAAAATTAATTTATTTATTTTTGTATCAATCACAGGTTAGATACTTTGCATCCCAAACATAGCCCCCTCCCTCATTCCCTCCCACCCTCCCACTCCCTCCCTCCTCTGCTCCCCGCCCCCTCCAAGTCCACCAACAGGGGAGGACCTCCTCCCCTTCCATCCAACCCCAGCTCATCCTGTCTCCTCAGGGCTGGCTGCAATGTCCTCCCCTGGGATCTAGCCAGTCTGTCACTCCCCAGCTTGTATGGGGGAGGGTCAAAGAGTCAGCCATCAAGTTCATGACTGAAACAGTCCCTGTTTCTCGCACTAGCATCTTCAGTCTGACACCTAGCTATCATGGGCCCCATCTGAGCAGGGGTTCCAGGCCACATCCACACATGGTCCTTGGTTGTAGAAACCATCTCATGCAAGACCCCCTGTGCCCTGATCAGTTTGGTCTTTGTGGAACACTTATTCTCCCCAAGGCTCACCAACTTCCTCCATTTCTATCATCACTTCTCGCCCTCTGCCAAAGTCTTAATATCTGCTCTGATATATCGCTACATCGACCCCCCCAGAGGTCATCCTTGGCATCCTCCTGTCCTGTTGCTTGTTTTCTCCTCCACTCAATGTCCATCCCATTTGTTCATCCAAACGAGCATTGATCATACCCACCTGGGTCCTCCTCCCTAGGTGTGTAGATTTCAGCATGACCTTCCTATCCTATAGGTCTATATAAGTGAGTATATACCATATGTGTCTTTCTGCTTTTGGGATACCTCACTTAGGATGATCGTTTCCGGGTCCCACCATTTCCCTGCGAATTTCATGCTTTCCTCCTTTTTAATTGCTGAGTAGTATTCCATTGTGTAAAAGTACCACAATTTCTGTATCCATTCCTCAATTGAGGGACATCTGGGTTGTTTCCAGGTTCTGGCTATTACAAATAAAGCAGCCATGAACATGGTTGAGCAAATGTCCTTGTTGTGTACTTGAGCATCTTTTGGATATATGCCTAAGAGTGGTATAGCTGGGTCTTGAGGAATCACTATTCCTAATTGTCTAAGAAAGCGCCAAATTGATTTCCAGAGTGGTTGTACAAGCTTGCATTCCTACCAGCAATGGAGGAGGGTTCCTCTTTCTCCACAACCTCTCCAGCATGCATTGCCACTAGAGTTTTTGATCT
>CM053758.1:33564055-33587105 GCA_028658305.1 Pachyuromys duprasi | reverse complement strand
TCATAGTTTCTGATGAGAAGTCTGGTGTGAGTCTGATCGGTCTACCTTCATATGTTACTTGATCCTTTTCCCTTGCTGCCTTTAATATTTTTCTTTGTTTTGTAGGTTTAGTGTTTTGACTATGATGTGATGAGAGGTATTTCTTTTCTGGTCTAGTCTATTTGGTGTTCTGTAGGTTCTTGTATGTTGATGGACATTTCTTTTTTAAGTTGGGAACATTTTCTTCTATGATATTCTTAAAAATATTTTCCGGTCCTTGGAGCCTGGAGTCTTCTTTTTCGTCTATTCCAATTATTCTTATGTTATGTCTTTTGATGGCATCCTTAATTTCTTGGATGTTTTGTGTTTGGGACTTTTCTGATTTTCTTTTTTCCTTGAGTGAGGAATCCATTTCAGCCAGCGTATCCTCAGCTCCCAAGATTCTCTCTTCCATCTCTTGTATTCTATTGTTGATACTTATCTTTGTGGTTCCTGATATTTTCTCTAATTTTTCCAGTTCCAGGTTCTTCTCCCTTTGTGTCTTCTTTATAGACTCTAATTCTGTTTTCATGCTTTTCCTTCAACTGATTGACTGTATCTCCTATTTTGGTTGTTCCCTCTCTGTTTATCTTTGATTGTTCCTCTATGTGGGCAGTTAAATTCTTCTCCATTTCTTTGAGGGCCTTGTTAATGTCCTCTTTTTGTCTCTCTTTTTGTTCCTCCAATATCTGCATAATCAAAGCTTTAATATAATTTTCCTGTGTCTCCGGTGAATTAAAATCTCCCCTGCTTTTGGGTGTTTCTGTTGGGGCCATGGTGTCCTGATTTTTGTTGGGTGAGTTCTTTCACCAATTTCTGGGCATTTATTTATATATAATCAAGGAGCTGTTTGTGCTTTAAGGCTGAGCTTCAGACTGGAACTGTCAATCTCTTGTGTCAGGAGTATTCTTCAAGAAGATCAGGGATTTCCAGTGGTTTGTTAGTGTGTGTTGTTGTCAGAGTTGAACTCTGTTGTGGGCTTTGTGTGCCTGGCTTGGTGCTCTGTGCTAGAAGCTGTGAGCACTGCAGGCTGGTCACTCCTCTGGTCTGGAGGTTTAGCTCCTTAGTCTTTTGAGATGTCAGCTGGGGGCTTTGCTCTCCGCCCTCGGCTTGCTGCTAAGGGCTCTCCCCTGGACTGGAGACTTGGCACCCCCTTCTGGGCCAGGGCTGTGAACCATGGTCTGAGATGATATTTGGGGCACACACATTGGGTCTGGTTTGGTTGCAGGCGTCGCCGAGAGGTGTGCACCCATTGTATGTAGGCCTGTTTGAAGTGGTGCCTGAGGCCTTCTCTGGCCCATGGACACACACACAGGGACCAAGGTGGTTGCTGGCGACCAGATCAGTGTGCAACTGCAGTGTGCAGTCTGGTCAAAACCATTCCCCAGTCCCTCTCAGTCTGAGGTGGTTCCAGCAGCGTTCAGAGTGTGCCTGCCATACACCCGCTGGTGGAAACAGAACCCTCGTCCTTTCCAGACTGGCCCGGGGACTCACACAGGGACTGAGGTTTTTGCTGGCGGCCCGGAGCAGAGTGCACCTGTAGTATGCAGTCTGGTCAAAATGGTGCCCCGTCCCTCTCAGTCTGAGGTGGTTCCAGCGGCTATCGGAGTGCGCCTGCTGTACACCCGCTGGGTGAAGCAGATCCCCGAATCTTCCCAGACTGGCCCTCGGACTCACACACTGACTGAGGTTTTTGCTGGCGGATTCGAGCCGCATGTGCCCGCAGTGTGCAGGTCAGACAAAAAGGTGCCCCAGTCGTTCTCAGTCTGCCTGCGAGACTATGTGATCCAGTTTAGTATGGCGGCTGCGGGCGCCCTGCCCAGCTACTTGCTCAGATCAGAGCTGTGAGTCACTGGTCACCCGGAGATTTTTCTGGGGAATAACTGGGTGTCCCTAGGGTTTTCCCACTTGATTTTCTCACCGTAGGAGTTCAGCTCACCTGGCAATCACAAATGCTGGCATTTTAGGTCCCAGCGTTCAGTCTCCTGGTCGCTGTGTTGTTTCTGCTGACCTAGTCCTCAGACACAGTGTCCTCTCGTGGCAGCCATCTTGGATCCCTCCGAACATTTCTGAAAAAAATATTAAAGTTAGTCATTTAACCAAAATATTGTCCAAGAACAGACAAATGCCATAGGACATGTTTCACCAAAAAACAAAACAAAACAACAACAATAGCAGCAAAGCAACCTTCCCAAACAAAAAACAACCCTGTTGGTATAATGTTCTTTTGAAATGTATACACCTTACCCTTGTTCATTCAAATGCTAATTTCTCCCCCCAACATACACACTCTCCGGTTTCAGTCCGGATATTGCATTATGATACTTATTATAAGCGTCCTGTCTCAGCAACTAGCCACAATGTTGAGCGATGGGAGGAGCCAGAGGACAGGAAAGAGGGGAAGAGCATAGGACAGGAAATGGGTGGGAGGAGAAAGGCAAGAGAGCTAGGGAGAGAGCTGGAGGACAGATCTGGGAACGGGGAGAGATGGACTGGACATACTATATCACAAAAAGCAAGTATAATGTGGGAAATCTAAATGTTAGGAAACTGTGAGGGCTTGGAGGTTTAGGATGAAACAATGATTGCTCAACATTGTGTTCTAGGTTAACTAAATGAACCCTGTCTCTGTGTAGTGATTTGGTTATACAGCTGTTTAGGACTAACAGCAGCTTCACTAAAAGATAATTATTAATAAATATTAATAGTCACTTACAACACAACCCCCTCAAAAAACAGGAGTGCAATAGACAAATAAAATATGATGATTGCATCGTTACTCATGGGCCAGAGAGACTGAAATGAAATAAGAGAATGACATCAAAAGCTGAAGATTGCAGAGGAATGGTTTATTATTTGTCAACAAAATGGTAAAGATGATAGGGCAAAAGAAAAGATCTTTTATTTCTGAAAGATTTAGTGTGTGTGTGTATGCGCGCATGTGTGCGCGCGCTTATGTGTGTAGGGGGTGCAGGGACTAGAAAACGGATACTAGATCTTCTAGAGTGAGAGCTATGGACAATTATGAGCTGCCTGGCAAAGGTGCTTAGAATAGAACTTCTTAACCTTTATTACCTTCCTCAATGCCCTTTCTGTAAAGGCAGTCACACTGTGGTTTAATATGTAGGGTCTGGATGATTCTGAATTTGCAGAGGATACCATTAAGTCCATAACATTGGGTCATTCATAGTTTTTTTTTTATGTGCATGTGTGGGTGTAAAATTATACAACCTACTGGAAAACAGTTTTTAGTGTCACACAAACTAAAATGCAAATACCATAGGACCCAGGGCTGGTACCCTTGAGCATATATCTCAAAGAAATGAAAATTTATGCTCACACAAAAACTAGACATGAATTTTTATGCCATCCTTTAAAAATGTATAATGGCCTGAAACTAGAAACAGATCAAATACCCTTTAATGGGTGAATGGTTAAGCAAACCTGAACATCACACCCCGGACTAAAGAGGGAAAAAGCACCGACGGAGACAGAGACCTAAATGCATCTCCAGAGAGTTTCCTAAGAACAAAAACCATTAAACCCCAAAGAGACCACATCTGTGAGCTCATTTGTACTACATGATTGAAATGATAAAATTACAAAAATGGATCAGTAGTTTCTAGGGCCTAAGGAAAGGCTGACTCCTGGAGGAATATGGGTTTGGCTCTGAATAGGCCATATAAATGAAACAGTGAGGGAACATGGCTCTTCCTGGACACTGAACAAAGGAGGGGGTATTCTCTCCCTGGACCCTGGGCAGAAGAGGGGACACGCTTCTCCCTAGACACTGAGTTAAAGAGGGGCATGCCTCTCCCTGGACCTTGGGCAGTGACAAACATTGCTACAGAACTGTTGCACTCTGCTACAATTCCACAGTTAAGGTCAAGTTCTGTAGGTAACTATGGTAAGCACTCTTGCTGCTCATTTTCCTGAGAATAAGCAAAGGTGTGAGAGAGAAGGAGATCTGATTCTCTTATTAGTAGCTGTTGTGCTCTCCTTTGCCACCCTGGCTGGCTTGAGCAGGAGGAATGCCAGTTAGTCAACTAGGTTATCCTGATGACAGCTGCCACACCCTGAACATTCCACAGGTGACTGGGCTGGCTCCTAGAGACCGAGCCTTCCCAGAGCTGTTCCAAATAGTTTGTACCAGACATTTTGATGACACAAAGCTCAAGTGGCAAGGCAGTCGACTGACTGACAGCTGATTTAACATTTGGAGAGAAGCCAGGGTGGGCAGAAAAAAAAAGTGAAGACTAAATACGGATGAAAGCCTGTGTAAAAAACCAGAGAAGAGAAACTGTAGGCACTGGTTATCAGAAGAGTTCTAGAACGTTCCGGGGAGTTGACAGGTCTTCAAGGCAAGGCCCTTGGAATCTGAGCTTTAGTGCTTGCAGGGCTGGTGGTCCCAACTCCTGCAAGAGGACTGCAGCACTAGAGGGCGCTATTCGCTGCTTCTTCCACCAGCTGCCAGTCCAGGGGGAGGGAGGCTTTCCTTTTCAATTTACAATATTTGTCTGCAAAGAATAAAGGGATTCCCCCCATCCCTACCCCCACCTCACACTCCCTCACCTCCAGCAGCAGCATGGAAGATCCTTGCCCCACCATGAAAGAGACATTTTGCTTGCTGCACTGTACTAAAAGTTCTGCAGATGTGAGGCTCAACACTGGGGAAAAACCAGATGAACAGTTCATGGGATTTCTCTGTTTTTATTTCTGGGAACTGCATATGAAGCTATTAGTATCTTAATATAAAACATTTTAATAAAAAGCAAGACGGTGTTTTTCATTAAGCAAGTGAGGATTTCTAGAGGGGGAAGGAAACTTGGAGAAAACAGACAAATCCAGCGAACATATTGTCAGGTTTCCGGGTGTAAATAGCTGACTAAGCACGGGAAACACTTGGGCTTAGTGTAACACTGTCCCTTATAAGCCGGAGAGGTTGAGTTTACATGAGATTCCAGTGAGAGTCATCCCAGTGTGGCTGTGGAGAAAATGCATGCAGAAGAATGCTTGCTAGTTCACCCATGCAACGGCAGTTTGAGGAAGGCATGGTCTTTCCACACAAAGAATCCAGTATCACTGGTGAAGATGGGTAAAAAAATAAACAAACAAAAACAAGCTGAGTAAGGCTGTGCTGGAGGTGAGGTCAAGGTCATCCTTAGCTACATGGAGAGCCTGAAGCCAGACTGAGCCACTGGGATCCTGATGTAAAAGAACAGAAAACAAGCTTCAGAAGCAGACCTCCTGGTCCCAGCTTGTTGTCCAAGGGGCATACAGAGAAAAGAACCCAGAAAAGCTGCTAAGGCACAAGAAAGGCAGAAATGTGAGGCTTGCAAGTGACTTGCTTCTCCCGCCCCCATCTCAGTTTGACAGAAACTTGACCGCTAATAGGGTTATCCTTTATCTTTCCTCTCAACGGCCACGGTATGCATTTTCACATGATGGAAGGAGAGTCAACGGTGTTCATCACTTCCCACAGGAAACATGTTTACTGGGTATGTTCAGTCAAGAAGCCTCGAGCTGCTTTCTTTCATCCCACCAACAAACGATGCTGAGGTTGGCTCAGGGAGCACTTGCTGAGACTCCTGAGGCACAAATGAGATTAGTTTTATTCAGGCCAGAGTTTCCCCACCAGGAAGCTCTGAAAATTCCAGTGGCTGGACCGACCCTGCTGCTCAACAGGAAGACCATTGAGGCAGATCAGCTACTGTCACTACACAACTGCTGCTCCAGAACCTTGCGCTAGAGTACTCCAGAGGCCTTTTCAGTGGACACCAAAACTTCCAGATATAAAGAGACACTGGAGGAACCATACAATAAAGAGCCCTCCATGTGTGTGCTCTCCCACAAGCAGCGCATGTACACATACCTGTGTATGTGCATATACATCAGAAAAAGAGAAAAGAAGAAAAGTGAAGAGAAGGCCAAGAGTACCGTGAAATCAGCTTAACTGGGGGGTCGCTGAATTCCAGAGAATGCAGTGACTAAGCAGCTAAGTGAAGTCTACTGGGACCAACGCAGATCTCAGACAGTGGCCTCCAGAGCTGCTTTTGCTTGGAAGCCCAAAATTAATTAGATCAGACCATGCAGTTATTTACAACCCAAGGGAGTTGCCAAAAACACGATTGCTGTTCTGTTGGCAATTAGTATGGCTTAACAACTGTCTGCAAGAAAGGAAAGTGACAGTTAAAAACAACACCAAGGCAATTGGCATTGTTGTGCACTGGCCCAGGGTTGCATCCTCTTTGGGGCAAAAGCACAATGTAAGGAGACAGACTTGGCCAGAGTCCTCTAGCTCAGTACTAAGCAAAACTACCAAATGGCATCTTGACAAGAGATGAGGGAGGGGACACACATCTCTAAATGCAGTTGCTATAATGTGCTGTAATATATAATAAATATATGTTCTATTGCTATGATTGACATACTAGACCATGTAGCATATTGTTTTCTATTATTATTTAGGGGTTATGATGTTAAGATTGGCTAAAAATCTACTGTACATGAGTTGGGATGAGTATCAACTGAAACTAAGAATGTGTGAGAATTCCATAGGTACTCTGTTACTTTGTATGATAATTAAATATCAAATAAAACTATTTCAAACAGTAGCTAAAAAGAACATTAGTATGATCATGGTCTCATTAGCTTAAGAACAAGAGCAAATGTCCAGGTACCTGGGAGAAAATCTTTGAGCCCGCTGATATGTTCCCTGGGAGGAAGTCAGGTGCAATTTTCAGTAATAAAGTTGACTTAGTTGTGATAGAAGGAGTGAGTGTGTGTGGAAAGTATACTCCATTCTAAATATATGATTACATAATCAAGGGCGGGCATGAGATATGATGATGAAAATTGCCATATTTAAATGTGCATTGCTCTCCCCTGCCTTCCAAGAACCTAGGAGCTGGCTCATGTCACAAAGTCTCCCCAGCTTCGTCACCTTTATTGTTACAGAAGGCTTAGTCTAACTTGCTATTTTTTTCATACATTGATATAAGGAATAGTAGTCATTTCGCCTCCTGCTATCCTTCTATCAGACAGCCTGCCACTTCCGAGTGTTCCTTGTGTGTGTCCCTCTGAGGTTAGCTAAGGTCACTTGCAAGTGTGGGTGAGAGGTAATTAGTGAAGCAACTTATCTACAGATGCGTCCCTAAAGAAAATTATACCCCTTCCTCTAAGTCAATAAAAGCAATAAGATGAATTCTGGTATTCTTTGTGCCATCAAGGGTGATTTAGACAGTCATTAACTTTCAGGGTTCAATTGGCTTTGAACTTTTGATGCTCCTACACTTGAGAACCTTTGACATTGTAAACACAGAAACACTGACAAGCATGTCTGCAAATATTTGGAAATTTCTCCTAGGCATAGTCAATGTTACTTCATTATTTCTTTTGGTTGTTATTTTGCCACTTTCTCTTTAGACTCACATTTGAGTTTGATACACTGCCATCTTTCCAACAAGCTGATATGTAAAAAAAAATCCTATGTCTTTACACTTCTAATTCCATCTGTTGAGCTAGAAACCACCTGCTTTGGGTCCTTATGATGCATTGATGCCTCTAATGAGCAGGTGTGTTTTTTCCTGTCAATAACAGTCCTTATTTCAAGGAAAGAGTGAGAAGTCTATGGTCACCTTTCTGCTTCTTGGGTATAACATTTGACTCTGGCAGTCAAACTTTTCCTGTTCAACTTCTCCCAGTCAAGTGCAGCCTGAGTATGACCTGCCAAATGGAGCTCTCCTTATAATTTGACACAGCGTGCAGCAGTGAGACACATGGAACATTCATGTTTTCTCCCAGTCTGATGTGCAGGGAATCCTTTCTGTGGGTTTCTACCTTGTGTAACACCCATAATCCTTCCTCAGTTCCAACCTTCCTTACCCTTACCCATCTGTTTTCAAGACTTTACTTTGAGCTTCAATGTTTTTATTCCATTTATACTTTTTTACAAAGCACTAATAATGGGAAAGATTTGGTTAGTTTCTTATTGCTTCATATAAAATTGCCTATAGAGCTAAAAGCTAAAAGCTCTAGTTGTAGACATGATCTGAAGAAAAGCATCAAGATTAGACACAATGAGATAGGTACTGTAGTTGTTGGCTCATCTGTCTCTCCTTACTATTGAGCAGTCAAGTGTTTTTTTTTTTTTTTTTAAGACAATGGTTGTGACATCCTGCAGTATGCTGCTGAGTAATCCTCCCCAGACAGATTCCTATGCTAACAGGGATAGGGATGTGTCCTATTTTAAAAAATAAATTTTTAAAAATTTTTACTATTCTTAATGTTAAGTATGTGGGCATTTTGCCTGTATGCCTCTATGCTTGTCTATGCACTATGTATATCTCCTGGTACCTGAGGAGGCCAGAAAAGTTCATAGAATCCTATTTGACAGGAGTTACAGATTATTGTGAGTCACCATGTTGGTGCTGTGAATTGAGCCCCAGTTCTTAGCAAGAGGACCTAGCCCTCTCAGTCACTGATCTACCTCTTCAGTACCTAAGTGACTCTATTTTGAAACAGAGTTTGAATGTACCATTCAGGAGAGAATAGTAAGTTCTGATTGTACTTTATTCACGTAGTTCTGAAGACAGGGCTCCACAGGACTCATGTCAGTGGGCTTAGAGATCTCCTTCCAGGCACTCATTTGCTCTTATTCTTGGTTTGACTTGACCATGATGCTGCTAGTGTTGTCTTCAGCTGCTTTTCTAAATTGATTTTGAATTAGCATACAAAATAACAGAGTTCTTTATGGTATTTTCATACTACTTTGTTTGAGTTGATACTCTTCTCAATTCATATGTAGAAAGTCCTTTTTTGGCATTTACAGATGTTTTTATTAATAAAAGGATCTTTTGATAGTGACATGTGAGCTCCTAGAAGCACCCTCATCCTACTTCAAAGAAGATGATGGGTATGGAAAACCTCTATATGGAGTTACTTCAAATGTGGCTAGTTACTGAACAAGAAAATGCCCTTGCCTAACTGTAGACAGCATGGTGTCCAAACTTGAACTAACAAGACACAGGAAAGTCAACTGCCAAGATTTGCAAGGACAAGGCAATTCTTCATAATTCCTGCCTCAAAAAAAAAAAAAATGTCTGTCAGATATACTGGGCCAGAAGGGGAGGGTGATGTCATTAAGTCTTAAGCCAAACTTGACTATATGAGACTCTATCTTACAACTTCATAAATAACAATAAAGTAGTGTGTTATATAGTAGAGCACATTAGTCATAACTGCATAATTAAATGCACAGTATTTTATACTATACATTATATTTATTGTATATTGTATTACATTATAATATATACATGGAGCCAGGCATGGTGATGGTTTCTCAAAATTCTAGCACTTGCGAGGCAGAGCAAGAAGATCAGAAGTTTGAGTCCAGCTTGGGCTATATAGCAAATGCGCTCTATCATAATCCATCAGTCAGTCATCAGTCAATAGACATAGATGTGGAAATGACGCAAATGTAGGAGTCAGAGGCTGAAGCTGTGGGCCAAGGAAAAGCTGAAGAGGGAAGGAAGAGCCTGCCTCAGAGCACCAGTGATCATGTGATCCTGAAAGCACTTTGAGTACATATTTGTACCTTCTAGAACTAACACAAGATATCTTTACTCTTTCAAGCCACCAGTTTGAATACGTAGTTTGTGTTTATTATAGTGAAGACTGCCATTGGCAACTATTCTGTGAGTGACACCAACATGGGAAGGGGCTAGGGTGAAGTAAGTGCAGTAGATTTTGTTCATTATGACAAAATGTAATTCTAACCTTTAAGAAAACCACTAATTAGAAGTTATTTGTTGATACAAAGGACATTTTATTTTTTTCTCTCTAGATTAAAACTACATATTTACTCAGTTAAGAAAGAGCTAAAATCTTAATCCAGCCAAAGGGAGAAATGGAAGGAGCCAAGGAAATAAAGCATAATGCTGCTGCAATGTCTGGATTATTTAATAAAGGGAAAGGGCTCTCCCCTCCTTCCCTGCCTAAATTATGTCTCACAATAGCAATGTGATTCTCTTCTGTATACCTATATGGTATTCACACATACACAGAGCTGGGTTTCCCATACATATTCATGGGAAATTTTTCCTTTGTACACATTCAAAATCTGGAGTTATTTCTGGTACTATTCAATGTCAAGGGCACTGCAGCTTTCTCTGAGCAAATGATCCTGTCTATCTGCAGAAACACGGCTGTAGATGCATGCTCTGCTCTCTCAGAGCAAAAGGGCTCTTTGAGAGACTCCTGTAACTTGGCCGACATACAGACATGAGCACTGCACTACATATCAGTCTTTGTAGCTATGTTATTATACAAAATTTGGAAGTCTGTAGGGTAGGCACATCAGTGCACACTCATGTTACTGGCTGTACACACATACACACACACACACACACACACACACAGAGAGAGAGAGAGAGAGAGAGAGAGAGAGAGAGAGACAGAGACAGAGAGAGACAGAGACAGAGACAGAGACAGAAACAGAGAGAGAGAGAGAGAGAGAGAGAGAGAGAGAGAGAGAGAGAGAGAGAGACTCTAACTCCAAATACCATAAAATACCATACAAACCCCTGAAGCCCAGGGAAAGATTAAGTAAGTGACACTTCTATTACATTGATTGACATTTCATTATCTAAATGTCCAGCCTTCTTTTTGCTTTGGGATAATTAGTTGTCAGTTCCCAGAGCAATTACATTGTCTGTGTCACTGTGTTTCCTCAGAGGGCAAGGAGGGTGATTTAAAAATAAAGTCATATTCAGGAGAAAGAAAAACCTTGCTGAAAATGCGGCAACCTCACAGAGATAGGACATCAGAAAGCAAACAAGGAACCAATAGCTCAGCACTCCTCGTGTTTACTAAAGGCAGGAAGAAACATGCATGTTAAAGTCTCGCCATGAAGCAAAGGGATTAAGGAGGCACTTTATCCTACGAGTCAATGTCACTATTCCACGGGTTGGCAATCCATGTCACTATGCTACGCCACTGGTGTCTAAGAGTGATTATCTCCTCTAACCTCACTTTCAGAACAGATTATTTCATTTGTTTATCTGTTTTGTCTCTCTTACAAATTTCTATGTACATAACTGCATATATCAGAAAATATACAATTTGTGTATATATGGTATATGCGTGTATACATACTGCAAAATCTTTATTCTTAGCAACACAGTCTACGAGAAGCTATTACTTTGCTATGTAATCTGACCTATTATTGAATTTTTCTTTTTCTACAGGCTCAGATTCTCTCTAGAGTGAGCTACATAAACAGTGAGCATTGCAAAAACATAAATGAAGACACAGACAATCAGCAAATTCTCCACTTCAGGCTTCAAATGAGATAGTTTATACTGGAATTTACTTAAGGCAGCAATAGCTGCAGGGTGATAATGATAACTGGGGTCAGGGGGCAACTAACCCAAGAGGCAAACTCTTTCCTGAGCTGTGGATGTAAATCCTTGTCCTAGAGCAAGGAGCCAGGTGGAGTCAAGCGAGTCCACAAAGGGGAGCTACTGCAGAATGGAGCTAATTGGATGCTTCCCCCTACAGTCCTCCAGGCATCACTAGCCTTGTAGCTATGAGTAACGGAATGCTGGGCCAGTTTTCACTCAAAGCTGGCACAGCTCCCTACGTAGGTTCTTTTCCTTGCTCACTAAAGTCCTGGCTGAGGAAAGATTCCGCAGCCAACTGTACAAATAGAGCTTTGTTAAAAACGGAAACACGGTCCAATGGTCTATGGACAACTCTGTGTCAGAGATGGCAAATGGGATGTTTAATATCACTTTTTCCAAAAGGCCCGGCCCTGCAAGGAGCTCTGAGGTTGAGATATAGGCACGCGTAGGAGGACTAAACAAGGTTGCTTGATATCCTTTGGTATTCTTTGATAGATTAATTGTGGGCAGAAACTCAGAAGTGAGACACTACTTCAAGCCCAGCACTAGGGAAGTGGAGGCACAAGGATCAGGGTTTAGAATCACCTTAGCCTCATGAAGAATTTGTGGTCAGCTTGGGCTTTGTGAGGTTCTGTATCAAAGCATACAAACAAATAGAAACCACGCATACCAACACACTCACACACACACAAGTGTGCACGCGCAAGAAGAGAAAGAGACACTTCTTAAGGCAGCTATACTTTTTATTTTTCAGGTGTATGTTTCAGCCCATGATTTGGTGAGGATAAAAGTGTGTCTAGAAGTGACTGGAGCTTTCCCTCTTAAACATATTTTCTAGGACAAATTAATGATAAATTATAAGAATTAGAATATTTGGTCCAGTGCCTTTTGTTAAACATGAAGAATACTATAATGGAAGTCGAAGTAATAATCCTTCAATTCCAAATAGAGAAATTCCTAGACTCCGAGAATGGTATGCTTCCCATATTCATTTGCTGTTGGTCATTCATGGAACACATCCTATTTCTTTTCCTTCCTTCCTTCCTTCCTTCCTTCCTTCCTTCCTTCCTTCCTTCCTTCCTTCCTTCCTTCCTTCCTCTTTTCTTTCTTTCTTTCTTTCTTTCTTTCTTTCTTTCTTTCTTTCTTTCTTTCTTTCTTTCTTTCCTTCTTTCCTTTTGTGTTTTTTGAGACATGGTTTTTCTGTGTAGCCCTGGCTGTCTTGGACTCACTTTCTAGACCAACCTCTCCTCGAACTCACAGAGATCTGCCTTCCTCTGCCTCCCTGAGTGCTGGGATTACGGGTGTGCACCAGCTGTGCATCAGCACACCTGGTCACATTCTGTTTCTAAATGTAGGTAACCCAGTTGTTAATGCCATATTGAATATAAGAGAGCTAGCAGCTCTGAGGCTCCCATTTGATGCCAACTATTACACTTAAGCATTGATCTAGTTTTCCACTGTGAAAACTTGTAAGAGTTTTTTTTCTTTTGATGATTGGCTTTTTTATTTGTTTTAAGTATTTTTAAAGTGTGTGTGTGTGTGTGTGTGTTTGTCAAGGTATGAGTGTCCATAGACACCAGAAGGAGTTGTATCTCTGCAGCTGGAATTACAGGTTGTTTGAGAGCCTCTGAATATGGGTAGATTCTGGGGAATGAACTCTGGTCCCTTGGAAGAGAAGCAAACATAAATGAGACAGCTTTTTAGCCCTGTTCTCCTTTCTACATGTTAAGAAGTATTTATCTAGTCCAACTCCTTCCAGACCTCCACAACCCCTCCCATGTTATCTTGTTTTACTTTTAATTATTTAATTACTTAATTAATTGATCAACTAATTGATTAATTAATTGTTATAGCTTACTGAATCTAGTTAGTTAGTACTTGCCATGTGATCATGGGTTTGGTAGCATGATTTTGAGACAGAGTCTCACTAAGTAGTAATGGCTGGGGGCCTGGATATATATATTTAATATATAAGGTAGGTTGGCCTCAGATTCTTTGACCATCCTTCTGCCTCTGCCTTCCACACATGGTGGGACTGCAGAAGTATGCTATTATTCCTGGCTTAGCTTTTTATTTTTACCTCTGAAATATTTCTCAAAAAGTCAATGTGCACAGGTCATATAGTATATCTCTTTATTTCTATTTTATGTGTATGAATGCTTTGTTTTCATGCATGTATGTGTACCATATATACACCCAGTACCTGTGGAGGTCAGAAGAAAGTCTCAGATCCCCTAGGACTGGATTTGCAGGTGGCTATGAACTACCGTATGTGTACTGGAGACCTAAACCTGGTCCTCTGCAATAGCACTGTGCAAACCCTCTATCCCCAATGCTGCACATGTCTGAACAGCATTTCATGGATAGGCCTGGGCACCCCCCCCAAAGCATCTGCAGCAGCATGGAGGGAGTGCACAGTCAGGTAAGGGCAGGGGCCCTTATCTGCATTTCCTAATCTCAAGCTATGTCCCTAATGTCATTGAAGCTCAAGTCCCTCATTTAAAAAAAGAAAAAAAAATCACTAAGTATACACTTCTCAGAACTGTTGGGGGAAACTGAGTGAAACGGTATTTAGGAATGTTATAAAATAGGATAAATAATTACTAATTGCTGCCTCTTGCTGTGATATGTTTGAATTGCAGGCAATTAAAATATGATTTAATGTAGGACTTGATATGGGGACCAACTGTGAGGCAGTCACCGGAGCAACCAGATACCCATAGAGACAGGCTTTTCCCCCAAAGACAGGGCCCACAGTCTCAGGCACAGGGCCTTGGGTGCTCTAACACACGGCCCCGAGGAAGACCAAGGTCTCTTTAACTGGCACCTCAGCCCTCCTTCTGGGGGGTTTGCAATTTTGGTTCCCCCTTTTTTCAAAAATCAGTTAATTGATGCCATTTTTACTTTATTTTTTCCACTTTTTGGGGGGGGGTTATATGTGTGCATGTGTAAATGTATGTGTGAATGCATGCATGTATGTACATGTGTGGATGTATGCATTATGTGAGTTCATGTGTGTTTGCATGCATGTATGGATCTATGTATATTTATGTGTGTACATGTGAAGATATCCATGTTTATATGTATGAGTACATGTGTGTGTATAAATGTGTGGATGTATTCATGTCTGTGTGTGCATGTATGCCTGTGTGTGCATGCATGTGTGTATGCATGTATGGATAAAAACATGTTTATGTGTGGATGTGTGGATGTATGCACGTGTGTGCAGGTGTATTGTGGATGTATGCATGTTTGGATGTGTTTGTGTGCTTATGTGTGCTTATGCATGCCAGTATGTGTATATGTACGCATATGTGGATTTACGCATGTTTGTGTGCTTGTGAGGATGTATGCCTGTGTACATGTGTGTGTGCATGTATGTATATATGCATGTTTGTGTATGTATACATGTATGTATGCATGTGTGCATACATATTCACATGCGTGTGCATGTGAGTCTGTGTGTGTCTGCACAACTGGGGGCCCAGTGTTGATCTTGGAAGCATCCTCCACTGATCTTTCCCTCATTCAGCAAGGATGTGTCTCTGAACAAGCAGGAGCTCACTGACCAGCCTAGCCTGCTCACTTGCCAGATTGCTCTGGGGATTGTGGCTCTGAGAGGGCTGATCATGCCAACTCAGCATTTACCTGGCTCCTGGAGATCCACTCCTCATTCTAGGGTAGCAAGCGCCTTAACATCCAACCCTTCTCCCAGCCTCTGGTGCCACCTGATATTATAGGTGCCTGATAAACATTCTCATCTGAGCATCAAACCTGTAACTTGACAAACAATATGACCAGAAGCAAACTGTCATTATTTAATCCAGTTTGTTAGAAAACTTAAGGGGCATATAAACACACATGTGCATTTCTCTGAAGTATTTTATGCTCATCTCGCATCATGACTGTGCCACAGGCAAAGGCATCAGTAGATTTACAGTTCATGCTTGCATGTGAAAATCAACCATTTTCATGCTTTATAAGTGACTTCTATAATTGCTCTGAAAATAACATAAGCTCCTAAATTAGACATATTTAGTTGATTTCCTATTGTTTCTTTTAATTTTATCATAATAGCCTCTATGGTATATGTGTCACATTGCACAAAATAACGTTTTTTTTCCCCACACCAAACAGATTCCCCCTTCAGGCGCTTTCAGCATCATTTTCCTGTAGGAGGGAAGCCTGACTTCTCAGTGAGGTAGAATGGAGTTACAGGGTGACCAGAAGTCACTTCCTTTAGGAACATAAAATTTTCCTATGAAAAGAAGGACAGTATCAGAATGCATGTAATTATAGCTTTCCCCCCCCCCCCCCATTTCCTCCGGTGGGATCCTAGTTCCCACAAAACTGGAGGTAGAAGGAGTCTAGCATAAACAGAACCTATGAAGTCAACTTTTACCTGTTTCTTCAGTACAGCAGAGAAAAGAGGTCTAGCTTTCAAGATGTATTAAAATAAGGAAAAAATCTATTAGTTGGGTTGAAAGATATGTGTGAATTATCCTCGCCCACAGGTTCAATTACAGGGTCCTCTGTGAGTGTTATTAAGTAGGAAGCATCCAACAATAATGAGCAGTTGCTTCAGAAACACAGCCTGGCATGGCTTGAATGTGCCCAGCTCTGCTTCATAGTCTATCATTTAAAAAAAGGTACATCATTTAAAAGATAAACATGAAATGCAAGCTCTACCGACCAATCAAGTGACTCTCATCAAAAATATAATTGTCTTAAATCTGCACCACGTGGCTCAGCGGAAGCCAAGGCTCAATATCTACAAGAGGGGATTCTGAATCAACTCCTATTCTCCGCCTTCCACCTGATTCTTCTTCCCTCTGGGGAAATCTGGGCTGTGATAAGGTGCACAATGGCCCTGTAATGTGAGCTGCTGGGTCCTTTCCCTTTAATCCAATTAGAGCCTCCTTCAAAGCCAGGGCAAGAGCTGTCTATTGCAGTCACTTTTCCTTAGCCAATTTATGTTCAAATCCATCAACACCATGCAGAGTGCACCGCTGCTCTGGGATGCCCCACATTTTCTCAGTCTCCCAGGAGCATAACACGTCAACATGTCAGCAGATCCACCAAGGTCCTAGGAGGGTTACTTCTTAACGAGGATTTCATAGCCTTTGTTCTTTTTTGCTATTCTTTGTTAAGATTTTCCCTTTTCCTGTTTAATTACAGAAGAAAGAGGTGCTTAGCATTTTAGAATTAAAAGCAAGGACTCTTTGGGTTTTACTTACCTACTCTGATATTAAATAAAATTCCAGGCAGTAAAGGTTGGGACCATGCTAGGTGCCAGCATGCCATCTTTGACCCTTCATTTTTTTTTTAATTTTTGCAGATTATTTGAAGCCTTCACAGAACTGTGTGAACCTTTTATCACCATCAATCTGAGGTAATACTCTGCCTTAACCATTTCGGATGTGATGTGTAAGAGTTTGCCTTGATGGAAACAGATAAGAAGGGCTCTATTAACTGGCTCTTTGTCACTGGGCAAGTTACTCTTTTATTTGTATATTAAGGGATTTAGATGAAATTATTAGTTTTTCAGTATTTACCTCAAGGTATGGATTAGAAATGAAGGAAGGGCAAAAACTGTCATGAGATTGGTAGGATCCTTTCTAGTCTTGTGATATGAGGAGTACAGAACTCAGTGATAGCCATCTTAGCACATTCTTAATGCCGGCTCACAGTTTGCAAGGCACTTTGAACTCCCAAGGCAGAAAGTAAATGAAGGCCTCAGATATGGGAACCAGAAAACACTTCAAGTTATTTTAATTTAAATTTATTTTTTATAATGTATTCACTTTACATCCAAATTGTAGCCAAGGCCCTCATCTCCTAATGGTCCCACTCTCCCTCCCTTTGAATCCCCCCTCCTCTCTTTCTCAGAAAGGGGGAGACCTCTTCCATCCCATCAAGGCTCATTAGGATTGCTTCAGTCCTCTTCCTCTGTGGCCTGGCAAGGACCCCCACCAGGAGGAAGTGATCAAAGACTGCACAACAGAGTCCATGTCAGAGATAGTACTTCCTCCCCTCACTAGGAAACCCACATGGAGACTGAGATGCCTATTGGCTACATTTTAGCACGGGTTACATGTCTTCTAAATGCATGGTCCTTGGTTGGTGTATCAGTGTCTACAGGTCCTCCTGGGCCCAGATTTGTTGGCTCTGTGGGTCTTCTTATGGAGCTTCCGTCCTCTCTGAGTTCTTCTATTCCTCTGCTCTTTCCTATGACTCCCTGCGGTCTACCCAAAGTTTGGCTGTGAGCCTCAGCATTTGTTTTGCTCCCCTACTGGGTGGGATCTTTCAGAGAACATCTATGGTAGTCTCCCTTCCTGTTTCCATTCTTCAACCACTGTGATATCTATTCTATTTGTCCTTCTGAATGAAAATTAAGCATCCTCTCTAGGGTCCTCCTTGTTATTTAGATTCCTTAGGTCTGTGTATTGTAGTTGGTTTATATGATATTACATGGCTAACATCCGCATATAAATGAGTATATTCCACAGCAAGCACTCTTTTATTCAGCATGTAAGACAGCCACCTCCATCACTTAGGCTGGGCAAAGACTCCAGAGAGACAGCAGAGGGAGAGAACTTTACTGTGAAGGAAACGTTACACATGGTAAGGATGAGCAGGCTACCAGCACACTTTCCAAAAGCAAGGCATTTGATAATTACCTCAGTGGGTGGATCTTTAATTGGTCTTAATTTAAATGAAATGAAAACTAGGGGAGTTGCCAGTTATTCATTAGTGGACTGGGGAGGGGAATGGGAGACGATGAGGGAGTGAGGGAGGGTGGGATTGGGAGGGGCTATAGCTGGTACACAAAGTGAATAAATTGTAATAAATAAAAATATATTTAAAAAACACACAAAAAGAACAAAAACCTTTTTTTTTTCTATCATGGAAGATATAGGGACAGCTGTGCAACATATTTACTTTTCACCAAGGTTGGAATGGAAATGTGAGTCACATGACCTGACAAGCTTGCCGACTGACCTTAACAAAAGAATTCACGCCTATTGTGCTGCTCCTGTAATCCTTCCTGATTCCTTATCTTCCCATCTCTTCTTTCTTGTCTACCTTATTTTCCTTCTTCCTCAGTTCACTTCCTGTATGACATTGACAAGTAGGTGCTCAACTACTTAATTATTCTGTCACACTGTAGTATGTTGAAAAAAGCAAACAAGCTTAAGGTGGATTGTACGCGTGAGACTTTCAGAATAGTCATACCAGCCGCAGAGTGGATCATGTCCTCAACATAAAAGAAAACAGAACAACTCATTTAACGAATTAAGATTACAAAGCAATAAAATGCCAAAGACAACCATCTGGATTTTCTGAATATTGCCCAACAATTCATCAAGTAGAGAGGCATGTATGCAAGAGCCACATATCATCTTGATAGGAAGAATAAAATGTGATGGCTGAAGTGGAAATTTTTGGATTCCTTGATTACTGCCTTTGTCATGTGATACTTTGCTACATGCTGGGCAGATGATATTTTGCACAGGTTGACTTGTGAGAGGGCACATGATGTTTTGCTGTGACCCCTCATGTGTGAGGGGCGTGATTTTGGCCAGCTGAGAGCACCCATGGGTGGACTTTGAGGAGAGGACATATATAGAGGCCCAGGCAGAGTGAGAGATTGCTTTTTGGATTGGCATTGCTGCACTGATCTTTGTGCTTCGACACTTGCCTTTGTAGAGAAAAGCATTCCAGAGGGCTTCTCCGGGCAATCCAAATCCAACTTAGTCCTTTGGCTTTCTCTGGTTCATGTTGGCCTTTGACTATTGATATCCTGATAAATGATTTTGGTGATTCCCTAATGATCAATCAACCCTAATTAGCAGGGAGTAGATAAAAGAGGCCTGTAGCCCTTTTTTTTCTACTAATCTCCTACCTAAGGTTGGGCAGGGGTGGGGGAGGGTTGGAAGGGGGGTAAATGTGCTTAACACCCGTAAATAAAGGAGATTTGGTGGAAAAATCTAAGCCTACAGATGGTGGCTAGGCCACCCTTCACCTGATTCCCCTCAGCTCTGAGATACACAAGTTTAAACACAGGCTAGCTGTTTTGGGTATCATTGACAAGACAAGACAGCCCCTGTGATACTGTTTCAGGTATCTGTTCTTCAAGGCCCATGCTACGAAAGTTTCAACTGAGGAGGCATAGTCTGGGACTACCTGCACACCAGTTTTCTCTTGACTAAAAGTCCTCTGCTGAAGACATGACAGGTAAAGTCCTTGGCTCCAAATTATCCATAATGCAGAAAGTTCATGCTAGTATACTTAAGCTGAGATGTCAGGATGGCTGCAATGCTCCCTACCAGGTACAAAGCAACGGTGTCCCTCCAGGGCAGGAAAGGTGCCACTTCAGTTATGGGTACTAAGGCACTCGCTGAGGGATAGACTCTGCCCAGAACCAGGCATGAGAATACATCATTGGGATACTTCTGCTGCTACTGAGATTATCTTGTCAGTTATTGGAGAAGCAGCAGATTCATTCAAGTATAAATAAAAATGGAAAAACAGCCAGAAGTTTACTCACTCATCACACCTCTCCAAGAAGATTCACTTAGAGAAGGATACACTGAGACTTGAAGTCATCCTCAGAGAAGAACGTAGCCCAGCCAGCAAGAGGGAAATATCTTCAGTGAAGAGACTGAAGCGCAGCATCCAACTAGATACAAGCTGAACAATGTGATATTCTGATCCATCAACCTCCTAGGAAGTCAGACTTCAAAACCGTCACTCTTTCCCCAGAGGTCTGGAAGACAGAGTGGTTAAGTCAAAGCCTCATCCTCAGGAACAACTGGACAGGAAACAATTGCACCATCGGGTCCTGGTTGGAAGTGCTACAGAACTGAAAAGTTCCTGATTTATGTGGCAATCTCTAAGTTCCCCCATATGTTGGCATATACTGACCTGGGGACAAAATTCAGAAGACAGGCTAAAAGAAATAAGCAGGGCTGGCAAGATAGCTCAGTCAGTAAAGTGTCTGCTTTATAAGCACAAGGATCTGCTCGGAGAGAGAGAGAGAGAGAGAGAGAGAGAGAGAGAGAGAGAGAGAGAAACAGAGAGAGAGAGAGACAGACAGACAGAGAGACAGAGAGACAGAGAGACAGAGAGAAAGACAGCTGAATCCTAAGCACTAGACCACCAGGGACTGCCTCTGTCTGAAACTACAGTGCGTATGGAAAACCCAAAAGCAATGGCACATGTCTGTAGCCCAATAAATTTGGATGGTGGAAACATACTGGGGATAACTGAGCAGTGAGCCCCCCTACTGATCTTTTCCAGGTTCAGTGGGAGACTCTCAAAATATTAGAAAGGAGGTGACTGATGAAGAAACCTGATGTCAACGTCTGCTCTCCATATACACATGCAAATATACACACACTCACTCATGTACAAACATACACATGTACAAACACCCAGATAAATACACGCATATAATATATAATATTCCAGACAGGGGAAGAGAGAATTTATGGAGAGAGAATGGGAGAAAGGAAGAAAGGGAGGATATGATGGGGGGGCATCAAAGTTTGAAAACCACAGAATCTATTTCACAAAATTAATCCAGCTAAAACAAATAGTGAAATGACCACACAAACAGAAACTTATCCCAGAGGCAGGGAACTCAGTCCACAGTTCACTGCCTTGCACATTTCCTGGATCATGGAAATCCCCAGCTCAGTGTCATATTGATCAGACCCTCCCCCATTCAGAAACTAACTTACTGTGTGGCTTTTACAAGCTGGTTTTGTTTTCTCTTCCATGTCTCAGTGTCCCACAGTTCACTGATGATGAAGTATCTCCCTGCCAAAGTGGTGGAGATCAAAAAATGCTATTCAAGAAACTGTTCAAAGTGCTGTAAAGAACTGGGGTGTGTACTATGCTCTCCACCGTCAGCCATCCTCAGTTGTCTGTTTTCTCCTCTGCTGCTTCTCTAACACATGTGAACTATTGGAGTTCACCTAACTGAGTGCCATGCTATGGATCAAGAATTAATGTTTTCAGAATCCTTAGTCTCTAAGGTGGTTTAGTTCATGAGATTATGGGCACAAAGTAGGGGGTATGCTCATGGCTTTGATTTGTCATAGTGCAAACAGAACAAGAAAGCATGCATTTGACAAGTAAAGGGTGGCATCGGATAGAGAGAGGGCCAAGGCGGCTAGTGGCTGCCCAACTCAAGTGACACATGTGTTGCTGTCTGGCTTTCTGTAAGCCCTCCATGCTCAGCCTGACAGGTTAGAAGAGTTGTGGAAAATGAATGACATTCAATTGCACAGATCATATCTCTCTGATTTTCCTCAAACCCCACACTTCACTGCTTGTTGCTAGGCACACTAATCCTATGATTTGGTTTTGATTGTGAACAGATGGGAAGACACACTCTGCCACCAGGCCACTCCAGAACACTGCAGGATTATTGGGCTCAACATTTCTTACAAACCAAATGCTAGACCAACCTTGCCCTCCATGATTCCATTTGCTGGCATTAAAGCTGAAATCCTCCCCAAGAGCTTTCTGTCCATAGCACAGGGCTTAGCAACAAATACATATAAATAAATTACAACAGGAAAAACGAAAAAACAGAGAAATAGAAATTTACCAACATTCTGTATGTAAGACTCAGGAGGAAAGAAAATCTCAGAATATTTGTTTTGGTACAAATTTGTCTCCTTGGTTTCAGTAGATATAATAAATATGGGTTGCCTCGGAGAGCATTTTTATTTAACAATATTTAGTTACAGAAATTAAGAGTGGCTGTGTAATTTCTGTAAAGTTAATAAAAAGTGGCTTATATGCTTGTGTTTTCTTTTCAAAGCAAATTGACTATTTCATTTTTACTCCTAATTGCTGCTCTGTGTTACATAGAAGGTTTCTTTGTTTATTATAATTCTAAGACTTAAGACAGACAATAGCTTTACCTTTAGATTCTTTGCATTAGACATATTGACTCTAAAATGTCTCAGCATTTACAAAATAAGGACAGCAGTGTGAGAGACCTCACAGTCATGTCTCCCAGACTAACAGAAACCTGGACTTTGCTGAGCTTTCTGTCTGTCCCTTGCTTTCTGTTCCTCTTTTAACTACTTCAAAGTAAATCTACCATATTGTATTATTTCAACCCATAGAGTTAAACAGGTATTTTTAAAAGCTCTGGTATTTTTCTTTCAGAAACTTCTTGCATCACAACCAGGCCTGATTCCACCAGATACACAGTCCATTCTACAGTGCTTACTGAGGCATTTCTTCTTATTGGGTTGTTCTAGCAAAGTCTAATAGTACAAATTAATGCTTTTAATCTGAGCCTGTTTGATGCTGGAAAAATAGAACTGCCTTTTATGATTGTTTTCTTTCCCACATTATTTATTTTTTTGTGAAATAAATAAGTCTGATGACCTAAAAGATGAGCTTCCTCAGTTGTTTAGTACTTGTCTCCTGTAAAAGACACATAAGATCTAGACATGGACAACTTACACGTCACAATCCCAGCCTCTCTGCCCCCACCCCCCGGTTTTTTTTTAAATTTATTTATTTTTATCTCAATCACAGGTTAGGTATTTTGAATCCCAGGCATAGCCCCCGCCCTCATTCCCTCCTACCCTCCCACTCCC
>CM053758.1:33519658-33563555 GCA_028658305.1 Pachyuromys duprasi | reverse complement strand
GGTCTGGTCAAGATGGTCCCAGGATCCTCTCAGCCCTGGGTTGAGACAGAACTCGTGTTCTTCCCAGATCCGCTGGCGGACTCACACACTGACTGAGTTTTTGCTGGTGGAAGCGTTCGGCTCACACCCCTGCAGTGTGCAGACTGGTCAAAACGGTCCCCCAATCCACTCAGTCTGGTGTGGTTCTGATGATCGGTCCGAGCCCGCAGCACACCCGCGGGTTGAAGCAGAACCCGGGTGCAGTGTGAGCTCGCAGGGCGCAGTTCAGGGAAAACAGCACCAGGCTCCTCCCGAGACTGCCCGGGAGACTGTGAGATCCAGTCTACAAAGGCGGGTGCGGGCAACCAGCGCTGCTGCTCGTCCAGATCAGAGCTGTGCGCTGCTGGTCACCGGGAAATTTCTCCAGGTAATAACTGGGTGTCCCTAGGGTTTTCCCACTTGATTTTCTCACCGTAGGAGTTCCGCTCACCTGGCACTCACAATGCTGGCGTTTTAGGTCCCAGAGTTCAGTCTCCTGCCCGCCCCCCGTTTTTTTAAAGATAGCTCATAGGTGTTCGTGAATACCTGGGTCTATATCATACTTTTGACCTTCTGCTGATGTAAATCATTGTCATCATTTCCAGGTGGTAACAACCTTGTCTTCCTGTCAACCTTTTTCCTGAGAGCATTTTGTATGACATCTCCTGACACTAAAGATGACACCAGGTTCCTTGCTCACAACAGAGGTTATAAACTCATTTTTGAATTCCATGATTTTGTATAAGACTAATACAGTTTTTTTGGTAAAGGTTAACATTGTTCAGATACTAGTGTGAATATACAGCCCCACTAAGAAAATGTTTAATTGTTCATTTTCAGAAAAAAAAGATTTGCAGTCTGTAATATTTAGGTGTGTTGTCACCATCATAAGCTGCCTAATAGAAGCAGCAAAAGTAAGAAAAGATTTATTTTGAGACATTGTTTGAGGGTACAGTCCATCTTAGGTCCATTAGTTTGAAGGTGGGTGGAGGCAGGAGAATGAGGTACCTGCTCACAGCCATCCACAAACAGGAAGCAGAGAGGGCTGGATGCCAGGGCTCAGCTCACTCTCTCCCTTTCCTGCAGCCCAGGACCCCAGCATATGCCACTGTGTCTCTTGAATTTACAGTGGGTCTTCCTACCCCTATTAACTAAATTTAAAATCCACTGTACCTGTGCCTGGAGGTTTGTTTCAGTGGCGACCTTGAATACCATCCAGGTGAGAATGAAGATCAACCATCAGAAGGCCTGGTCCTTGTAATACAAAGGATTATTTGGTAACGTGCTTTCTCTCTCATTATTTTAAATATTTTTATTAATTCACTGAAATATTTGCATAGATTTTATTTGTTTCCTTTTTCTCCTCTCCTTCTTCTTCTTTTTAGTTCTGGGGATCAAGCCTATGGTTTTGTACATGCTAGGCAATGATTATAGCAAGGAGCTACACACTATAGTTTTCATCATTTATGGGGCCTACACTTAATTGTCTTTGTTGTTTTTTTTTTTTGTTTTTTGTTTTTTGTTTTTTTTTTTTTTCAGTAGAAGTTGCTTCATAAAGGACAGGATCCCGTTGACATCAACCATGCGTATCTGAGCCCCTCTTATCTTTCTGGCAGGGATGTATTTTGGACAGATCATGGTTGTTTCTATCCCTACAGCACCCTGTAAACTTCAGAAGCTCATCCACAGACTCATGAGGGCCTAGACTTAGTATTAGGGAAAACTATTGGATTTATTTTAATAACAGTAGTTCAAATTTTCTTTTATTTTAAAAGCATAAAGTTAACTGCTTCACACTTCTTATTATCAAATGCTTAACACAAATCAGATCAGCACCCTCTGTCATACTTGTACACATGCCTATATTGTATGTGCATTGGCCACTTGTCCATCCTCCTTTCCTTCCTACTCTTTCTCCCTGTGTGACATGCCCTGCATCATTCTTTCTCATCCCTGGTAATTCTCCTGACCTTTATTATTAGTGACAGTCTCTAATTTATAAAGTTTTCTGGTGGGGCTACATTCTGTCTTTTCTAATATCAAAATCACAACTTTCATCTTCTCATTTGCAATTTACTACCAAACCTTTTTAAAAAAATTTTGTTGATCGTGTTCTCAGTTTCTTATATTTAGCCAAGCCGTTATATATAAATTTATTAGCCAACCTAAACACTTTTGTTATTTTCTAATATAGTTAATTACATTCATATTTATTAATAAGATATTAGAAAGTCTAATTTACACGATCTGGTAATGAGCACACATACACACACACACATACACACTAAACTTCTGCATTGTCAGGTTTCAGAATTTTTAGAAGGTTCCTATTGGTACATTTTCTCTTTAATTTTATGATAGTGTATCTTTCTGTTCCTGGGGTCCTTACGATTTTAACAGTTTTGCTAGTGTCATATTTCCAGTATTGTCACTCTTTAGGCAACATTTTGTGGGGAGATAGCTGCAGTTTAATTTTATTCTCCCTCTGTTCCCTCTTCCCCATTGCTTAATTTTAATGACAAAAACAGGCTCAAGGACACCTTTGCCGTAAAAATCACTCAAATGTTTTCCACTTCATTTGTCTTCTAACCTAATGCCCAAGAGGTCTTCAGCCAGCTTGTCCATAATCGCTCCCTCTCATCTGCCTTTTTCTGTTGGTGCCATTTATGTTGTCACAGTGTGTCACTTACAAACTACTTGCCACGTTTACTATATTTATCCCTAGTAAGAGTCCACTCCCTGCGTATTACATCTCACTTTGCCCACTCACTCCTAGCTATGTGAAGCTTGGTCGCCAGTGCTTTACTCAGTGGAAGTTCATGAGGCCAGTATTTTCTAAATGTTCAAGGGGAAGTGTTTGCAGGAGACTAAGGAGCTGTCTTGCAATGACACACATTACTGAAAGTTCTAGACTATGTATTTACTAGTACAACAGTGACGTACGATTCATGTGGTTAAAGAGATAGTGCCTTCAGAAAGCTCTCCAATTAATTTTGTAGCAATGGTACCTTTTTCAGAAGAAATGGGAGTTCTGCCGATGTGCTTTTCTTTTCTAAATTTTGGATTACATATTAACTTATATTTCTGAACATTGTGTTTCAAACTCTTGAGGATCAATCTTTGTCTTTTATTCAGCTCCATTGACAGCCTACTGGTTGTGTCAAGAGTTATACAAACACACATAGAGATTAATGTGAGGGCTAGACAAGGGTCACAGTGTTTATGAGAAACTACTAGAGCATGCTACACCTAGAAATGCTTCCAATTTGCCATCATTCTCTTTCCCATTTTCTTGCCAGTCTTCTGTCTTACCTGTCCCATGGCCACCTGTGCTTTTCCCAAAGTGCATCTCACCTTCCTTAGCATGCTAATTTCCCTTCTCCCATTTGACATTTACATGATTTATCTTGGTTGCTATCACCTAGCCCAGTATACTACTACAGGAATAGGAAGGACATTTTAAGGAAGAACATGGTGGCATATGCCTGTAATCCCTATATTTAGAGTGTAAGGGCAGGAATAATAGGAGTTCAAGGCTATCATTAGCTAGAAAGTCAGTGTGAAGCTAGCCTGTCTAAAACCACAAAGCAATCAAAAAGGCAGGAAAATAGTTTTATTTTCTGCGCAGTCTCTGATACTCTGTGCCTGATACTACAGAAGCGCCTAAAGCCACACTCAGTCCAGAAAAGATGACTATGATTAATGAAGGATTCTTGCTAAGGAATGAAAGACTGAAGTCTACCATTGTGCATGTGCCGTCTCCACATCGATTCAGGGTGACGCTGTGCTGATCACATAACCTTTCTTTTTAGTTTACACTTGTTCAAAAGGAGGACATAAGATCCCCTGCAATTGCTGCCAGCTAGGTGCTAGGAATAGAACCCGGGTCTGCTGCAAGAGCAGCAAGCTCTTCTCTCTCTCTTTTGTTTTTATTTTTTAATTAAATTTTTAATTGATTATATTAGTTACAGTTTATTTACTTTGTATCCCAGCTGTAGCCCCCTCCCTCATTCCCTCCCAGTCCTACCCTCCCTCCTTCATCTCCTTCCTGCCCCTTTCCAAGTCCACTGCTAGGGGAGGTCCTCTTCCCCTTCCATCTGACCCTAGCTTATCAGGTTTCTTCAGGACTGGCTGCACTGTCTTCCTCTGTGGCCTAGCAAGGCTGCTCCTCCCTCGGTTAACCACTGAGTAATCTCTGGTGCCCCAACCTTGGTCAGTTTTCTTTTTACAAACTTTTTATTGTGGAAAGTCAATAAATACTGAAATTTTTTATAATAAGCAATAAAAAAATACAAGGAGGATTTTAATGTAGATACTGCATTTTATTGAACATTTTTAGAAAGGAAAGATTTTTCTGTGACTAAATAACTTGTCTTTATGCTATGGTAGATATCATCTCCACTTAATTTCCTTAGCTAAATATTTGGGGTTATAAGTTCCTTATGTACAAAGACAAAAAGAATATTTGTTTTAGAGCTTAATTTTAATAATTTGAATAAATAAGTTAGTACATTTATCATGATTTAATAATTATTTATAAGAAATTTTCACAGTTGCTCTGGTTCAGAAAAGAGGAGCAGAGAAAAATGTTTGAACTAAGTCCTGGGGAATAAGGTAGAGCTTGACAAAATAGAGAACAAGGGAGAGGAAGAAAGGTCTCCATGAGGGAGAGATTTACAAAGAACACATGTGGTGAGGGCACCTGCACAGAGAACATTGTGATGCTAAATCTTGATTGTCAGCTTGATAGTATTTAGAGTCATCTTGGCATAGCTCTAAGCATGCCACTTAGAATGTTTCAAAAGATGGTTAATGAAAGTGGAAAACAGCAAAAAACCACAAACAAACAAAAAACATAAAACACCCATATAAAAAACAAAAAACAAACAAAACCAAGGAAGCCTGCTGAAAGACAGAATTTGTCTCTTGTTTCCTGGCTTCTGACATAATGTGGCCAGCTGCCTCCTGCTCTTGTTACCACAGCAATAGCCTTTCTTGTTGCTATGTTTTCCCCATCAGGAGGGAATGTATCCTCAGACTTAGTTTTTATGTTATTTTTTGTCTAGTGTTTAGTTGCAGAAAGAGAAAAGTAACCAACTGATTATATCTTCTCAGTAAATTTACCTAGTTGAGCAGGCTGGCAATTTAGGAGTCATCATTCCTGAATCTCTTTGCAATTTACCACTCCACACAGAACTCTCGACTTCTTTTGAGTTTCCTTTTGTATGTTTAAAATATCAACACTTTCACCATCTCCACTGCTTCAGCAGCTACCACCATATTGCCCAGTGATGACTGCCACAGCTTCCTATCAGACATTCCTCTGCTCCCCACAGTCCTTTCTGCATAGAAAAATCAGTATCCTTTCTGAAAGGCATATTTGAGCATACTCCACCAAACATTTCTGTCTATTTTTGCTAATGTTTAAATTAGAAGACAGTATAAGAGTCCAGTGACTTTAGTATTTGGAAATTCATTATAAATACACAAGTTAGGAGGCAGAAACTAGTGTGTAGCTAGTGATAGGTTGATGACTTTGAGAACCGTGTGTAATGAAAAATTTTTGTTGTTGTTGTTTCTTTAGCATTGTTGTGTGAGATCATGTTGCCTATGTGGTCACATATTTTGAAAATTTGTGGTTGAAATCATCAAACCATCTGGTAAGAGAGAGGCTATGTTGAGACCAGATAAAATATAATTACAACATGATCGAGGTAGGTAGAGAAAACACTATAAAGGGACTCATCTATTCTCTTTTAAGAAGATCCGCTGTAAGGATCAAAAGAAACTCTTTATGGCAACTTAATCATGGAGCAGCATCTAGCTGTGGGACAATGATGAAAAACTGTTCCTTTCACTTGACAGCCAGGTGTCTACTAAAGACAACATTTGTTTACTAATAAGGGAGTCCTGATACTTGGGTTGGCAGTCAGTCACCTCACTGCTTTGCTGACTCCTGAGCAGAGACTTCACTGATCATTGCAAATATGGTACCCTGTCACTATCTTATCTTGTTTTATTGTCTTCATAACACATTATATCTGAATTTATCACACTCATCAATCCATGCTTATCCTTCCAGTAGATCATCTTTTTCAGTTTATATTCAATTTAAGCCACTTCAATTATATTTACATGTGTATCATCTGATGGTTCCTTTGGATAAAGGCTAGAAAATGAGATTATTAAATGCCCACTGAATTATGCTGTCACCCGAACCAAGAATAATACCTGATATTTAATATTTACTTAATGCGCTTTTTGGATAATATTTCCTTTGGGAAATGAAAGATAAGGTTACAGCTGGGTACAGGAATATATGTTTATATGGATAGATGGTTCTATTTGCACGCACTGTCTTGCATCTTGGGTTGTTACCCAGATTTATTCATCAGTGTCTGGTCACTGTGATTGAGGAAGGAATAACCAATGAATTGTTTACCAAGTACTGGAGCTTTATGATATTGACTATAGTGCTACTAAAATAAAATACAACTTTAGCAATTGGGTATGCTATATAAAAAAGAATAAATGAAATTATAAATAAAGGAGAAATGAATGAACCAGAGTAAAAGTGATAATAAACATTTATAGGATGTTTTTGTTCAAAGCAGTATGTTTAATTTTAATGAGTATATAAATGAGACATAACCACCAGTCTTGCAATGAAGACACTATTCTCTTATCTTAGGACTGAAGAAATTATAGCTTAGAAAGTTTGGCCTTCGCAGACACAAATTATCACTAAAAGCAGAACTGAATATTCTGAACCTATTGGATGTTTACTTAATCGCTTGTCCCTGCCTAACATGCCCTGTGTTATCACAAGATAAGACCTCATCATCATCGTGTTTTCTTAAAGGAAGACATATTTAAATACTTACTTTGTTGGAAAATAAACACTATTAGCTTGTATTCAGTTCACTTAGATTAAGGCTTAATTTAGGTGGAGGAGCATGGTGCATTTCATATTAACTGAGAAAGCAAAATAAACCCATTAAATGAATAACATTTATTTTGAGAAATAATGGGTGTACCTAAAAGTTAACATTTTCTTAGCATTTTCTTAGGGTAGCACACCAACCTCAGGCAGCAAGATATCTTAGAGAACACATGAACTCAAAGGGAGAAAATGAGAATCCTGTACATTCCCTCTCTTACCTCTCCCCAGATATATCTGGGCCTAGGGGTCTTTTCTGAGACTGTTTCTCCATCCATGGACCACAAATAGATATAACCTAGAAACCCTGCCCAGATGTAGCCCATCATAGCTCAGTATCCAAGTGGGTTCCCTAGTTAGGGGAACAGGGACTGTCACTGACATGAACTCAAGGGCTGGCTCTTTGATCTCCCCTCTCTCTGCCCCAACGGAGAGCAGCCTTGGTAGGCCACAGAGGAGGACATTGTAGGCAGTCCTGAAGAGACCTGATAAGCTAGGATTAGATGGAAGGGGAGGAGGACCTCCCCCATCACTGGATTTAGAGAGGGGCAGGAAGGAGATGAGGGAGGGAGGGTAGGATTGGGAGGGAATGAAGGAGGGGGCTACAGCTGGGATACAAAGTAAATAAACTGTAATTAATATAAAAATAATAAAAATTAATTTAAAAAGAAAATTAGTTTTGTCATTGAAAATGTAGGAAGGGTAATGACCACATTACAGCCTGGTTGGGAACACTCTGTGAGTAGAACTGTCCCTAGAATTACATCATTTTACTGGAAAATGTCACACTGCTGCTCACAAATTTTAACAGAAGGCCTGGCCTAACTTGAAGGCATCAGCATAGTAGAATCCCCCATAATAATTATGAAATTATAATTTACTTATTTTGTGATTAGGAATGTTGACTCCTCTTACTAGAATATTAATACCATTAAACCCTTGGGACCAAAGGATGATACTTGTTTTATGTATTAATTAGTCCCCTCACTTAACTGGAACAACGTTTAAATCAAAAGAATAAGAAGATGAAAGTAATGGCAGACCCAGGTTGGTATGATCAATGCTCATTTAGATGAACAAATGGGATGGACATTGAATGGAGGAGAAAACAAGCAACAGGACAGGAGCATACCAAAGAGGGCCTCTGAAAGAATCAATATAGCAATGTATCAAAGCAGATATTACGACTCACAACCAAGCCTTCCACAGAGGGCTGGGAATAATAATAAAAATAGGGGGAGTTAGTAAGACTTGGGGAGAACAAGAGCTCCACAAAGACCAAACTGAGCAGGGCACAGGGGTCTTATATGAGACAGTTTCTCCAACCAAGGACCATGTATGGATATGGCCTAGAACCCCCGCTCAGATGTGGCCCATGGTAGCTTGGTGTCCAACTGAAGACCCTAGTAAGGGAAACAGGGACTGTTTCAGTCATGAACTGGATAGCTGGCTCTTTGACCCTCCCCCATACACGCCAGGGAGTAACAGCCTGGCTAGATCCCAGGGGAGGACATTGCAGCCAGCCCTGAGGAGACAAGATGATCTGGGGTCAGATGGAAGGGGAGGAGGTCCTCCCCTGTTGGTGGACTTGGAGGGGGCAGGGAGGTGATGAGGGAGGGTAGGGGAGGGTGGGAGGGAATGAGGGAAGGGGCTACGCCTGGGATGCAAAGTACCTAACCTGTGATTGATATAAAAATAAATAAATTACATTAAAAAAAACAAAAAATAAAAAATAAAAAAAGACAGTAATGGTGGAGGCAAGGAGGGAGAGAGGGAAAGAAGGATGGAGGGAAGTGAGGAATGGAAGAACAGTTTGCAGAGTACTTCTACCAGCAGGGTATGTTTAGGGGCTACCACCTACACACCTCACTTTGTCTGCCTAAGAGGTTTAACCTCCCTACTCTTGATTTGCTCTAAACTCATCCCAAATCCCTACAGAATTGGTTTAAGCTCTTTATCTTCATTTTTTTTTTCAACCTTGTATTTTTATATTGAACCAAATACCTTTTTTCAATTAACATTCTGCTCGAATGTCATCTTCCTGTAAGACTGCCAAATCCTGACTTTAAGCCATCACAGCACTTTTCCTGTCCTTGTTTTGTTTATGTTTGAGATAGTAATTTAATTATATTTTCTTCTTTTTCCTCCCTCTAAATTCCCTATATTCCCTTCCCTATTGTCTTCTAAACTCATGACCTCTTTTTTCATTGTTATTACATGCATGCATGTACATATATTTTTCTTAAATATAATCTCTTCGGTACATAAAATACTTGTATATTTGTTTTTAGGACTGATCATTTAGTACAGGTCCACCAAGTGGTGTGCTCTTCTTTGGGGTAAGGCCAAAGACCTTTGGGCCTTTGAGTCTTTGGGGTAAGACCTTCACTGTTCCCTGATTTTCTCAGTTGCCAGAAGTCCTTTGTGTATGGTTGAAGCCTCATAGTCTTTTTTCTTGTGTGGTTGGCATTTTTACTGGTGACATCCTTCTTTTGCTTATATTGGTGAAGTCATATTCTTGAGATTTTACAGGTACAGCTTCTGATGTTACTAGGAGACACAGTCTCACAATACAATCCCTAACCTTCTCCTCTTACATCCCCCGTCCACAATGTTCCCTGAGCTTTAGGTACAGAAGTGTTTTGTAAATACGTCCATTAGGACTGGGATCCACAACTTTGCATTTTGTTTGGTTGTGCTTTTCTTCAATGACCTCTAATTATTGCAAAGAGAAGTTTCCTTAATGAGGGGTGAAGACCACACTTATCTGTGGGAATATAGCCTATTGCTGTTACTCTTGGTTACCTCTCAGAGGTGAAGATACAATATACTTGGGTTATATGGCCAGATGCACCTTACCTAGAACTGACCTGAATGCCCTATTTCTGAGGGCTAGCTTTTATGCTACTATACAACCTTCTAAAGGAGGGAGTCAAACAAAAGATCTGCAGGACAATGGTGCCTATTGTATTAATTAGAATCTATAAATGGAGCATATAAAATGAATCTATCCATCTCTATCTATCTATCTATCTATCTATCTATCTATCTATCTATCTATCTATCTATCTATCTACCTACTTATCTATCATCTATCTGTCTGTCTAACTATAGTATTTATTAGACTGGCTTACAGGCTGTGGTATTCTACCAACAGAAGGTTCTAGTTAGTCAGTTCGCAAGGCTGGATGTCTCAGCAGTTCTTCAATATACGCTAGAATCTTTAAAAAGTAGGCTCTAATACTAGTGAGGGCATGAACTTGCTAGGGAGAGCAAGTAGCCAAAGAAAGAGAACAAGCTTCCTTCCTCCATGCCTTTTAGACAGGCTGCCAACAGAAGGTGTGGCCCAGATAAAAGGCAGATCTTTCTACCTCAGATGATCTAGATCAGCAGTTCTCAACCTGTGGGTCATAACCTCTTTGCAGGGAGGGGGTCAAACAACCCTTTCACAGGGGCTGCCTAAGACCATTGGAAAACACTGATATTTACATATATGATTCATTATAGTTATGAAGTAGCACCAAAAAATGATCTTATGGTGGGTTCACTACAACATGAAGAATTATAGTAAAGGACTGAAGCATTATGAATGTTGAGAACCACTGATCTAGGTTAAAGAAGTGGGCCTTTCCACTTCAAGCGATTAAGAAAAAAATACAAGTCTGTCCAACCATTTATGTTTTAGTGAATTCCAGATGTAGTCAAGATGACAACCAGAATGGCAAATAACCCTTAGGAGTGCAGGAGTTCCAAACATACCTTGGAGGTAAACAATTATTTTCCAATTGGACTTAAGACCCACTCAGCAAGAGGGATACAATACCTGGTACTGGAAACCTAGCTGACTATTCAATGCTAGTGAAATCATGGTTGTTGTAGAATCTACAACCACTAATTTATTAAAGCAGCATAATTCCTAAAAACAATCTATAACACCAAAACATTTTAATTGGCTATCACTCACATCACTTTCCTGACTCTATTTGTAGTCATTCAGATATGTCTTACATCTTGGACTCTTGTATACCATGGACTATTCAAGAAAGAAAGAGCTATCTATAGCTATTTTTCTTTATCAACTGTCTGAGGTGTTAGTTTATCCATAGCAGGTGTTAAGTACCTTGTATTTCAACTTTGCTACCATGTGGTAGCAAATTGCTAAGTGTTTAAAGAACCCCCATGTCCACCAGTTTTTTTTATATCTTCACCTCTGAAAATATTCTTATTTTTTCAGCTGAAAAATTAATTGTGTCATAATTTCTATGGGTTGTTTTATACCCGTATATGCATAACAATAACGGTAACCAATTCCAACCCACTTATTTGATAAGCATCAGGTAAGCAGGTGTTTAGTGTCTCTTTCACATACAAGCACTCACCATTAGGAGAACAAACTGCTTTTTCGCTCCTTTCTATTTTTTTTTCTCTCCCTGCAAGTGCCAGTACCGCAGCGTGTTGTCAAAATAAGATGCATAATTATGGTACCTCTGCATCGGGAGGCTTTCAAAGGAGGTGAAACTGTCGACACATTACTGCTAAGACACAGCAGAGTAAAAAGCTTAATCAGCTGTAAAAACACTGATGAGCTGGGTCACAAATATAATGTGTCATCCCAGGAAAAGGATTATTGATGCAATTCTGAAGATGAGGTATAGGTGGGGAATCTCCAAGAACAGGGGATGATCGAGTTCTGTCCTGCTGGAGAAAGACTGTGTGCAGAAAGAAAGGCATGCTGTTCCTCTCCTAACAGACATCGTTTGGTTCTGTGCCAGGCAGGGTGAGCTTGCATAAGGCATGCTGTGAACTAACACACCATAGCCTCCTGCCAGCGGCCAGATCCCAGCCCCTTGAAAAACACGCAAATGCTGAACGACCAGGGAGTACCACCATTTATAACCTTCAACTTGTTCCTCACAATACTGTGAGGATACTGATAACAGAGCTCCGCCTCCAGTGTTCTCACTACTGCTTATTGCTTTCTTCTTCTGGACCACTACGTGTGTGTGTGTGTGTGTGTGTGTGTGTATTTGTTACCGAGTAGTTCTTATTCAAATGCCATCCCCCAGGAATGGATTATATAATTTACTTGCCACAGTCTGATGAACAAAACCACATTAGAGCATATTACCTTGTCAATATTCCGAACTGTTCTACTGAATATTCTGATTTCTTTTGAAAGGAGGGTCAGAATGTGGGGCTGTGTATGTCGAATGTGTGACAGTGCACATTTATGTGTGCGCATGCACCAAGGTGGACGCCCAGAGTTGGCATCTGGTATCTTCACTGATTGCTCTCCACTCTTAAATTTTATTTAATTAAAAACAGAACTTTTATAAAATATACTCTAATCACAGTTTCCCTCCTCCAACACCTCCCAGTTTCTTTCCACTTCCCCTCCCCTCCCTAGGTGGGCGCAATGTGACTTCTCCACATTTAATGAATTGTGTGGATGTAGCTATCGGTGTGTGGAAAACAACCTATAGCATGGGCTGACTGGGAATTACCAAAGGATCCCTTTGGCCAACAACTCAATTAGATGTAACCCAATCCCCATACCAGAAGCTTTATTTGCTGATGAGAGGCGTCCAGTTAGGACTTTGTCTCTCCCATTATTTGGTGATGTCATTTAGAGTTCCTTCATATATATTAGGAAGTTTCTACTGTTGGATCTCCAAACAACCCCATAAAAGGTCTTTATTTTAGCTGTCTCTCCCCATTTTCCCTCTTTTGTCCTCCTCTTCCATCCCTCCTCCCTGCTTGATTCTCCCATTCCAGTTCCCCTTGCACTCCCCATCCATTCATAAGTATCTGTTTCCGCTACTATGTTTCCTCTTCTTAGGGAGATCTATCCCTTCTGCCTAGTTCCTTATTCTATACCTAGTTGCTTTGGTTTTATGGAGTGTAGCTCATTTATCATTGACTTAACAGATAGCATTTGCATATAAGTGATATAAGTGAATATATACCTTATTTGTCTTCCTGGGTCTGAGTTATCTCACTCAGAATAATATATTTTTTCTGTTTCTGTAAATTTAACTTTGAATTTACTTTTTAACATCTGAGTAATATTCCATTTTACCACATTTTCTTTATCCATTCATCTGTTAAGGAATATATATGTGTGTGTTGTTTCAAATTTCTTGCTCTTATGAATAGAGCAGCAATGGACATGGTTGAGCAGGAGTATCTCTGGTAGGATGAATGTGCGCTGGGTATATGTCCAAGAGTAAGAATCCTAGAGCCAGATCTTGAGGTAGATTGATTTCTGTCTTCCTGAGGAACTGCCACACTGATTTCCATAGTAGTTGTACAGGTTTGCGCTCCAACCAGCAATGGGTAAGTGTTATTCTTTTTTCCACATTCTTGCCAGGATGAGCTGTTCTTTCTTTTACTGAACTTTGCCATTCTGACAGGTGTAAGATGAAATATCAAAGTAGTTTGGCTTTGCATTTCCTGATGACTAAGGATGTTGAACATTTCTCTAAACGAGTGATTGTCTACCTTCCTAATGCTGTGACCCATTTATACAATTCCTCATGTTGTGGTGAAACCCCAAACATAAAATTACTTTTATTGCTATGTCACAACTGTAATTCTGCTACTTTTATGAGTCATAATATAAATATCTGTGTTTTTTGATGGTCTTAGGTGACCTAGTGAAAGGACCATTCAAACCCCCTGCAAAGAGGTAATGTCATGGTTTGAATAGGAATGGTCCCCATAGACTCATGTATTTGAGTGTTTGGCCCATAGGGAGTGGTGCTGCTAGGAGGTGTGGCCCAGCTGGAAGAAGTGTGTCACTGTGGAAGCAGGCTTTGCTCAAACTAGACCTAGTGTGGCCGTTTCCTTCTGCTGCCTGCAATTCAAGATGTAGAACTTTCAGCTCCTTCTCCAGCACCATGAGTAGCTGCCATGTTTTCCACCATGATGATAATGGACTAAACTTCTGAATTGTAGGCCAACTCCATTAAATATTTTCCATTATAAGAGTTGTCATGATCATGGTGTTTCTTCATATCAATAAAAGCCTCGTTACGACAGGTTGTTACCTATAGGTTGAGAACTGCTGCTTTAAGTTTGAGCATTTGAGTTTCTCTTTTGAGATTTCTCTGTTTAGATCTGTACCCCATTTTTTAAGTTGAATTATTATTTTTTTTATATCTAGTTACTTGAGTTTCACATATGTTTTGGCTATGGCCCTCTATCAAATGTATAGGTGGTAAAAATCTTTTCCATTCTGTAGGCTGCTATAGAATGACAGTGTCCATTGCAACACAAAAGCATTTCAGTTTCATGAGGTCCCTTTACTAATTGTTGATCTTAGTGTCTGTGCTAACAGTGTTCTGTTCAGAAAGTCTTTTCCTGTGCTATGAGTTCCAGTCTATTGTCCACTTTCTTTTATATCAGATTCAGTGTAGCTAGTGTTATGTTTAGGTCTTTGATCCACTTGGAATTGAGTTTTGTGCAGAGTGATATGTATTTTATTTATTGAATTAGAATCTTTCTCTAAGCATGGAGCTCAGTAATTATAGTCAATCCAGATTCTCACTTTATCCTGGAGATCTATTGCTTCCGCCTCTTGATTCCTGGGGTTACTGTTGGCTGCCACTTCTGTGCTCCTTCCACATGAGTCCTGCGGATCTGAACTCTGGTCCTCACACTTCCACAGCAAGCAAAGCATCCACAGCTCCATTCTGGATTTTACCATCTTCTGTCTCACATAAAGCATCTGGAATGTGTCTGACATGGGCAGTTATTCCATCAATATAACATGGCATATGGGTGGGCTTTATTTGGGACATTGTCTTTTCCCAGCATTGTAATACTTTTCAGGTTACTGCTATAGATCAATAAAACATCAGTCACTTTCGTGCTGAGAAAATAAAAATGATGCAGAAAGATTCACTGTGAGTTTGCTTATGATACTGACTGGAATCTGTTCAGTTACAAAATACTGAGGGAAAAGAGACTATCTAAGGGGAGGAGGACAGATATATCATCTCCACTTATAGGATCTACAAGTTATCAAGTAAAATACTAGGGATGTCAGTTATATTATACATATATCAGCCATAGCAAACTGATACCTGCTGTGTGCACAGGAAAATTCTGAGATATTAATTTTATTCTGTTTTCTGCTTAAATCATCAAATTAAACTTATGAGGTGGGCACTATTATTATTTTTAATTTAATTCTTAATAAAATGGCTGCTAGGTAGATATTGTTTTTATCCAAAATGAGGATGCCAATATTAAGAGTAAGTTTTCAATACAATAAATCCAACAAATGAGAAAAACAGGGTTTCTCTCTGTAGCCTTGGCTATTCTGGACTCACTGTTTAGACCAGGCTAACCTCGATCTCTCAGAAATCTGCCTGCCTCTGCCTCCCTGAGTACTGGGACTATAAGCATGTGCCACTGTGCCCAGCAAGAAAAAATAGATTTTAATAAAAATATTTTACTAATTACAAAGTGTGTGTGCACTTATGTGTTTGTGCATGCATGTGCTTGTACATGTGTATTTATATGTGTTCCTTAACTACTCTCTTCCCGTGAGTGTACCTGAGTCTGTGTATATATCTGTGTCTATATCTGTGTGTGTGTCTGTGTGTTTGTGTATATATGTGGGTATATCTATGTTTGTTTATATTTTTTGGTTCTGCTTCTAGTAAAGAAATTTACTCATGATTAACAGACCAGCAAAACAAACAAACAAACAAACAAACAAACAGAAACTTTCAGCATAAGGATATGAAGACAGTTAAATTGGACCTGAGACCCTGATTCAGAGGGTGCCACTCATATGGAAAGATAGTATGTAGTTGAAAGTATGTTAAGTTGTAAATCCCCTAACCCAACTCTCTTATTTCTAGCATCTTGATGTGATTGTTGGAGGCCGGATGCGAAAAGAGGATGTAGGCAAGGCTCTCTGCTCTCATAAGAACAGCATCCTTGCCCCAGTGGTCTTGAGGAAATGTCCAGGGAGAACGGTTCAGGAAAGATGAGGTCCTTCTGAAATGCACATTATAGCTAAGATCAGAGAGAGTTTCTGCAAGGGAGGAAAGGAAGTCTGTAAATCTCTCCACCTCGATTCTTAACAAGTTTCTGTTTTATGGTTGTTTACTGTGGCTTCTCTTATACTTACAATCCTAAGGAAAATTTTGTAGCACATTCTCTTGGACTCTAGGGACTGAAAACAATGTCTGTCTCTTAAAAATAATTCTGCAGGAAATCCAGGGTATCAAGTGAGCTGATTAGGAACCATTCTGTCAATGAGGCCTGCTTTTATTGCTATTATTTTAGTAGTAAAGAAATAAATTGAAGTTTATAAGAAAATTATCCTGATACACAGAAATTCTGGATTCATAAACATTGCCAGGATGTATTATTTTATTTTGCTTTGAATTCTGTAAAGAAATAGTTATCTATATTCAACCACCATTCAAATCTAGATTTTTATGTTTTTAATTATCTATTTTTGAGATTATAACACAATGGCATCATTTCCTTTTTCTTCCTTCTTCCTGAAAACCTTCCCATATACTACTCCTTACTCTCTTTCAAATTCATAACCTCTTTTTATTAATAGTTGTTACATACATACAAACATATTTATGTACATATAATTATGAGCTTCTCTTTGAGGAACTACTATATGCTCAGGGATTTCATAGATTTACTTCATTTATGCATACTCTTCTGTAACTTTGCTTTAAACAGCCTTGAACTCAACCTTTTTTTTCTTTACCGGATACTCTTTTGAGTTTATTATTTTCTAGTATTATGAATTTCCCTTTCTTGTTACTAATATTTCTCTTTTCTATCTTTTCTGGCCCTCTTTCCCATTCCTCATATTTTCTCCTTTCCTTCCTCATTCTTCTTTCCTTCTCCCTTCTTTCCTTCCTTTCTTTTCTTCCCCAGACAATTTAGTCAGAGTGGTCCATATTTCAGCAATATTCTACATATTATAAATACTAAGAAAATGGGATATTGTGGCACACAGGAAATAGTTAATCTATCAGAAGAAGCCATGTTTAAGTGACACATGTAATGGGACAATATGTTTGTGTGCATTAAAAGTGCAAAGTGTTTAACGATGCAAAAATGACTTTAAGATAATCAGGTACTTGTAAGAGAGATTGAAGACCATGGTAAGAGAATTCTGGATTTAGGTATCAGAAGGTGTGAAGATTCAGATTTAAGAAAAAAAAACAACAAGCAAAAAGCCCACCTTTCTCAAGACATGGAAAGAGCAACACTTTCCATTTCTTCATAAATCCTCTCCTGAACAATTAGCTTTCTAGGATGCTGCCAGGCGGCACCAATTTTGTCTTTATCAGAACTCTTGGAAATATGCTGAAAGCAAGATAAATATTCATGCTATGAAACACTGTCAGCATCATTTGGAAGCAACTCCAGTAGCAACGCCCTCATAAAATGGTGAGTGAGTACTTTGGTTGCAGTCAGGATTCCTGGTGACTTCACCAAAAGCAGTGTTGAAGTCATCTGAAAAGGTGGCATACGGAACAACTGTGAGGGGGAGAGGTCCGTGAGGAGAGCATCCCTGATGCTTGGACAGAATCAGGAGTCTCTTTACTTCAAATGCTCTTCTGCAGTATGGAGAGACGTTGCTTCTGATAGCTAAGTCATGTTCCATCCCTTACTCTGAAGCACTGGATGTGATGGCCTCACACTTTTTGCCCCTGCATAGTCATGTCAACTCTCTTCTAGACACTAAAGGAAGTAATAAGTACCCATCACCATGTGACGAGGATGCTTGACTGTATTTTGTTTGTACACATGTTTTTTTCCATTGAAATTCTTACTCTAAGAATCTTTGGGTGTTGCACAGTATTCAGCCCTTGCGATCTATAAATGAACTCATTACCTGGGTACCCTTCTGGGCTGGTGCAGGTGCAGGTATGTCATGTGGGTCTCACCTGCTCTCAGAAGCAGCCATGTATAGAACAAGAGCCCTTGTCTCATCCCAGTGGGATGCACAAGGAAAACCTGGGTTGCATTAGTCACCTCTAATTGCCTGATTATGCTTGATCTCCATGATGAGCAGATTCATCTTGTTTGAAATGAGATTAAGGTTTCAAAGTACCTCCTTGGAGTTGCTTGACTGGGTTTCCTGTTGTTCAAAGTAGCAGAAAAGCAGGTGTTACCAGACCATTTTTATCAGTATCGTATAACACACAGTTTAAGGATAGAGAATTAAAAACATATCCTTCTGTCTGTGTAGCCACACTACAATCAAGAAAAAAATATTTGTTTCACTCCCAGAATTAATTCTTGGCTTTTGGCAGTCAATATTGTTCTCACAACCACTTACTGTGCATGTAGAGTCTTGCTGCTTGCTTAGAATTGCTTAAAAGTGGACTCCTGAGGTGAGATAGGAGACCTTGTGTCTGATTTTTTTTTTCACTTCAGAGTGCCTTTATACTCAAACAAGTTGCTTTGTGTATTAGGGATTTTCTGTTACCCTGTGCTCATCCATTGACCCATAGTTTGGGATTTGGGAATTTTGTAAGCACTGGAAGAAGCCCTGAATAAATGGAGTTCTGAGTGTTTATTTGACATGAGCATAGCCTGTTAAGGACTCTAATACCAATTAGTCCATAGAAAACTGGCAAAGTCAGCAAGCTTGGTGGCACATGCCTATAATCCCAGCACTCCAGGAGGCAAAGGCAGGTGGATCTCTGTGAGTTTGAGGTCAGCCTGGTCTACAAGGTGAGTCCAGGACAAACAAGGATACACAGAGAAACCCTGTCTTGAAAAAACAGAGAGAGACACAGAGAGACAGACAGACACAACACACAGAGAGACAGACAGACACAACACACACACACACTCACACACACACACACACACACAGAGAGAGAGAGAGAGAGAGAGAGAGAGAGAATTGGCAAAGTTATTAACCCACCAACCCTGTGGCCCAGGTTCAAGAGGAATAAAAAGGCTTTCACCAGGAGTCCTAATTTGAGTGTTTATGAATGATCAGTGTGGCAAAGACAAGCAATTATAACTTCCATCTCAGGGATGTTAACAGCTTGAGATGCTCACCTGCAGAGACCTCCTACCAAGACTAGCTACACCCCACCTCATGCTGTATCTAATAAATGTGGTAAGGATCCAGGTTGTAGCAGTAGCAGTAGAGAACCCCGCCTAATCCTAGCTTCACTGTACACATGTCTGTGCGCCTGTCACTTCATTTTCTTGCTGCCCCTAGCCATGGATCTGGCACCCAAGAAGAAGGGCATTTTATGCTTCGGGATCTTAAGATCAGAACTGCTATAAGGATTAATATAAGAGTAGTAAAACAAAAAAGAGCGCCATGATACCTTTGTTTTAGTTCTTCTCTCCTCAAAACACATTTACTCTCAGTGTTGGTTGATGCAAGCATTATGTCATGATCACTGAAGCTGCAGATTCCTTCAGGGAGTTTGAACTGGATTTTGATTGTTCTGGCTCTTGTAGGGAAAGGTTTGGATGCACACTCAACTTTTTACAAAAAAATGGGGGGGTGGCTGCACCCATTCTCACTAGATAGTTTCAATAAGACAGCAAAGCACAGGAGAACAGGATTTTGAAAGAGCAGAATTCTGACCTTCAACACTCAGTAGATCTAGACTTGTGTTCTTGTTCCAAGCATTTACTATGTGGCTTAGGACAAATTATAAGCAGATGCATGGAAATGTAGGAATCGAGTCTGGCTTATCCACGCCTCCCTCCACCCCTCTTGGCCCTCTCGTTACCACCCCTTATCTTGCCTTCTTCCTTCTTGCCTTGCGTCCTTCTTCCCACCGTCTCTTCCTTTTTCTCCCTTCTTTATGTCTTCCCTTCTTTCTTTTTCCTCCTTTCAATCTTTTTCACCTTCCTTCCCTCCCCCTTTCCTTCCTTCCTACATCCCTCCCTTCCTCCCTTCCCTCTCCCTTTCATCCCCTCCTTCCTTCTTTCCTTCTAGAGAATTGATTTTAACCCTGGTAGGAAAACTTATTGACATTAGGTTATATTTCTGATAACTTGTTATACTTTGGGAAGTAGCAGTTGGGTGAATTATACTTTCACCACTGGACATTATATTCACTTCATGAGCTCTGCAAACACAAGACAAAACTCAGGTCCTTCCCTCTGCTCATGAAGTTCAAATGCATGGTTTGGGCATCATCAGTTTCTGAGCAAGTAGCCAAAGCCTTGTCCACTGGTTTGTTAAAATGAGGTCTCAGGACCAATGCCAGGGATAATGACTCAATCTGCACATTACAAAAACCATTTGATAGCCTATAGGCACACTAACATTTGGGTAGTTCAACTGTCCAGCAAGCATCTTTAAAACCAGTACTTCAGGCATCATCGGCAGCCAGAGTATGTGTGTCAGCATTCATTGACCATTTGACTGGATTTGAAATCACCTATGAGACACACCTCCAGACATGTCTGTGAGGGATGTTAGAAAAGAGGTTGAACAGAGGAGAAGAGACTCACCCTGGGTAACATTGTCTGATGGGCTGGGGAGATGAACTAAATAAAAGGGGAAAAGGAGAAATGATCTGAGTGTCAGCATTCATCTCTCTCTGCAATGTGACCGGTCTCCTCATGCTCCTGCCTCATGCCTTCTTGCCATGATGAATGGTGTCCTCCAATTGTGATCCAGAACAAACACTTTCTTCCCTAGTTTGCTTTGCCAGCTACTTTTTCACAGCAGTGAAAGAAATGTAACTGCTGAAGTCTTTCACTTACAACATCAACAACATGACGAAAGTTTAAAGACATAAAAAACATGGGCAGATTGTATGATAAAAGTCACATTATCATTGATTTGGCTCACATCACAGTTTACTTTTTAAAAGATTTATTTATTTGTTTATACAGTACTCTGCCTCCATGTACGCATACCCGCCACAAGAGGGCACTAGAGCCACTGTGTGGTTGTGGGAATAGAACTCAAGGACCTTCGGAAGAGCAGACAGTGCATTGAGTCATTTCTCTAGCCCTTCACATCACAGTTTATAAAGATGAAGAAATTAAGAGTCAGGAGCTCAAAGGGTAAATAAGGTGGGAACTGGAAGACAGAAACTGCCTCTGTTCTTTCCAGGGTTATATTCTACTTTTCCATGTGTCTTATATTTCTCCAGCATATTTTTATTTTCACTGTGCTCAGAGCCACAAAGGCCAAACATTTCACCAGCACATGATAACCCTGCTGGCCTACCAGGTACCAATACATAATGAATTCTATATGAGAATCATTATTATCTCCAGTAGTCATTTGAAGACTGTGTTGCACACACTGAATCATAGCAGTTGTGCTTAGCTGCACAAGATCAAATCAGTCAAATTCTAGCATGGATGGGAAGGGAACTCTGTGTCCCCACCCCTTGCTGTTATCAGTTGACAGCTGCTGGGGTGAAAGTGTCACAACCTTTTGGGCACTTAGCTCCAAGTAGGTTGCCTATGCAGTAGATGGCATGCAGATAGGGGCAGAACTAATTGGACTCATGGGTTATTAATGACAGTTTTAAAAGAAGACATGTAGCTAAGAAGGAGACACAGTGAGAGGCACTAGGAAAATCTGGATGGAGGTAGTAGTGGACAGATATAATTAAAATACATTAAATAACCACTGGATAATTTCAAAGAATACATAAAAATATTATTTTAAAAATGAACTCGATTGCCAAAATTTCATAGCCCACACATGCAAAGACTGGAACTACTGGATTGGAAACTTCATGTATGAGCTCTCTGCAATGCATTCTCTTTCCGTTATACTGTATAGACGCAGAAGCCTGTCGGTACCGCAGTGCCGGGGGGACATCAAAACCATTTATGCTCTTCCCAAATAAAGTGTAGTCACTTGGGAACTACTCCAGGCTTCTCCTTTTGTAGATGGAAACTGGTACCCATTCACCTACATGCTTGTTAAGTGTCCCAAATATTTCTGGTGTCAGACGAAGTCTGATGAATGTTATATTTTCTTAAGAAAGTTTTTTTTTTTCTAGTTGACAAAGTAGAGCTTGTCTGGCCAGTTTAGTGATACCATGTTTTAAAACAAACAACATCAAAAACAATAGGAAAGACTGGTAGTGGTGTGACAATGCTTACCCAGAATGCATTAGGTCCTGGATTTCATCCCCAGGACCTTAAGAAACAAAGAGCCTATTTAAATCAAATTTAGAAATGCCAGGGTTCTGACCCCATATCTCCATTTACCCCATTGGGTGTTTGGAGAGAAATGACCTCAGATGTGGCTTCCTGTCCCACACTTGAGGCATGAGTTCTGCTAGGAACAAATCATTGGGAACTGCAGGCTTACCATCTGCTTCCCAAGGCCTCAGGATGTGCCTTTGCATGGCCAAGCCTCTCTCCATAGGCCACCATCTGGACCTCAGCCCAGTGCATTGACTAGCCAGATGCTCTGTGAGTTCCTGAAGAGGGTCATCATGGCAGAGTCCTATCGTCTGCTCCTTCTCTGATAACTCATACTCCTGAATGCAAATAAATATCCCCAATGTCAGCAAGTACCCTCATTGCTATGTCTCCAGAAACAACTCTGATCTTGGGCGTTTAATGGTGTGCTTTCTCCAACAACCGCTTCTCCAGTTTTCCACAGCAGCTCTCCATTCCACAGCCAGGGAATAGCTGATACACTGGCTTTTATCTGCGTTTCTCCAGGCTTCCATGACACACTGTTGCTGCTCTGGGGATGGGAAGCCTCAACTCTATGTCCCTTCCTGCATCTCCTTCAATTTGTTGGATCCTAAAGACCACTCTGCTTTCAACCTACATTTGCCAGTGGTGATGCAGTGCGCTGTTGGCCATGAAATTTATAGAGCATCTGGGTAAAAGCCCTTACATCAACTTGGCTGTTTAAAACTGGAGGCCGCCTTTGGCAGCAACATTTTTAAGCATCTTGCTTGGCTGGTATTTTTAATTAACACAGCTAAATGCCTTGTGATATTAGTCCAGGCCAGCCAGCCAGAATTAACAGAGAGACAAAGCAGAGATGTTAACAAGGCTGAAGACCAGTACAAAAGAGTGTAGTCTTAATCAAACTGCTAGGTTAAATGGAGTCCTAAATCTTTTACTGAAATCAGACCCTAAAACTGAAAGTTTTACCTTACAACAGTCTGATGCACTAAGAAAGATCTAGAAATGAGGATTTTGGAATCCAGGGATTAATCACTGCAATTACATATCAATCAAAGTTGCCAACACTAATTCATCCAGCCAATAACAGAATTTTAAACAGCAAAGCAACACTGATGTGTGTTACTTTCTTCAACCCTCTTTGGGGGTAAATAATATCCCTGTTTTTGGATGGGGAAACTGATACCCAAGAACACTAAGTGATCTTTTAGGGTGTAAAGATAGATTAAGATATTGTGGGTACATACTAGGCACTGAAACTGTAAAATTTTACTCAGCCCTTGTCATGCATGTCCACAAATCATTCAAGTTAAGTCACTTATCATAACTGGTAAATCAAGTGATCACTTGGAAAATGCTTCCTCACTGAAGAAAAGGGGACAACTCAGGATGGTTTATGTGATCTACCCTACTAAAACTGTATGTCAAGGACATTCCATCTGCTTAACTGAAGCAGCAGAGGAAAGCAGACTCGAGCTCTTTATGTTTCCTCTGAGTATGGACAATCTCCAGGGTTTGCACCAAATGTCTTGAAGGTTATTGTTTTTATGTAACAAAATTGAGGGAAGAGGAGTGAAACAAGAAATAAGGGAGAGCTGAAGGGCAGGGTAGACAAAAAGAAAGAAGGGAGGGGACAAGGGAGGGGGAGATGGGAGAGGAGAGAGAGGAAGGCAGAAGAGGAGAAAAGAAGTGGATTCAGAATGGAGAACTCTGTCCCAGGCCTAGAGGAACACATAATGAACTGGGCTGGGTTACTTCTTCCTTTCAAGGATCACCCTGCCTCACACAGAGAGGACACTTATAAAGACAGTCCAACAGATAGTGGTGGAAACTACAATGTTACTTAGGTAGAGCAAAATGGACTAGATGAGCAAATATTTTTAATTCATAAGCTTTTTTATTTTTTAAACATGACACACATCTCAAGATAACCAGCTGTTAACTCTCTGTAGGACCTTTAAAGATAAAGCTAGATGTTTCAGGGTTGAGGTATATCCTGAAGTTAGGATGCATGTCAGCTACTATCTACATCTAAATTAACTATTATTGGATCATGGATACATCTTCTTATATGGTGGTGTCGCCATTTCAACCTGTTAGAGCAGCAGAAGATGGAGGCCACTGGACAGGTATTTGAGTATTAGATCCTGGATAGCCTCACCTAAAACCTCCATGCTTCACCTTATCTGCAAATAAGGATACAACTCCTATTTCAAAGCATGATTTTTTAGGCTTTTTGTTAAATGGTAGGTAAAATAATGTGCCTTTATTGTGTGCAATATTAAATGTACAGTGTGGAATGGAGTAATCTAACTTTTTCCTTTAATTAATTAGTTAATTAATGGATAAGCTCCAGGGTCCTTCCCTGTCTGCCCCCATGCACCTCTCCTATTTTCCCCAGAAAAGGGGAGAACTCTTGTAAATATCAACTCACCTTGGCATATCAAGTTGTTGGAGTGGGCATATCTTTTTCTATTGAGGCTAGATAAGGTTGTCCAGTTAGGAGAAAGGGATCCACAGGCAGGCAACAGAGTAAGAGACAGCTCGTGCTCCTGCTCTTGCTCTCGCTCTTCCTCCTGCTTGTAAAGGCACATCAATTACACATGTGTAGGAAGCATAGGTCCATCCTTTGCAATCTTTCTGGTTAGTGGGTCAGTCTCTGTGAGTCCCTGTGGACCCAGATGAGTTGACTCTGTAGGTCTTCTTGTGGTATCCTTGACAGCCTCTGTCTCCCTAAATTCTCCCCTCCCCCACTTTTTCTGCATGATTCCCTGAGTTCCACTTATTGTTTGGTTGTGGGTCTCTGCATCTGTTTCCATCAGATGCTGGGTGAAGCCACTCAGAGGACAGTTATGCTAGCCTCCTGTCTGCAAGCATTGCACAATGTTATTAATAGAGTCAGGGGTGAGATCTCACTCACAGCATGGGACTCAAGTAAGGCCAGTCATTGGTTGGTCATTACCTTATTTTCTGTACCTTCCTTATCCCTGTACTTTTTATAGGTAGAAAAAATTGTGGGTTAAAGGTTTTGAGGTTGGGCTGCTATTCCTATTCCATCCATTAAAAGTCTTGCCTGGTTACAGGAGGTGACTATTTCCTGTTCCACATGCCCTAGGGCTATGATCACCTCATAGATTCCTGGGAGTTTCCATTGACCTAGATTCCTAGCTTGTTCCAGATATAACTTCCACCCCTGTGTTTCCAGTTCTTTCTCCCAGTTTTCTCTCCAACCGTCCTACTCACACTTGATCCATCCTGGACCCCTCCCTACTTCCTCTCCTACTCAGTTTCCTCCCTCCCTCCACCCTAGATGTCTATTTTATTTCCCCTTATCAGTGTGATTCAAGCATCCTCTCTTGGACCCTTCTGGTTATTTAGATTTTTGGGTCTTTGGATTGTAGCATGTTTATCTGGTACTTACGGAAAATATCTACTTATAAGTGAGTACACACCATGTGTGTCCTTCTGGGTCTGGGTTACTTAGCTCAGGATGATCATTTCCAGTTTTATCCACTTGTCTGCAAATTTCATGATGTCATTGCTTTTAATAGCTGAGTAATATTTCACTGTGTAAATGTACCATATTTTCTTTATCCATTCTTCACTTGAGTTAAATCAGATTTGTTTCCAATTTTTAGCTATTACAAATGAAGCTTCTATAAACATAGTTGAACAAGAGTCCTTGTGGTATAGTGGAGTATATTTTGGGTATGTGCCCAGGAGTGGTATAGCTGAGTCTCTAGTAGAACTTTTTCCAATTTTCTTTTTTTTTCACTTTCATTTTATATTAATCACAGGTTATGTACTTTGTATCCCAGCCATAGCCCCCTCCCACATTCCCTCCCTATCTTCCCCTTCCCTCCCTCATCTCCTCCTTGCCCCTTTACAAGTCCACTGATAAGGGAGGAGGTCCTCCTCTTTCATCTAACTCTAGCTTATCAGGTCTCTTCAGGGCTGCCTGCAGTGTCCTCCTCTGTGGCCTAGCAAGGCTGCTCCTCCCTCAGGGGGTGGGGAGGTCGAAGAGCCAGCCATTGAGTTCATGTCTAAAATAGTCCCTGTTCCCCTTACTAGTATACCCACTCTGGTATTGAGCTACCATTTGTTACATACAAGCAGGGGTTCTAGGTTATAACCATACATGGTTCTTGGTTGGAGAGACAGTCTCATAAAAGACCCCTGTGCCCTGATATATTTGGTTCTTATGGAGCTCCTGACCTCTCCAGGTCATACTAACTCCCCCCTTCTTTCATATGATTCCCTGCACTCTGCTAAAGGGTTAATTATGATTCTTAATCTTTGCTTTGATACCCTGCTAGGAAGAGTCTTTCCGAGGCCCTCTGTGGTAGGCTCTTGTCCTGCTACTTGTTTTCTCCTACAACCAATGTCCATCCCATTTGACTTTCTAAGTGAGGATTAATCCTCTTACCCCAGGATCGCTTTCTTGTTTATCTTCTTTAGGTGTATAGATTTCAGTATGTTTATCCTATCTTATAGGTCTATATAAGTGAGTATATACCATGTTCGTCTTTCTGCTTTTGGGATACCAATTTTCTTATAAACTGCCAAATTTGGGTTCCAAAGTGGTTGTACAAGTTTGTACTCCCAGTAGCAATGAAGGAATTCCAATTTCCTTTCCAGCATGAGCTGTCACTTAAGTTTTTTTTTAATCTTAGCCATTCTGACAGGTATCAGATGGAGCATCAATGTATTTGTATTTTCCCAATGACTAAGGATGATGAACACTCCTTCAAGTGCTTCTTGCCATTAGAAACTTTTGTTTTCATTGATTCTTTGTATTGTTCTCTTTGTTTCTCATTTACTGATTTCAGCAATGAGTTTAAATATTTCCTGCTATCTACTCCTCTTGGGTGTGTTTGATTCTTTTTGTTCTAGATTGTTCTAAGTTGCTAGTATGAGATCCCTCCAATTTCTTAATAAAGGCACTTAAGGCTATGAACTTTCCTCTTAGCACTGCTTTCATTGTGTCCCATAAGTTTCGATATGTTGTGCCTTCATTTTTATTGAATTCTAGAAAGTCTTTATTTCTTTACTTCTTCCTTGACCCAGTGGTCATTGAGTAAAGAGTTGTTCAGTTTCCATGAGTTTGTACGCTATGTTTTGTTTCTGTTGTTGTTGAAGTCCAGCTTTAATCCATGGTGACTGATGAGATACAGAGAATTATTTTGATTTTCTTGTATATGTTGAGACATTCTTTGTGTCTGGGTATATGGTCAATTTTGGAGAAGGTTCAATAAAGTGCTGGGAAGGTATATTCTTTTGTGTTTGGGTGACATGTTCTGTAAATATCTGTTAGATCCATTTCATTCATAGTGTTTCTTAGTTCCATTATTTTTATGTTTAATTTTTGTCTGCCTGACCTGTCCATTGAGATTGCAGTGTTGAAGTATCCCACTAGTAATATGTGTGGTTCAATGTTTGGATTAAGCTTTAATAATGTTTCTTTTACAAATGTGGGTACCCTTGCACTTAGGACATAGATGTAGGAACTGAGATGTTATCTTGATGAATTTTTTCCTTTGATGAGTATAAAATGTCCTTTCTCATTTCTTTTGATTAACTTTGGTTGAAAGCCTATTTTATTAGATATTAGATGGCCACTCCAGCTTGCTTCTTGGGTCTGTTTGCTTAGAAACATTTTTCCAGCCCTTTACTCTGAGAGGTAATGTCTATCTTTGTAGCTGAGAAGTGTTTCTTGTATGCAGCAGAATGATGGATGCTCTTTTTGTAATCATTCTGATAGCTTGTGTATTTTTACTGGGGAATTGGTCCACTGATGTTAAGAGATTAATAACCAACAATTGCTAATTCTTGTTATTTTGATGGTGGTGGTGGTAGTGTATTTCTCTCTCTCTTGTGTGTGTGTGTGTGTGTGTGTGTGTGTGTGCGCGCGCGCGCACGTGTGCTCATGCAGAAAATGGAGAATCTGCGGAAGTACAAGCGGAGTTCAAGTGGAGACTGACACTGAGAGTTACCCCCTGACTTCCACACAGAAACTGGCATGCCCTCTGATGATACTCACATGCACTCCTCTCTCCTTCTCCCCCCTCTCTCTCTCCCTCTCTGTCTGTCTTCATCCAACCTTTTCCTGCTGAGTGCTGAGATTATTGCCATGTGTCACCACATCCGCTGTTTGTGGTTCTGGGTTAGAAATGGGCTTCCTGCATGCTAGACAAGCCCTCTACCAGCTGAGCTGCATCCCTAGTCTTATGCCTTCTGAGCATAAAAGCTTATACAAAGAGAAGATAGAAGTACTACCGTTGACTCTACAATAATTTATAAGACATCCTCTCTCCTGGCATTGACAAGCCTATCACTTTCCACCTCTAATACTGTCCATAACTGATGCTTAAGGTGATGAACTAGGGAACCACTTGATTTTAACAAATATAGAGACCTGGAGATTGGTGTGACATTTACTTCCCGTGAGGGTGAAGCCATCTAGGTCACATTGTGAATGAACAAGCTTACAGGCTTCTTTTTTCAACTTGTGCTGAGTTTGTGTTCATCCGACTGGGATCCTGGAAGAGGAGACAGACATCTGGATATAGAAAGGTGTACAAGACTGATGATGGCAATTTGTCACATTCTGTTAACTGATTTAAGTTACGTACTCTTATCAGGAAAAGAAATGGAAACTGTCAACTCTGAAAGGGCACAGAATGCGTCAGTTAAACTCTTCCCCTGAAACACTCATCTGTTCATATACCTGGATAAATGCTTATTGATGTGACTATCCAGGGACCTGAGATTCAGAGAATACTGACACACCTTGAAAACATTGGTCTTCAAGTCCTAGCTCTGATCCTAGCAGCAGCAACAGGTTTGTTCCAGTGTCCTGGTGTTTTTCACATAATTCAGACAGAATTAATGGGCCTTGATTTTTCTGACAGCCACTGAGCTGGGTGTGGGTGATGAAGCCATAGTTACTGCTCTCAGAAAGCTTTATATTTTAATCAGTTGTCCTTGTTATAATGATGGATAAAGGCTCTTTTAAAACAGAAAAATCACTTTGGTTCAGTATGAAAATTAATTAGACAGTACAAGAATACTGAAACAGGACAAGGAGAAAAACTGAGTAGACCCCAGAGATCCTAAAAGCCCAGAATTCTCCAGGCCAGGATGGTGGATCAGTGAGAGGATGCACACCAAGAAGGGGTCCTAGGAACCTGAAGCCCTAAGTTCCATCAGTGGGAAAGGCATGAGAAACACACTTATCACTACAGCTTTATGAAATCTCTCCATGAGTGTTTATGTGTATGAGGGGGAGGAGAGCTGAGAACTCAGTCCAAACTAGTGCTCAATACGGAATGTTAACTACACATTAAAAACAAAAGGTTTAATACATCAGTGAGCTTGAAGGTGTTGTACTAGCTTTGAGAAGCTGTGTAGAGGCAATGCAAATGTACCTTTTCAGTTTCAGTCACTGTGGGACAGGGACTGCTTTAAGTTTCTCTTTTAATTTGATGTTGGCTATAGGCTTGCAGTATATTGCCTTTACTGTGTTTAGGTATGCTGCTTGGGCATCTCTGAGACAATCTGGAGACTTGGGACAGGGTAGGCTCCTGGGAGGATATGGGGATCACTCTAGCTGTTGGGGATATGGAAACTGAAGTGGCCAATCCCCTGTAACCAGGCAGGACTTCCAGTGGAGAGAGGAGATCACCACCCACCCACAAAACCTTCAACCCAAAATTTACCCTGCCTACAAGATATTCATACATAAAGATGGAGCAGAGTTGGGGGGGGGTGGGAATGGCTGAACAATGACTGGCTGAACATGAGACCCACCCCATAGGAGAGAGCCAGCCTGTGACACTGTTAATGATACCCTGCAGACAGGAGCCTAGCTAACTGTCCTCTGAGAGGCTACACCCACTATCAGATAGAAAAAGATGCTGATACCCACAGCTAAACCTTAGGCAGAGTTTTGAAGTCTTGTGGAGGAGTGGGAAGAAGAATAGAAGGTCCTGGAGGAATCAAGGACACCACAAGAAGACCATCAGAGTAAATTAATCTGGGCCCATGGGGGCTCACGGAGACTGAATCACTAACCAAAGAGCATGCTAGGCCTACAACACATATGTAACTGACAGGCAGCTTGGTTTTCATGTGGGTTTCCTAACAAGTGGAACAGGGATTATATCTGACATGGACTCTGTCGCCTGCTTTTGGATCAGTATCCTCTACCTGGGTTGCCTTGTCTGGCCTCAGTGGAAAAGGATGTGCTTAGTCCTGATGCAATTTTGTATGCTGGGGTGGGTTTATACTGCGGGTGAAAAAGCTCTGCTTTTCTGAGGAGAAGGGGAAAGAGACGAGGATGAAGGTGGAAGAGTGAGACCTGGAGAGGAGGGAGTGGTTTTCTATCTAGATGTAAAATGAATAAGTCAATAAATTCAATAAAATTTTAACAAGAACACTGATCTATCACGCTAGCTCCTGAAAGCAAATAGTTTTCTCCATTTCTTTCTTTCTTTTTCTCTGTCTTTCTCTTCTTCTTTCTTTCCTTTCTTTCTCTCTGTCTCTGTCTCTGTCTCTGTCTCTCTCTCTCTTTCTTTCTTTCAATATTTTAGCACTTTACATCCCTAACTCAGCCACCTCCCTCCTCTCTTCCAGTCTTACCCCCATACCTCCCACCTCCCACCTCTCCTTCCATCCAGAGAAGGGGAGGCCCCAGTTGGTAGCAATCCACTTCCATGGCATCTCATGTTACAGCAGAGCTAAGCACATCTTCTCCCACAGGGACGTGACAAGGCAGCCCAGCTAGGGGAAAGTGACACAGTGGTAGGGGTAGGTGAGAGATTCAGAGATAGCCCCTATTTAATGGCCAAGCTGCTACATATGTGTAGGGGTCTAGGTTCAATCCATGCTTGCCATTTGGTTGGCATTTCAGCCTTGGTGAGCTCCTATGGTCCTAGGTTAGAGTACTCTGTAGGTCTTCTTGTGGTGTACTGGGCCCCTCCCTCTCTCCTCCCTCCCACTCTTTCACAGCACTCCCCAAGCACGGCCCATTGTTGGTCTCCAACAGCTGTTGGACGAAGCCTCTCAGAAGACAGTTATGCTAGATTCTTGTCTGTAAGCATAGCAGAGTATCATTAATAGTGACATGCCGTAGTCAGCACTTTCCCTTGGGGTGGGTCTCAGGCTGAGCCAGTAACTGATTTGCCATTCCCTCCCATTCCCTCAATCTCTCTTCTGTCTTTACCCTTCTACTTCTTGCAGACAAGACACATTTTGGGTGGAAGGTTTTATGTGCGGTTTGGTGTACTCCCATCCCTCTCCTGGGAGTCCCACCTAGCTACAGGAGGTGCTGACTTCAGGCTCCTTGCTTGGAGTCTCAGGTAGAGGTCATGCCCATAGACTCTCAGGAGCCTACCCTGTCCCAGAGATGATTCCCTACTGATTTCTATTCTGTCACAGTTCTTCCCCTCAGCATCATCCTTCTTTCTCTGCCTACATGATCTCCACCCCCATTATCCTCCCTACTCCATCTCCCACCCAGATCCCTTCTGCCATTTACTTTGGATATCTATTGTATTTGCTGTTCTGAGTGAGATTCAAGAATCTTCTCTTGGGCTCTCCTTGACTTCTTTGGGTCTGTGGATTGTCTGTGGTTATCCTGTACTAAATGGCTAATATCCACTTATAAGTGAGTACATATCAAGTGTTTCTTTCTGGGTCTGGGTTACTTCACTCAGGATGATGTTTTCCAGTTCCATCCATTTGCCTGCAAATGTCAAGATGTCTTTGTTTTTAATAGCTGAGTACTATTCCATTGTGTAAATTTACCACATTTTCTTTATTCATTCTTCAGTTGAGGGACACCTGAGTCATTTCCAGTATAGAATGTATGTTCTGTGACGGAATGAAATTTAGAGATCAAGAGTGGAGTGCTTTTGTGACCGGATACACATCCTTCTGGTCCTTAGAATCATGTAGACATGGTAGCACTTCATTAGTGCATGTCCTTACAATCAGAAGAACAGAAGTCTCAGTGCCACCTTAAAGCCTCTGAAACACTCGTGTGTGCTATCACCATCCATGTACCACAAATCAGATGTTGATAACTTACACATTGCAAATCAGTGGGCATCTTGCATCTAGAGCCTCCAGCAAGGGGATGTCAGACATTGTCTGTATGCACGTGTACCTGTCCATTTGTACTCTCTCTTCAGAGGATGGGCCAGCAGCCTGGTTCTCTGCTTTCTGGTAAGTGGTTAGTGCTACCGTGCACATTCATGTACTGTGACTGTTCAAACTGTTACTGGCACTGATAATTACGGAACTATGGCTGCATTTGCTATAGCAGCCAGGCACATTCCTGCTATTAAGTTTTAGATAAATATGGCAGCTTGTCTAATGAAAAAATAATCACTCCAGAATAAAGGGCTTCGTGTTATTCGCTTCTGCAGGAGAGCTAATAGTAGAAAATGAAGGGGCTCCTCTCTAAGTTTCCATGCCTCCTGTGGGTCTTGTTCTGAATAGCTGTGTAGCAAGCAGTGGGAGAGACTTAAAAATTAAAAATTAGCCTGACTATCTTCCTCCTGTCTCTCCTGTGGCCTCCTGGGATCTGAACAGCGCATTTGAAATGGTTGACTATAACATTCATTCAGATAAATTAACCTCCGGGTGTGTGGGGCTTCAACCCGTTAACGGCTCCCTTACACACTAAGATTTCACAGTAGAGACTGGGCACCAAGCGTGTGATGGAGAAGAGAGAAGAATGAGCTCCCATTAGTAAGTCATGGGAAATAAGTAACATGTTCTTAAACCAGTTTTTGGTTTTTTTCTTTTCCCTGTATCGCAGCACCAATTCTAAATGCAGTTTTGAAACAGCGTCTTCTGTGGACTGTGTGGATTATGAGGTCATTTGTTTATTCGCTCATTTGTATACCATCTTCATCTCCACAGCATCTGGGAGTCTGACATTACTTAAAAAACACAATTAAATCTGAATACTGCACACTAGAGCCTTATTACAGACTTGTTGTTTTCCCTTTCTTAATCTTTCCCCATTACTCCTAATTATAGTTTTCTATCATAAACAGCCCTTCAATTATTTTTTTTTCCCTGGGGAATATACAACCTTTCCTCATTTTACTATTTCTGTCTCTTAGATAGTGGCAGTTGGGTCTTCACAGCCCACATTGCTTGCAGCTTATAGAACCCTCCTATAAAAGGGAGTAGACACTGTAGGTCCTTCCCAGGTGACTGGAGCTTCTTCGCAGGTAAATGTGTGACAAAAGCACAGTTGAGGCTGGATGTTACCTCAGCTTTAATTTTTCCTGGAATCCAGGTAAAGATGTTTGTTATCACTGACATTCTGTTTCCTGATCTATAAAAAATATACATTAAAAATCTCTTCTATCTGTTTCAGAAATTATGTCAAGTGAATAATCCAGTGGTGTGTTTTTAATCCTGGAGTCTCATTCAAATGCTAGAAAATATATTCATACACACACTCACAGAGGCAGGGACAGAGAGAGACAGAAAGACAGAAAGAGAGAGAGGCACACAGGCAGAGGGTGATACTAGCTCTCCAGTGTAGATGGAGAAATATTGTATTTCCATGGTCATAATAAGGTATAGAGAAAAGCGGATAAAAAAAGGAAGGAAAAATATGAGTTTGGAAATGAAAATGAAGAAAAGAAAGGACAAGAGGAAAAGAAGAAGGTAAAGTAGAAGAGAAAGAAGAAAAACTGGAAGAAAGACACAGGAGGAAGAATGAAGAAGAATAAGCTGGGAGAAGGGAAGAGAGCAGAGGAAGGAAGGCACCAGTGAGAGCAGATGCAGCGAATCCTGGGATAGCTGGGCTCTGTCCTGACAGGGAATGGGAATTTCACACCCCACTCACTCCTGTGTGAAACCCAACTCCCTCATACACAGATGCAGGCTAACTAACCTAGGATGAAGCTCTAAGACCTAATGCCCTAGACCCAGATGCCCTTGGTGTGTGCCCATGCCTGTATAAACCAGAAAAGGGCAGCATTGGATGTCCTGGAACTGGACGTACAGGTGGACTTGAGACTGCTGACATGGGTCTTCTGGAAGAGCAGTGGTACTGTCAGCTGCTGAGCTCTCGCTCCAGCCCCGATTTAATTCTTTTATAATTGTGTAATTCTACACTGTGCACCTGTATCACATATACGTTATCCAGTCTCCACTGACATTGTCTAAGTGAGCCCTATGTCTTAGTTGTGAATAATGCTGGGGTAGCATGGTAAACAGGTGCCTCTGTGTTATACTAGCCTTTATACCTGTGCGGCATATTGCCAGAGGTTGACACTTGGGGTCATATAAAATTCAAAGTTCAGTTTGAATTGGAGGTTTTTCCTAATGAAGATAATTCTACATTCATAATGTATACTCTATTCTCAAGAGTAAGGGATACATTTGCAGTTTGAATATGTCATGAAATCCATGCACAGAAGTAGAAAGCCACTCCTTGCCATTTGCTCACTTGGGGCAAAGCCCCCTAACCAAGTTACGCCTAGCAGATTATGTTTACTCCAGACAGCAGAGATCCAACTGCACACAAGACACAATATTTACATGTTGATTTATACAATTAATGCCTTGCTGCTAGAATTCCTCATAAAAGATCTAATTATTTGGTAAGTGCAGGGCTTAAATAGTTACTGGGATTCGTAGTAATTAGAACTAATCTTTTCACAAGAGCTCGTTCATCCTCGAAGTTGTTTGAAGTTGAATCATCTGACCTCAGGCAGGCAGATAAGTCCAAAGGACTGGTACGGCCCGGCCTCTGCAATCACTCAGGCACTGTAGCACTGTAAGCTCAGTGGTACAGCATCCAACACTCTCCTTCTGTAGATGCTTCCTACAAATGGTGATGAGCACCAGATGCAAGCAAAATTATAACTGTGGTTTATCGAAGGCCTGATTGGTTGTGTTGAGACTATAGTACTCCAATCTTGCAATTTATTAATGCATGCGTCAGCTTCTTGCCTTCGGTTATTCCCTCAAGGGTGTTCTTTTTTTTTTTTTTTTATTCTTCAATTTTGACAATGCCTTGTGGCAGGGGTGTTTTATTATTTGAAGGTTTTACAGTATTTCCCCAGTATCTACTGAGACATTTTCTAATTTCTGTCTGGTATCTAACATTTTCTATCATGTGCTAAATGGTAAAATCTACTTTATCATGAAGGTATCGTATATCTATTCTTTTGGTTAACCCCACAAAATTGCCAATATTGTTGTTTCACGGGCTGGAACTTGAAGCAGGAGTTCAACAAGCCACCTCAGCTTCTCAGTATGAAGCAGAGATGGGACTGAAACCCAGGTTTGTCAGCACAGCTCATTGGCTTACATGCTAGGCTTGCTTCCCTCTTGTCAGTACCCAACCAGGCTTTCCATGATAGTTCCTATTCATTTCTTACAGACCTGAACTCATGAATGTGCTTCAGGAACAGAGTCTCATAGAGTCACTAGCCCCTTGTTCAAAGGTCCCCGATGCCAAGGGCTGTAGGAACACCTGTTTCTTCTGTGCCATTGATTGATTGACCTGCCTACAGTTTGGGAAAATCAATTCCCTAGGAATGAATTGGGTCATCGTGCTGTGTAAACTGTCAGTTGTCCTCATTCTCTATAGCAAGAAGACTGTTCTTGTTCCTGGCCACAAACCTTCCTCAACAGAAACTGCTCTCCTACCTCTGTATACTTTACTTCATCTCTCTTTTGCTCCCTAAAACACTGTCTTTCTGCCTATCAAATGATATCTCTGTTGTTCTGTCTTACGTTGTGTGGCTCTGCAGAGGTTTGAATGAGAAATTACCCCACAGGCTCATGTGCTTGAACACTTGGCTTCCAGTTGGGCTTTTAAGTTTTATAACCTTACCCCATTTCCTGGTTTTTCCCCCTTTTCTCCCTGATTTTTGTGTGTGGAATGAAATGTGATCAACCAGCTCCTTGTACCCATCAATGTGGTTTTCCTGACTATTTCCATGTCTTCTGGGCCATGATGGACCTCTGCTTCTTCAGCTAAGACCCAGAAGTTGTTTTGGTCAAGGTGTAGGTGTTTTTGTTGTTGTTGTTTTTACAGTGATAGAAAAGTGACTAATACAGGCTCTCTGACCAATGGCTTCTTTTCACCTGAAACTTGACTGACACCCAGGTGTATCATTATAACTCCGTCTTGTCTCCCATGCTGTCTTCAAACAAAATGTCTTAATTTCAAAGGATAATATTAGATGCTCCTTTGACACAGATGTGACACTGGATTTCTAGTGAACAAAGGTTTAAGGCATTCCAGATAGTCCTTCTTTCTTTCTAATGGTCACTAGCCCCATAGGATATGGCTCCTGCATTAGCAGCACCCACTCTAAAACCACTGGTTTGTCCTGTCTGGATTCATGCTGCAGCAGCACCAGAGCCGCACTGCCAGGACTGACCAAGGTCCCAGGACTGATACGTTTGCTCTCCTGTCCTTGTTCTTCCTTGCACATTGCAAGCCCATTGTCACAGAATCCTGTTCTTTCAATGAAGAAAAGATGAAATGTTGGTGACTGAAGCATTTGAAAAAAATCCAGCTGAGGCATTAGGCCTTTTATGAATTTTCAACTGTCCCATAAACCCTTCCCCTCTTTTTGCTGCGCTGCTTTCAATGGCTGTATTTTCCTTATTTTGCATGTGATTCTCCACTTATAAAATAAAATTTACATTACTTACATTCCATCAATAATGAGATGGTTGTTCACCAGCCAAACCAAACATGTGCTGAAGATGCAGGAGCTCCTGCAGTGTGATTTGCCACCCTTGCAGCAGCACCATAAACCAAGAGCATCAAACATCAATCTCTCTATAGAAGAAGAACGAGACTCATAGAAATTCCCACTTCATAACAGAATGGTGTGAGCTGAGCTCTGTCACTCTAGTGATGATCCATATGTGACAATGTCTATATCATGGAACATCTTGTGATATACCATAGAAAAGCTCAATGTATACATTGAGCTGTATACCAATTCAGATTAAGAGAGATGTTCATACAGTAAATGCTACAGACAGAGCACTGTTTCTGAGTTAAGCAGTGTGGTGGACAGTTCCCTAAGAGACCATCCTTATAGTTTTATTAATAATTATATCCACTAAAAAGCAAAATGTAACTGATGTTAGAAACTAAATGAAAAGGCCAAGATATAACTTAGTGATAGAGCATATTCCTATCGGGAGGAAGGTATTGAATTGGCTTTCAGCTCTCCAAAGAAGGCAAAAGGAACTAAATTGTGAATAGACCTCCAATCTTCTGTTACTGCCTCTTTTGCGTTTTGATCCCGAAGATGATTAGAAGTCCTGGTTTCTGTATTGGTGAAGTAGGTTCTCAGCAGGGTTCCCCTGCATCCTGGCAAGCTCAGCCAAACACAAGAGCAGCTGCATCTGGGAAGTGTTTGAAACTAAGGGGATTCTCTAAATTTGTTATTCAACAACTTTTGGACATATAACCCGTTAATATAATGCTGTGATTCCTTTTTGTTCATTTCATGGCAGTTTCAGGATCATAAAGCAGTGATTTCAGGAATAATTTTCTGATTATGTGGTAATGATTCTTCTTTCATTAAAATTTTTTTTGTTGTTAATTTGTTTGCTTGTCTTTTTTTTTCTTTGACTAAAATGTAAAGACTGGGAATTTTACTTTTGAAAATTTGTCCTTACTGGGCTTACAGGAGAAATCTTTTGGGGCTCAGGCATATAGAGGGTGGATTTGAGGAGTTGGTTACATCTAATAAACAGTGAAAAAGGAAAAAAAAACCTTACGCTTTATACTAAAGGTCTGGTACTAAACAGCTTCTTAAACATCCTACTCTCTCCTTATGGGCAGCAGAAGCACTTGAACTGCATTCTGTTGCATATCAGCATACTATTTCTCTTCTCACCAGTAAAAATCCTATCTTAAAATGGTAGAAAGCAATACAAATATCCTATGCATCATTCCACACACTGAGAATATATAGATGTATACTGGAGATAGTGACAGTTACAGACTGTTTAGAGGAAATGCACTTCAACCTCTTAGCTCTTTGTGTACTTAATCTCCATATTTTATATGTTTCTTTTAGAGGTTTCTTCACCTCCACCACAGATGCATAAATACCTCTAAAGAGGGAGTCTTCCCAGACCTTCAATGCTTCTCCAACGGCATTCCTTCACACCTTGTTGGTCAGAAATAAGTCCCAGGACATATATCAGTGACAGGTCAGTCACTGGCAAGAGTACCAATATATGGAGTTAAGGAAGCTATCATTGTATTTTTTTAATCTGAATCAGGTAAATAGCTTTGCACTCACAACACAATGGAGCAGCTTAATGGGCTATGGGTAACATTCAGGCATGACCAGCATAAAGTAGGATATCCAAGTGTGTGATTTCCAAAAGCTTAGTCTAATCAATGTGGTGAGTCAACTTCTAAATGTTGGTCATGTTATATGGATAAAACTCAGTGTTAAATCCTTTTTAGGCACTGGCTTGGAAGAGTAGCATTTATATGAAGTCATTTTGGTATGTTATGATAGACCATGAGCTCCCAATTGTCCAGTTCTGCCTATTGAAAGATCCATCTTTCAAACAAACGTCTTTGCAGGGGATGGGAAGCAACGTGAGACATTTATTTACTGTGGCTATTTCAGCTCTGTGTGTATGCATGCATGCATGTGTGTGTTGCCGTATACACATGTATGTAAATCCCAATTTTTTGTAGGGTACAAAGTATCCTTTCTTCATTGTAGAATAAGAAGATAGCTTAAACAATATTTCTCTCTCTCTCTCTCATGCACACACACATATACACATATACACAAGTGAGCACATGCACACATTTACTGACAACAAAAAGGAAAAGAACTTAGCCTTCTAGCCACCCTGAGGAAAGAGCACTGAAGCAGTTTTCACTGCCCGATACATTCTAACTCTGAATGCTGGTGGGAGAATTAAGAGATGCAGATGTCGGGGACATAATCATGGAAAATAATTCTTGACCTGTGCAGGCTGACACCTGAGATAACAAAGTAACTCTGCCGGGTATCCACATAAATAACGCAAACTTCATGAGCCATCTGCTCCCTGTGTCATGTCACCCAATCTAGTGAAGCTAATTTACCTTGTGGCATGTATTCATGACTCCTTATACCAGCTTTCTGAGATCTTACCGAGAGCTAATATCTCTTATTTGAATTAAGTTACAGACTCTCAAAGGTACACTAGTTTGGATATGGGCATCTCCTTTTTAGGAGATTTAAAAGCTTCAAGTGATGTGCAGTAGTCCTTGTTCTTTTAGGATAGTTGATGAAGAATTCAAAATGAAGCCGCCCGCTTTACAGTTATGGGTTTTTATCATGGGTTAATATCCATGGGATGGAAGGGCAGAAACCCCACACCATAGGAAGGAACCATTGTTTTTGATTCCCTGTCAAGTAATAAACTTGATACTTTCCTGTCAACTCAGTCATGCGCACTGGGCCAAAGGGGGGAAAAATGTATATCCTTGCTCTCAAAGATTATCTTAGCCTTTAATTAGGAAGTTTCCAATCTGATTAATTAGCTGTCTGGTACATTAGAAACAATACAAAAATGTCAGGATCTCATACTCAAACTGCTCAGCTTTATCAAATTAAAATATTCTCACAAGTTCGAGATCACTAGGGAATAATAGCCAAGTGATTCTGGGAAGAAGGTCATGGCATCAAGTTGCTACTAACAGTTACTTACTGGAGATTCAAGGGTCTCCTAAAAATGTTCCCTCATCACAGGCACAGGGCTTCATTTCAGACAAACTTAGTGGTGGTTGATCTGTTATTTTATATAAAAATCTGATGTGAACTACATAATTCCAACAAAGCTCTTTTTTTACCCAGAGGCAAAGACTACATTCCTAAAAATATCTCAGTGAACATTTTCAGGAGTAAAGACAAACCTCTGTTTTCTAGCCTTCAGCATCACAGGACTCCAAACACTTATGAATAAAGACATGATAGAAACTGCAGTATCTGTGGCAAATGGGTAATGAATGGGGTTCGTGGTGGCCTAATCATTTCAGAAAAAAAAATCACTAGGGAATTTGAATAAAGACAAAACAACTTTCCAAAATAAAACTGAAACATTTTTTAAAATCTAGAATAGCAATTACAGAAATTCAGTTAGCGTGATGGTTCTTTAATTGAAATTTCTGAGGCTATTTAAGTCTTCCTAAATTTTATTGGCACTGAAATAAAACACAGATTGAACATAAACCCCTCCAAAACAATTATTTAAAAAACAAAAATATACAAAAAACCTGAATATAAATTCTAAACTTCTCCTCAGCCTTTGTGAGTGTGGTTTATTGCCTTTAATGCAGCTAGATTACCCCCATAATTCCAGGTTTGAATTTAGCAAATATAGGGTAGCCCAATCAGATTTTTTAAAGCATAGTTTGACAAACTGATTGTAAAAGCAAAACTAGGATCCAAATATCAGAATTTACCTCAGTGAAAAACAGTATTAAGAAAATGAAAAGTTATGAGAGTCTTCCAAATCTATAATCTCAGAATATTAGTTGCTGAAGTAAGGGACACATGAATTAAAGCCTAATCTGGGTCATATAATGAGTTGTGAGCCAGCCTGAGCTACATGGTAAAACTGAAAAGTCAAAACCAAGCAACAAACCAAACAACCTCATTCATGAAGGAATACATATCGGTAATTGCATAAAAAGATACTGAATTATATTGGAAAGTAGGGAAATATGAGTTAAATCCACAAGGAGATCCCATTACATACTCACCACAATGATAGGATTAGAGACTAACCTTAGGAAGCACTTGTGAGCATGCTGAGGGGGAGAGAGGGCGCTAACGCCTGGCTGACTTACTGGGTCTTTGATTCAGCGTTGCAGCCCTCTATTGCTAGACCATAAAATACAATTGATTTTTCCTCATTGATTTAGCATCCCACAGTTTTCCTTCATTTACTTATTATTGCCAATAGTGTTTTATAGACAGAAGACTATCTTTATCTGCTGACTATTTGGGGGAGAATTTTGAAGTTTTTATTAGGCTTGTGTATAAGTGTGATACTTCCTTTGTGGTAGCTGTCAGATCACGGGTTGCAAGCACTTTTCTACTTTTATTCCAATTTGCCCTAATTTTTCCTGTATATGAGGAACTCATTTAAATCTCCGACAGGTGAAGTGATGTTCCCAGATGAAGTTAGGATTAAACCAAAAGCCCTTGTGTCCTTATTCTCTCAAGCATGATTCTTACCGTGCTTCTCATCATATACTCCTCAGAGCCCTAGTGAATCCCCATTTGTAAAAACTGAAATCTTTATATTCACACAAAATGTAAAAGACTATAGTTAAAAAAAATAGTCAACTTTAAAGTATGAATGAAACAATTCAAGAAATTGGATTTATTTCAGAAACCAGTTGAGGCCATAGCCAGATGGAATCCCTTTTCCTTCCTTATGGATAAATGCTTAGTTTCCCAATTATCGTAAAGCAATCTTCTTAGATGAAAAGCAAATTTGTCATCTACATTACTAAACACATTTAAATGACATCTCCAAAAATATACCCAAGAAGTTAAAAATGGACATTAGATGGTATCAGTCACAAACTACCTTATGATAGGCACTTTTAGCGGTCTTTAAAATCTCCATTCTTTCAGAAAAATTCATGTGATTTGATATAATAATTTCTTACTGCATACAAAGGTAGTCTCAGTTTTATATATTATAAATCTTTTATGAATCTCAAAAGTCCTCTATGAGAAGTGTAGCCTCCAAAGGAGACTAAAAATGGGCCATTGCATGCAACCATCTCTCCCACCTGCTTTTTGCTCTGAATCCACTGTGCAAGTGTGCATACAAAAGTGAAAGTTCTCATGTCATGATGGACAGTACTTAGTGGTTGTGATTATAATTAGGTTAAAACAGCAATGCAGTATTTACTTAAAACTTACAGCCCAAATGAGGAAATTAATATACTATATAAATTAATATTTATAATTAATAAATAATTATACATTATTTATAAATTTTAAAATATTTCTTTGTATTGTTTTTAGTGTGTGTGTGTGTGTGTGTGTGTGTGCGTGCACAGAGGCCAGAAAAGGGTATCATATTTCCCTGGAACTGGGGTTAAAGTCAGTTGTGAGCATCCTGATGGGAGCCTAGGAACTGAATTCATGTCTTCTGTATGAGCAGTGTGTGCTCTTAAGCACAGAATCATCTCTCTTGCACAATGGGGAAAGATTTTTTTAATATATATATATGGAAATCTTTATATTAATAGACTTAAAGAATCCTGGACTTACATGTGAAGAGAACAATTCAGAAAATGGGCTAAAGACACTTTGTTCTGAAAGATTACTTATGCACAAGGAAATTGAATGTCCTTTCAGACAAATGGCAAGGCTGCTAGTCAGAGTGTTCTCGAATACCAGTGGGTGGTGAGTACTCCTTACCGCACAATATCTGTGAACATGTTTTCCCAAAGCCAGGAGCTGACTTTTGTCATTGCCACTACCATGTACTCAGAGACAATCCAATTGATGAACACCAATGAGGAGTTTTAAATTGCATATAAATCATTTCTTTATCAGGGCAGGCCAGCTTCTTCCTTCTCCACAAAACTCATGTGCCCCTCACATATAAAACATGAAAATCAATTTCTCTACAGCTTGGCTTGGTAGAGTGAGAGCTCTGTTAATCACAAACTTAAGGTCAGTTCTTGTGCTCAGTAATGCCATGTCTGTGGCTTGGGAAAATTGTTCTGCTCTTTCCTTGCTTGTAAAAGACTCCCCGTTTTCATCCATTGTGAGGTTTATAAACCACACAGCTTAACAGCCTTTATGTTGGCGGACAAGTCAATAATGGTGGTGTATGATTTGTATATGTGAGAACAAATAGAACACTTTAAAAGTTACTCAAAGGGGGAATGCTTCATTTTGATTGCTAGTTCCCTCTTCTCTAAGCTCTCAAACACTGCAGAGTTCAATGCTACTCGCCTCTGAGTAAATGTGTACTGTATAGGGTTGGCCAATTGCAATGTTTGTAAGCTTTCAGTAGAAGTGAAAATTTACTCCCTAATAATACAGGTGCCCATGTGTGAGGTCAGTGATCACAGTGCAGACTCATGTGTAGAGCTACTGAACAAGGAGTTCCATCACTGAGTTCTGTCGGAAATGGTTTGACCTTTCCTAGAATAGCTGTTATTGGGTCAAATTATTTTTCAGCTGGAATATAATTGCAGATCTCAGACAGCCATTTAAACTGATTCCTCCTGGATTAACATTCATTCTTGATGTTCCCGTTGTGAATAACATGGGCAGCAGCCTACAGAATGTTCTAGAGCCATAGGCATTAATGTGACTACAGAAATTTTGGCATTCATCAAACCACAATTTAAACAGTGCTTTCTTCTTCTTCTTCTTCTTCTTCTTCTTCTTCTTCTTCTTCTACTTCTTCTTTTTTGTTATTGTATAGCTATTGTCAAATCACATCTTTATACAGAAATCTTAAACCTGACACTCATAAAATACTGTTCAGTTTCAGTTCTAACATGAGATGAGTAGAATGCTTAACAACCTCAAATTTTTTTTCATTTTTTTAAAATAAATTTATTTATTTTTATATCAATCACAGGTTAGGTTTTTGCATCCCATGCGTAGCCCCCTCCCTCATTCCCTCCCATCCTCCCCAACCATCCCTCAACTCCTCCCCGCCCCCTCCAAGTCCAACAGGGGAGGACCTCCTTCCCTTCCATCCAACCCCAGC
>CM053758.1:33482394-33502308 GCA_028658305.1 Pachyuromys duprasi | reverse complement strand
GATAAAAATAAATAAATTAAAAAAAAAAAAAAAAAAAAAAAGAAAACATCTTACCCTGTGTGGTGGCTTAAAAAGGACTGGCCTCCACAGGCTCACCGATTTGGACCATTGCTCACCAGGGAGTAGAAAAAAAAAAAAAAAATACATACCCTGCGTTTCTACCCTTACCATAGGTCAATATTACACCATTGCTCAGAATCGTCAATATCCAAGTTCCTATCACACTTCAGATCCTGTTGCCAATGCTGGTAATTTTACCAACAGAATTACTGTTGTTAATGAATTGCACAGATTAAAAATAATGTGGATTTATTGGCTCCTCTGAGAAGCGCAGGGGCCATGGCTCGGCACTGTAGCTCTTGGTTTGCTCTCACAGACCTTGGTGTTCTGCTCTTATTTCCAGAGAGGAATATAGAGGTTTTAACTTTTATTTTTGGATCATTAATTTCACTAAGTCATTGGAGAGCCGGGTAGTTAATGATTCCTCAACAATTTAGTTGAAGGGGAACTCTGAAAAGGCTTCAGTGGAGGCTTTCTGCTCTGAGCTGAAGGCTTCATTAGAAACTGTCAGCACTGTCCACAGAAGAGTTATGAATTGGCAGTTGAACCAGGAATGACAGATCATGACACAGGAACTCTCATAAATGTACAGGTGAAAACATCCACCTTTTCAAGTGCCCTGAGCTGTAACTGCCATGAACCTGGAGGAATGGTCGTAGACTTATGCACCACCCGTACCCTCGCCCCGACCCCGTGCACATCTGAAGTCTGAAGTCCGTCAGAATGTAGGGGGGTGTACTAGTTGGTTTCCTGCCACTTGGCATAAGCTTTAGACCTACCTGGAAGACAGAACCTAAAATTAGAAATTGCATCCATCAGATTGGCTTGCACATATACCTGTGGCACATTTTGATTAAGGACTGGTGTGGCGGGGGAGGGTCAGCCCACTGTGGGTAGGGCCATACGTAGGCAGGCCGGCCTGGCTAAACATGAATGCAGGCAGAGCAAGCTGGGGGAGCAAGCAGTCCTTCGTGGCCTCTGCTCCAGCTCCCCCTCCAGGATCCTCCCTGGAGTTCTGCAGGAACTTATTTCCTGAACAACAAAGTATAAAGCATAAAATAAAACAACTTTTCTCATCTAAGTCGCTCTTCATCATGGTGGTTATCACAGCAACTGGGTGTTCCTATTATTACTCAGAGGAATGTAAAGTTGTAAAACAAATGATTGAAAGTTACCTAAGACAAATTATTTTTTGAATAATTATTTTCCTATTACTTTTATCATTTAAAACATTTATAAAACACATGTTAATAAAGAAAATGCCTCACTTGATATGATTATATTAAAATTATGTGTGAAATACTAAAATTATATTTGTATAAACTATGTATCTGACACTAAAATATATTATGAATATTTTAAAATACATCATAGGTATGTTTAACACTAAAATTATAGTACTAATTGTATATTTTTGTATATATTTCTAAAACTTTAAGATTGTATATTTTTCCAAATATACAATCAGCACATGTGTGAAATTCATGGCCTTTTTCTTGCATTGTTATTGTTACATATACACATTCGTGAAAACATATATACATGTAAATAAAACCTGCTGAGTGCGTTCAGTGTTGCTCTTGTGTATTTGTGTCTCCGACTGACTGCTTGGGATCACATAACCTGTCAGGGGACCTGATTCTGAAGAAAGCTGATTTTGCTTCTTTCAGCCCCCATTAATTGCCTGTAGCTTTTCATCTAGGGGTGGTGCCTCATAAGATTTCCTCCACCCATGCTGCCATGTCAGCTTGTGTTCTCAAAGTTCTGGCCTTGTTTAGTGATGTTGTTTAGTCAGTCTGTAGAGAACCTTCCAGCTAAGTCCCTCCCACCATGTGACTGACGTGTGTGATGACTTCAGCATCTCAGGGCAACGGCAACAACTTATATTGTCCTGAGAATCTCTTGGGGCGGAAAGGTTCTTTTGTATGCCTGAAAGTGGGATTTTTGTTAGATAGTCTGTGGTTCTTAGGATGAGAATTATCATTCCAAGAGGCATAACTCCATTTAAAATATATATTTATTTTAATAATATAAAATATATTTCAGCAAATACATTTATATTTATTATACTTTCTGATAAAATTTGGTTTTATTAATATTTATAGTTTGTATTAATTTTCTCACTTTAACCCCTTCATTTCTTCTTTATTGCTTTCTTTCATCATAGCTGAATATTCTGATGCTTGAATATCATTTTTTCTGTGATGATTCTTTTCATTGCTATAAAATTACTATGACATTTCTAAGGTAGGTAGACAGACAGACAGATAGCCATACCTGTTTGCTGTGACTTCACTCTCATTGTAATGGGAATTTTACTTCTACCTTTGCCCTTTTATGGGCCATTCTTGTTATATTTATTCTATATAATGCATTATGAATTCTTCATTGTGATAATTCTTATTTATAAATTAAATTTATACTATTTTCAGAAAATTTATACTATTTTTAAATATTTATTTATTTATAAAATTTATAAATAGTATAAAATTTATACTATTTTCAGAAAATAATTAAATGCAGCTATGTTCAGAGAACTTGCAAGTTTTAAACGTCATTCGTCATTACCCCTTTTCAGTGGTCTTTGTTAGTAATTATCTGTGTGTGTGTTGTAGGCCCAGTTGTGACCCGTTTCCTGAAGGTTGAATTTGCTTTTCTTAATTTCTGTTTTAACCTCTATGTTCCCTGGATAACTCAATCTCTACTGAATTCTCTTAAAATTTACTGATTTTCTCCTTCTGGTATGTGAAATTTAATATTGGGTCCCAGGGGTGAATTTTCCATTTCAGTGATTTTACTTTTAAAATACCGAATCACAAACAATAAAAAGGGACTGAGAAGTTTGGTTGTATTTATATGTTTATGCACACAAACACAATGTAACAATAATAGTAAAAGTAAAACAGGCCATCCATTTGAGAGGGAGATGGGGAGTAGAGGGGAGATTTCAGAAAAAAAGGGGAAAAGGGGAGTAATTTAATTACATTTTAATTAAGATATATTAGATAAAATATGGAATCTCCATTTAGTTTATGGTATTCATCCCATTATAGTTGAAAATATTTTCTGCTTTTATATTGAAGAATATTTATGCTTTTAACACATGAATTTCCTAGATCAGTTTGTTTGTTTTTCAAATATACAATTGACTGGAATTTTTCTCCGCTAAGTTGACATCTGGGCTGTCTGACAGCTTGTTTATATTGCTTGTTTATGTTGTTTATGTCTTGTATTTTTATTGTTGTTTCATATGGTTATTTTAGATAATGTATTTTAGAAACTGCAACTTGCTGCAAGCCAAGCTTGCTGCCTGGTGTATGTGTGTGATTTTTTTTTTTTTTTCGCTTTTAAGTATAGACTAATACAATAAGGAGACTCCACAGAGTGGTGTTCCCTGGCTTTCTTCTTCATAATAGTTCCATATTAGAAATGACCTGGAGTCTATGATTTTAGGACTTCATTATTCTCAATGTTTCTGGCATACCTCTCTGCTTTGTGAATGAGGGCTACATGGCAAGGAGAGGATCCATTTACTTCAGCCTGTTTAATCTGGATCTTGGGGACAGGGAGATGAATAAAAAATCCCTGCTTTCCCAGGAAGATCTATATTCTGAACACAGAACTATGGTAAGGGGTATCCCAGGCCTGATTTGCATCTATCTAGGGTGGAATGTTCATCCTTCTGGAATGACGTGCTTATGTGATGGGAAGAGTTAGGGCTCAAACATACAGCCTCATCTTTCTCCTGATATTTTATTGGTTATCTTCAGTAAACATATATGGCTTTGTTCATTTCTGCTTGAACAATTTCTGAGGATTAAGAGGGCAGGTGTGCGCGCGCGCGCGCACACACACACACACACACACACACAGGAATTCACAAGCTGTAGCTCTTTTACCATAGAGATCTCTAGGGTGCTTCCCTTGTCATTCTGGAAATTGTCCCTTTAACAAAGGTCCTTTCTTCCTAAATTAGCTAAAATTAGTTTCTACTGATTATAAGTAACAAATTTAAATCATGACCTTTCCTCTACGGAAACAGGAAACCACTAGACTGAAATCAACATCTTTTATTTATTAAGGTAAAAGTAGTAATGGTTTTTTAAATGATGCTTGAATATTTGTTTCTGTTAGAAAATATTTTGAGAAAGAAATGTGAACACCTAGGGAAATAAGTCAAGGCTCTGTTTTTTTTGTTGGTTTGTTTGTATTGTTTTTGTCATTTAAGGGTGAAGAGGAGTTGGATGTTATTGAAGAAGCAGGTGCTTAAAAACATAAAATACACTATTCATGTAGGAGCATATACACTTACCTGGTAATGCTGCATCCTATGTGTTCCTACTTTGTTGGTTAATATGCTTGTGCTGTGTATGTCAGATAACTCAGTATTCATTAGTTTTGAAATTTTTAAAATGCACTAGATTTATTTTGTGTGTGTGTTTGCATCTATGTGTGGATATACGTATGGAGGTCAGAGAACAATTTATCAGTAAGCTTTCTCCTTCCATCATGTGGGTTCTGGGGATCAAACTTAGTTGCTTGACAGTTAGCACCTTTACCTTCTGAAGCCCATTTAGCGCCTTTTTTTTTTTTTTTACAATTTATCCATTATATATCCCAATTGGAGCCCCCCCCCCACCTCAATACCTCCCTTCAGTAGTCCTACCCTCCCTTCAATATCCACTTCCCCTAGTTCACAGCACGGGGAAGTTCTCCTCTGCCATTTGCCCATTGCTTGTTAAGCGTCATCAGGACTGATTGGATTCTGTTCCTCTGTAGTCTGGCAAGGGTGTATCAGCAGGCGCAAGTGATCAAAGAGCAGGCAATCCAGTTCCTGACAGACTCGGGCATCCACATGGAGACTGAGCTACCAATTTGCTACCTCTGAGCAGGGGAGTTGGGTCCTCTCCATGCCTAGTTCTTGGTTGGTGTATCAGTCTCTGCAGGATCCCTTGGGCTCAGGTTATATTTAGCTTTGTTGGGCTCTTTGTGGGGCTCCTATCCCCTCCATGTCCTTCTATGCCCCCTCTTCCATAAGACTCCCTGCACTCTGTTCAAAGTTTGGTTGTGAGTCTCACATCTGCTTCAATTCCTTGTTGGGTGGGGCCTTTCAGAGAATCCTCTATTGTAGGCTCCTTTCCTGTTTCCTCTCTTCCACCTCTTCTGGTGTCTATCCTGTTATGCTAAATGAGATTTAAGCATCCTCCCTAAGGTCCTCCTTGTTGTTTAGCTTCTTTAGGTTTGTAGATTTTAGTATGATTATCCTACATTATACGGCTAATATCCTCTTATTAGTGAGTATATTCCATGTGTGTCTTTCTGCTTCTGGGTTACCTTGCTCAGGATGATCTTTACTAGTTCCATCCATTTGCCTGCAAATGTCGTGATTTCCTTGTTTTTAATAGTTGAGTAGTGGGATACTAGTTTTGTTTTGGTTTTTTTTTTTTTTAATCTGAGTATATTTGGAAAACCTATGGTCTTTGTTACTCTGTGTGTGTGTGTGTCAGGGGGAGACAGTGGAGGATATCAGTGTTCTGCTTTATCACACTCTACTTCATCTTTGACATGGAGACTCTCATGAACAGGGAGCTTGTCTGGTAGGCAGCAATCATCTGTATCTGTCCCTCCCAGTAGTGGGGTCAAAAGAACATGCAAACATACCCAGATCTCTGTTTGGGTACTAGGAGTTGAAAACTCAGATTCAGATCCCCATACTTGCTGCTTCAGGCATTTTTATTCACCAGATCAACTCTCCCACTTCTCCTCCTCCTACTTCTTCATCTTCTTTCTTTCTTTCTTTCTTTCTTTCTTTCTTTCTTTCTTTCTTTCTTTCTTTCTTTCTTCCTTTTTTTCTTTTTGTTAATAACCAAACTTTTGAGTGCAAATCATCTAAGTCAATATATGTTGTAGAATAGAGTGCTCATCATATTCTATTCATTTTAAAGCTGGTGTGTGGTTCTCAAATGTCGAACACTCACAACAGAGTTCCCTTCATTGACATAAGGCAATTTATTCAACCAATTCCTTTTACAAGAATGAAACCAATTCTCATTCTTAGGCTTATTCTTCATGCTGTCATCGATAAACACTTTTAGCTACTTCCTGGAATGTTCTTCAAATGGAAAATGCCAAGGGAAAGCATCTTCCAACTTGAATTGAAGTTTTGGGTATGTTTTGGTAAATTATCTTCCAGAATAGTTGTTTGAAATCTGATTAATTTTTTATTTCTATGTTATTATATTCTATTTTACCCTATCTTACTTTGTTATTATCCTTTAGAAGCCTATTTGTTTTCTAATGAGAAACAGAAGGGGAGCAGTGCTATTCAGATAGGAGGGGAAGGGCGGAGGAATTGGGAGGAGTAGAGGGAAGAAAAATCATAACCAGAATATCTTACATAAGAAAAAATCTATTTTAAATAAAAGAGGGAAAGATTACAATATGACGGAGCTCAATAAGCATAAGTAGGAGGGCCAGTTTTCAGCGGCTTGTGACTAAAAATGCTAGAGATAATTCTACCAAGTCAATCAGATTTCAAAGCACCATTCTGGAAAATAATGCATCAGAATGTTCCAAGGGCTCCCATTTTCTGCGTATGTACTACATGATCTCCTGCTTCCTTCATGGACCAGAGGAGGATGTCAAACCCCTAAAATTGAAGTTACAGATACCTGTGAAGCTTCCATGGTGGGAATGCGTCCCCAGGTCCTGTGCAAGAGCAGCAAGCACTCCTAACCACTGGGCCATCCCTCCAGCCCTACAAAGGCTCTGGAAATGACAACAGGTAGTCAAATTAATACCAGTGCTCACCCACGGTGTAGCATGCAGGGTCAAGCCCGGCCTCATCATTTTTACTATCTCCTCTGACATGCTCCTTGAATCAGCCTCTTTTCTGTATCCCAGAGAGTTTACAAGTTCGGTAGACAACCTGTGGCTTTCACCAGCTGCTTGGATACAAGCACCCCTATGCCACCTCAGCTTTCTGCTGTGATGGGCTATTGTTAGATAAATGGAAGAGCTTGAGCATTGCTCAGACACCTGCCTCAACGAGTGACTTGTGCAAACCTCCAAAACCAGCTTTTGGTCCAAGATGCAAAATCTTTTCTTTTTTTTTCAGATAATTTTTACCATCAAGAAAATTGTGATGTGTTAGCTTATGGTTGATTATTATTATTTTTGAAAGTGGCAATGTATCTTTTCTTTACATGGATCTGAACATGAGATACAAGTTGAGGCCCCTTTTCTGAAATGTGTGGGACAAAAAATGTTACAGAGTTAGGAGTTTAGGTATTTACATGTAACTGATATGCCATGTGAAGTATCCAAATGTAGGTATGAAATTCACTTATGTGTCTTTTACATCCTGCACACTTGAATGAAAGCAATTTCTTAGATTACTTTAGTGCATGTGTGTTTTTCCTATAGTCAGTCACAGGTGCTAGGCCCGGACTTTTCCACTTGCTGCATTATCTATGCCCTTCAATAATGTCAGATTGCAGTATTTCAAACTTTGGAATTTCAGATCAGAGGAATTCAGGAATATCAGGCCCTTTGATAACTTTGTAAGTTGTACCCTCATCTTGGGTACTTTTGGAGGATCCCCACACATCTCAGTTCATTAGTATTACTAACAGCGGAGTTCTAGAAACTGAGGCCATCTCTCTATATATACTATTTACTACTTCCTTAGTCTTTTCCTGTTGTAAGCACACATTCAACCCTACATGGCTGGAATAGCATAATTGACTTTTTAAAGATATATGAGTTTATTTATTAATTCATTTTACCTCCTGGACACAACCCTCTCCCTTCTCTCCTCCCAGTCACATCCTCCCACTCTCTTTCTCCTTTTCCCCCTTCCCTTCTTCTCAGAAAGGGGGACCCCTACTCCCCATATCAAACCACTCCAGCACATCAAGTAACATCAGGACTGAACGCACCCTGTTCCACTGAGGGTAGGCCAGGCAGCCCTGCCAGCAGAAAGTGATCCAAAAACAGGCAACAGAGTCCACCTCAGAGACAGCTCTCATTCCACCTGCCAGTGGACCCACGTGAAGACCAAGATGCCTATCAGTTACATATGTGTAGGGGGTCTAGGTCCAGTCCGTGCATTGTCCTTGGTTGGTGCCTCAGTCTCTGTAAGCTCCCATGGTCCTTAGTTAGTTGATTTTGTTGGTCTTTGTGTGGGGTTCCTGCCCTCTCTAGGTCCTTCTATCATTTCCTCCACTCTTCCACAAGACTCCCCCAGCTCCTAATGTTGGCTGTAAGGCTCCCCATCTGTTTCAATCTGCTGCTGGGTGGAGACTCTCAGAGGACAATTATGCTAGTCTCTTGTCTGCAAACATAGCAGAGTATTATTAATAGTGTCAGGGGTTGGTACTCTCCCATTGGATGGGTCTCAAGTTGGGCCAGTTATTGGTGGGACATTCCTTCAATCACTGCTCCATCTTTATCCTTGGACGAGAGCACCAAGCCACCCATAAATGACGTTTTTAAGTTCTTAAAGACACACAGATTCTACAGCACTGCAGTGAGTTAGGTAGGTTAGAGTCCAAGAAATACAACTCTATCAGATAGTATCTACATTTTCTCTTCTTCAAACACAAAGAAACGTTGTGGAGGTTTGACATTGAATTCCAACAACTTTAAATGTAAAATGGAATATTTAACTTCTGTTTCTCAGAATGTAACACAGAAGAAAAATGTCTGAGAACCACCTTGATAGAATTATTCAGTTGTTTGTCTACACCACAAATTGCTAAATGAAGCAAGATCATCCTCAGTATTAAAGGGAAATAAAATTTCTGTGTTTATCTTAAAGAACATTGTGTAATTTAACTAATTTATTAGAAGAAAGAGCAAGGAGTTTCAATAACATACTCTGAAGCGACAACTTCTGGAAAGCTGTGATCATAGCTCTGAACTGTGGTCTGACAAGAGTGCTCTAGCTTCTACCTTAGTCTAATGCCCTGAGTGTGTTTTCTGATGTAGTGAAAGATATATCATCACTGATTTTATGGCATTCTGTGATCATCAAATGTGAAAAATTTTAACAATATGAAGGGCTTAGCATGCTCTCAGTCACAGATAGCTCTGTGTAAATGGTTCTATCTGGTAGAACCAGATAGAAGGCAGTATTTTAGAAAACAATGCTTAGTGCAAACACATGGTGCATATTACAAAAGAAAAGAAAAAAATATAGAGATGAACCAGTTCTTGCTGATTTCCATTGCTGTCCTTTCATGCATTGATCATATATGAACTTCCCAGAAGATATTTCATGGTGTCATTCTTGGTTGGGTTCCTTTTGACTATCATAGAAATATCCATGCATGCTGTTCTCAGAGATAAGCTTTAGTTTAGCTTGTATAATAATTTTAATTTATTTCGTTTTGCATCTTTGTGTCTAGGCAAATTCTTTACACAATAATATTTTCACTTGCAGTATCTGTCCTAAAATGCTTAAACTGTTTGATTGAGTGTTTTCTCCTGTGTTTTCATTATGGCTTGTCAGACACAGAGAAGTTGAATAGGAAGCAGAGGCACATGGGTAATCTGTACAGAAAGCAGTGTAGCCTATGTCTCCTGACCCTAAGACCCACCCCATGCCATCTGTAAGTTTAAAAGTTCTTAACTGTGTTTCACAAATAAGGAGCCTGAGAACAGATTTGCAGGGGAAGAAAAGTCATCAACAGAAGATATCAGAAGGTAGAAAGCATAGACACTAAGGCAGCTGTTGTCCTCTTGACAAATCTGGCTGTGTGTGTGTGTGTGTGTGTGTGTGTGTGTGTGTGTACAAGCACGTGCTCATGAATGTGCATGTGCTATTTATGAAGTTTAATATAGTATGTTAATTAACCCATATATTGTATAACAATTAACCAAGGGAGAAACAACATCTATTCTCTTAAATTTTTGTCAATTACAGCAAGTATATTCCAATTCCTATTTCTAATATGTATTTATTTTTTACATATATTAGTCACTGGCAGGGTTCTTGAATTTTAGAGGCTGAGTAGCACCATATGGTATGAATAGAATATGCTTGAGGGTGGATTTATTTTCAGTTTTGGTAGAAATAAATTATATTTTTACCAATACTGTACAAATACTCCTTTCCCCTACAACCTCATTGGAACTTGCCATTTTTCTATATTTTGATAATAATAACTCTCATTAAAATAAGGTGCCATCTTACTGGCCTCAGGTTTACATTTCCCTAATGGTTAATGACAGTGAACATGTTTTTAATATAACCATTTTTACGTCTTCTTAGTTGGTTTTCGGACAAGTATATGGGTATCTCTCTTTGTGGGTATGTGTGGGTGACTAGGGGTATAGGTGCCTACAGAAGTCTGATTCTCTGAGTCTAGAGTTACAGGTGTTTGTGAGCTTCCTGCTGTAGTGTTGGAACCTCAGGTCCTCTGCAAGAGCAGCAAGTCCTTAGCCACTGTGCCATCTTCTCTAGCCCCTCTAGATGTTGCCTAGGCTGCTCTGGTTGTTTCCTTTGCTGTACTTAGTTTTACATTGCCCCATGTGTCAATTTTTTCTTGTTCTTGCTTCAACATTTGGAGTCAGACTCTGAAACTAATGACACAGGCTACCATCCTGAAGTATTTACCCCATTGTTTTCTAGTAATTCTTTAGTTTCAAGTCTAACATTTAAATTCTCATCTTTAAAAGGTTGATTTTGTATGTGGTGAGATATGGAAGTCAATTTCACTCTTTTGTACATATGTCTGTGATTCTTCTTTCCCTGTGCACACTTTTGTGAAGTAAAAGACCAACAGGAGGTTTATATTTAATGACTTCAAATTTTGTGGTCGGTCTTTTTTCCTCTATCATTTAGTTTCCATACATACCATGAAGAAGTGGCATCTGAAGCAGAAGACGAGACTGTGAGGCAAATAACTTGTCTACAGTCATATACAGTTAGAATCTGACTCAGGATTAGAATTTACTCTAAAAACAGAATTAATTGTTAGAATAAGAATATTTGACTACAATTATTTTCTTTTTTAAAAACGGTTCACTTTGGGGGCTTTGCACTGTGAATCTTAGCAGTGACTTTGAGTAGCAGGAATATAAGCCTTTGGACTGGCCCTTCCTAAGTTCCAAAATGAATAAATATGCTTTTCCCCTGGTAATCATAATGCATGAGTGGTAAAAACCAGATTACCCACAGGCTCATTCTGATGCTATCATTTTTATGAATAACTTACTTCTAAGTTTTCCAGTTAATCTTCAAACTATAGGGATTGTTAGTAAAATGCTAAAAAAATATTTAAATTATTTTATGAAACTTGAAGGCAGAAACTTCTCAGTTAACATTTTGTGCATTTGATGATCACTTTAAAAATTAAGATTTCTTAGCAAAATAAAAGTACACAGAAAACAAAGTACTCAACACAAACATTCCCCAAGGGAACAATATTTACATTCTAAGAGGTTCCCATGTCTAAGTGAACAAACCTCAGAGTCTAGCTTCTCTACACTTTAGGGAAATTTTCTTTTTCAGCTAATAGTCTCTGATGATGAGGACCCCTTTCCCATAGCAGAGATGTAAAACTTTGCTAAAATTTAATTGAATCATGCGAATTACTTTTAAAAGGACATAGCTTTGTAACTCTTAGACAATATGCAGTAAAAATGTAAAAACAGCTGCATAAGGGGTCATGCCTCATATGCAAAAAGAACAGTAATAAATGACAAAGCGTAAAGAAACTGTTACTAATGAAGGGGTCCAGTGTTTTCATCTTTGTTTAGTGATGAGATTTTTAGTTCTATGTGGCTGCCTGGATTCCCTAACAGGAAGTACCAGGTGTTCACATTGCCTCCTATGGTGGTTTTAACGAAAAATATCTCCCAGAGGCTTGGCGTTTGAATACCTGGTCCTCATTTGGTAGTGCAATTTATTTATGGAGGTCCAGGAGGTTCAGCACCATTGGAAGAAAAATGGGGACTTGAGGATCAAAGCCTCCCCCCACTTTCACTTCGCTTTCCCCACTTCATGCCAGAGTTCCAAGATGCAAGTTCTCAACTTTCTGATCCTGCCACTTGCCTTTTGCAGTCATGCTTCCCGACTGTGATGGGCTCATCTCTCTGGATTGTGAACCCAAGTGAGCTCATCTTTCTCTGTGCTGCCTCGATCATTGTATTCCATCACAGCGACAGAGAGCTAGCACAGTCACAGCAATGACTCCCTGATTGTTTTCTTCACCTCCCCTTCTTTGCCTCTCTACTTTCCCACTGACATTTCCTACACATCTTACATAGAGACAAATCTTTTTCTCAGAATCTACTTCTGGAGACATAATGAGGATGAAAGCGACATGTGAACAACACAGTCCACTGTGAGAAACTTGTCTGGGATGAAGTCATCTGTAAGACAATTTGAGAAAACAACAAGGGAAAACAATCTCTCAGTCATTCTCTGTACTGTTCCTATGTATGTGCCCAGAGGAATGCATAACAATATAACAGAGAAATCTCTGTGTTGACTGATTTACACTTCACACAACTAAGACATGTAATCAGCCAACATGCCCATCAACAGAAGAATAGAAAACAGCATGTGGTATATACAAGGAATGTAATTGGAGTAAACAGAACAAGGCTGACTTAGCACAGAAAGAATAATACCACATATCATCTAGATTTCAATCAATATCTGACACAAAAGTAGAAGGAGATTCTCTAGAGAGTGGAGACAGGTGGAAAGAATGGGTGTGTATGTACATATGTGGAAATGTTAAAGGAAGTTACTGTTTAAATACTGATTTCATGAGAGAGATGGCTCAGTAGTTAAGAGAACAGGTTGCTTACAGGACCAGAGTTCAGTTCCCAGCACCCACATTGGGTGGCTGATAACCAGCTGAAACTCTGGCTCTAAGGAATCCAGTGCCCTTGGATTCCATGGGCCCTGGTGCTTATACATGCACAAATCAACACACACATAAATAAAGATGAAACAAACCTGTAAAAAGGAAATAATTTATTAGGTCTTGAGTCCGTATCTGTTTTGGGATATTCAGTAATGCAAGCAAAAATATTCTCTACCATTTTAAATAACTTTTCAGAGTGGTCTCATATTGCTTGACTTAGTTTGCTTGCTTGTTTGCTGGGGAGCAAACCCAGGGCTTAACAGAAGCTGGCAAGCATTTCACTTACCTCTTACACTCCCATTTTTTGCTTATGACAGGACCTGGTATGTTATAATAGTGTTGTGTATAGAATAATTAAAAACTCCATAATCTCCTTAAATAGAAAAGTGATTTCCTAAAACCTTTTTATTTAAATAGATCTTTGTCAGAGACTTGGTGCTCTCCTCAAAGGGAAATCAGTTCAGTATATGTGTAAGTTTGGAATCTAATATTCAGCATCTTAAACCATGTCTTTTAAGGTAAGTGATGACATGGAGTTGTGGAAATGTGCCATGGTTGCTTAGGATTGGAGTCAGCACAGCAAGTGTCTTAGAGGAAGTCTTAGGAAACAAACTCTTTGACAAACAAGCTGTTTGTTCACATAAGCAATCCATTATCTTATGAGAAGTATTTGCACAGACCAGTAAACTATTTGTTCAGGTAGACTGATATGCAGGCGTATTTTGCTACAATCAACCACATTATTTACAAGATTAAAATCCTGATGGAATTAGTGTCTGGGTCTTGCTGACAGGTGTTCTGCTTTCAACTCTGGTGGTTAAGAATGTGTTCCAGGGACAGAGAAAGGGGAATGTGCTTTGGAAGATCTTCCATGGAACAGATAAATTACTAAAAACAAGAATCAGTCAGATTCTGCTGCATTAGAATGAAGAGAGAATTTGGGGGTGGGGAATAAAAGAAAGGGTTTTTTTGGTTACATGATAGAGAACCAGGAATATATATTCTGTCTTCTATTTTAAATCACTCACCCTTGGGAAATCTTTAGTTTGGATTAAATTGTTTTGCTGTGAGGTTTCAGGCTCATGTCTTTATTTTGTCTAGTTTCTCTAGAAGTAGGATTAGTTTTTTTTTTTCTTTTCTTTATTTTACATGTGAAATCCTAGGGAATTTTTTTAGAGACTCTACAATGCAAAATATTATTTACTTAAAAATATTACTTCTCAACTTCCCATCTGTATTTAAATCTGTTTCATATGTTTAAACACCCAGACCCAACATTGATTGGAAAAATGAGAGAAAATTATCCACAAAAAGCAATGACAGTGTGAGAGTGAGGATGTGAACACCTGGGCCTCATCATGGCTGCTGCTGCTGCTGGAGCCAGAGGAAAAGCAATGCTTGCTTCAGAGCTGGGCATGGTCCACGGTTTACCATAGAGCTCCAGTCTTCTAGAGTCATAACATTAGCATTACATTATTGTGACAAACAAACGAAACACTATTGTGAGTTAGGTGAGAAAGGGGTGAATCAGAATGTCTGTGTCATTCAAAAGTGTTCAAGAGACAGACCCTCCTCCCCCCATCCTCCCCCATATCATTTCTTTATCATGTTGGCGTCTATTGGAATTTCTAGATCTCATGTTTCTTTTTATTTTGGGGTATAGGTTCCTGATTTTTTTTCTGTTAAAATGTCTCTTTATAAAAGTAACTAATATACAAATGCTGCGCATATTTATTGATGCACCGTGATGATTTGCAAATATGTTCAACCTGGAGCTTTAAAGTCAAGAAAGCTGTTGTCTTTGTCTTTGTGAGCTACCTCAAAAATAAATGTAACACTTTAGTGGAAACTTCTGGTTTTTCCATCTGTAAAGCACACAATTAATTCTTGTAACTACAGTAACACACTCTGCCACAGAACACTGGAACTGAGGCCTCCTATTTCATTCTGTTAGCTGGACCTCTGTCCTCCCTCCTACCCATCAAGCCTCTTTGAACACTGTTCTCTCACTGCTTTTATGGTAGCAACTGTCTTTTTATCTTCTGCAGTATAAGACAGAACAGGCAATGTTTATCTTTCTGTGTCTGTATTATTTTGCTTCACATGACCCCTGCCTTACCTGCATTGCAGTGATGGACTTCCTTCATTCATTGTGCGTATACATCAAGATCTTGTTCTCTTTATCCATTCTTTTACCTGTGACTAGGTTCCATGTCCCGAGTTTTGTGAGGAGTGATGATTTGACACTACCATATAGGAAGCTTTGTAACCGACTGGTTTCCCTTGCTCAGTGCATGCCTAGTAGTGAGATAAATGGATTGTGTAATTATTTAATTTAATTTTTTGAGATAGCTCAATATTATCTTTCACAATAGCAATGATGGTTCATGTTTACACTACTGATATGTAGAAGTACTTCCACTTCACATTGTCACCAAACTGAATGTTGTTGTTTTAATAATGACTGTAACTAGATAATACAGTATCTCATTTATTTTGTTTTGATTTGCTTGACTCATTCCATATTAAACATTTTTGCATGCTGTTAGTCATTTGATTCTATGAGAAAATAAATGGGCTTACATACCATACTTATGTTTCAATCAGATTTCTATCCATTTTCCTGACTTGCTTATATATACAGGATTTTAATTCTTTATCAAATGAGCATTTTTCAAATATTTCCTCCTTTTCTGTGGACTTTTGCTAAGATTAGCATTCTATTGTTACATATATTGATATATTGTTACAATAGCATCCCTTGCCTGCTTTGACTCTTTTCTCCTGTAATTTTGAATTTTTATCAAAATAACTTTTTCCATATCAGCATCTTGAACTATATTCCTACTATTTTTAAGGTTTGGGATTATTAACTTAGGATTTCAGGCCACTTCATTTTTTTCTGCATGGAAAAAGTGATGCTTAGTTTCATCTCTGTGGATACAACTGTTCCATTTTCTCCTTGATGTTTACTGAAGAAACTATTTCCTTTCAAACATGCATTTTGTTGAAAATAGCTTGTCTGTGGATGTGTAGGTTCACTTCCAAGTTCCCTGCTCTGACCCGTATATTTGCTTTTCAGATTTTATGCAGATATTGAACAGTTTTGGTTACTATAGCTTTGTAATATCTTTTTCTTCACTCAAAACGCTGGAGGTTAAGCCCCAAGGTTCACATACACCAGGCATTCTATCACTGAGTTATGTCAAACAAGATGATGGCTTCAGTTCCAACCCCCTTTGCCTCTTGGTTGTTTTAGCTCTGAGTGCTCTGTGGTTTCAGGGAAATTACACAGTTTTGGTTTGTATTTCATTGAAGAATGTAAGTGGTTTCTTCATTTGATCTCTAGAGTATTTGGGATAATATACATTTTATCAACATTGATTCTTACAGACTGTGAACATGAGATATCTTTCTACTTTTTGTCTTTTTTTCTTTTTCTTTTTTGTGTCTTATTTCTCTCCTCATTGATTTTGTGATGTGTATTGAGGGTTATTAGTTAATTTATATTTGCATACACAGGTACATAGACACATAAATGTGTGCCAGTTCATGCATACCAACATATATGGATCTTTAATAGTGGCTTCCACTGTAAGTATTAGGATATGTCAATGGTTTTGAAGTTGATATCTGACTCAAAAGAGGTCTTCTACAACTAAATGTCTACTGACCCCCATTCCTAAGCAGTCTAACATCTATCACAGCAAATGAGGTTTGTAGACTTGAAATGACACTTTCAAGCCCACACAAGTCACTGTGTAACATACATTTCTGCAAAGCTCAGTAGCCTGGGCTCTGCAATTATCCAACCATGTGTTATGAAAAGAAAATACTCTTTCCTGTTTTAACCTCTGGCCCTGGTCACAGAGCAAATGATTGGATACCTGCTTAATATTGCTGATGGAGTTGCTGCCTTTATCATAACAACTACTCTCCTGACTCATGACAGTTGAGCAAATTGGAAGATTGCTTTGGCTTATGTTAGGACCACACTGATCTCTTGTCTCTCCCAGGTTTTTAATTATCAACTCACATCTCTCTCTGCAATCCATGTAACAATCACAATAAAAAAATCTTCACTCTCATCACTACAATATTTCAAACTGTAATGCTTTTCCCCAAATTATTGTGCAAACAGTGCAAGCATGACCTGCAGCACAGTGCTTCAACAGAAGTTGAGTTTCTTTTCAGGAGAAAAGTAGCCACATGTCAGGATTTTATCTGTCAAATCATATTCCATAGGAAGCCCTTTAATGTATGTGTGTCTCCCTAAAAAGAAAAAAAAATGGCCAAACCTCTTAAAAATTAAACTTTATTTTCCATCTCTAGTTTCTCTCTTTCCCCAGGCCTCTCTGAAATTTTCTTGAATCAGGGATGTTTAGAACTCAATTTCTTTGTGTTTTAATATGTTATTCACATACACAGTAACTGTTCAAAAATTAACTTTGAAATCATGTTCCAAATAATATTGACTGTAGTGATAGTTTTGAGAATTCTGGAATTTTGTTTCTTTAAAAAATTATGGAAATATTTTAAGAATGTGCTTTTGTTTTAATCCCAGGTGTAGGGGTGTGGATTGCTTCAGACTGTCCACAGCAGCTCATCATGCTTTGCCTCATCGCACTCTAGCTTCTGTGAGTGTGTGGTGTTTGGAATTCTGGGAGCTTTTCAGAGGGTACATGGATTCCAGGGCCCCAAGGAGGAGGGGGGTCACCGGTTGTTTTGTCATTTAAGGAGGTTGGTTGCAGTTTGTTAGTATCCATGGTCAAAGAAGAAACAAAAGGAAAGAAATTAGATTCAGGGAATTTCTTAATTCCTCTCTCCTCTCTACCTCTCTATCCTTGTTTCTCTCCTATATAGCATTAGGCAGTAAAACCAGGGCTGGGAGGATAAAGAATAGAGGAAAAAAGAAGCTTTTGTTTGTTTGTGCTAACAGTGGGAATTGACCCCAGGTTCTTTCATACTTAACACACTCTGCATTCGAGGCCTTGCCCCCAGGATCTCTTTATTGACAGCAAGAAGCAAACAATAACCACATATTTGTTAAATTTGTAAATGGTTTCATTGATTTTCTTCCAGCTTTCCAGAAATCACAAGGTCTCCTATTTTCTTGTGTTTGCCTGACTTCTTTGGTCCAATAAAGCTAAACATAACTCATTCACATCTAATAAATTTTGCTCAAGGACCTCCTTAAAACTCTGAGTTATAGATTCAAAGTCACTTTGCTGTACTTACAGAATAGAATGCAAGGAAACCTCGTAGACTTCTTCTGCCAGGAAGTTCTCTTTCCCAATCTGAGACTCCTCAAGTGCAGTGGGGATGGGTGGGGTTCTAAGAGCAAATCCACTTCCCTTTATTTCCTGTTGAAGCTTCAACACCCCCTTTTAACCCTTTCCCATGTTCTCATTGCAGCATCAGTTACCTATTTTATGATGATTCATCCAATGCTTTAAAGTCAGGAGATAATTCAGATCTTTAAGAAAACATTAAGATAATGAATTTCAGTACTACTGTTGGGAGAGCAGCTTCATGTTAAAAAAGGTATATAGGATAAAAATATGGCTAGTAATTAATGGGGTTAAGTATATTAAAATTAAATCTGGTAATAAGACTCTTTTCGATGATAAAAAGAAAACACTAAAACGGCAATTAGGTAATCATCCTCAGTTAGGCAAGTGCCTGGTGCAGCTGAAATAGGAAGAGTAGTGTATCTGAGAAAATCCCTGAGATGGTGTCATTAAGCAATTAAAACTCTCATGTATTAAGTGGAATTTCATGATAACTGGTATTTTCTTTATTTCTCATGATAGAAATGGGTACCTCGTATAAATAATGCAATGCCCATCAAAATACCAACACAATTCTTTACAGACCTTGAAAGAAAAATTCTCAACTTCATATGGAGAAACAAAAAACCCGGAATTTCCAAAATGATCATGTACAACAACAGATCATCTGGAGGTATTTCCATCCCGGATCTCAAGCTGTACTACAGAGCAATAGTTATGAAAACTGCATGGTATTGGCATAGAAACAGAATAGTGGATCAATGGAACCAAATAGAAGACCCAGAAATAAACCCACACACCTATGGAATCTTGATTTTTGATAAAGAAGCCAAATTCATCCAATGGAAAAAAGACAACATCTTCAACAAATTGTGCTGGTCCAACTGGATGTCCATGTGCAGAAAAATGAAAATAGATCCATATTTATCACCGTGCACAAAACTAAAGTCCAAGTGGATCAAAGACCTCAACATAATACCAGACACATTAAATCCGTTAGAAGAAAAAGTGGGAAAGACCCTAGATCTCATTGGCACAGGAGACTACTTCCTGAACAGAACACCAACAGCACAGGCTCTAAGATCAACAATCAGTAAATGGGATCTCATGAAACTGAAATGCTTCTGTAAAGCAAAAGAGACTGTCATCAAAACCAAACAACAGCCTACAGACTGGGAAAGGATCATCACCAACCCTTTATCTGACAGAGGGCTAATATCCAGTATATATAAAGAACTCAAGAAGTTAAAAAAGCAACAAATCAAGTAATCCAATTAAAAAATGGGGTATGGAGCTAAACACAGAACTCTCTGTAGAGAACTGTAGAACGGCAGAAAAACATTTAAAGAAATGCTCAGTGTCCTTAGCCATCAGGGAGATGCAAATCAAAACGACTCTGAGATTTCACCTTACATCTGTCAGAATGGCTAAGATCAAAAACTCAGTGACAACACATGTGGGAGAGGATGTGAAGAAAGAGGAATCCTCCTCCATTGTTGGTGGGAATGTAAACTTGTACAACCATTCCGGAAATCAATTTGGTGTTTTCTTTTTTTTTTTTTTTTGATTTTAACATTGCTTCTAATAATAAAATCCAGTAACATAATAAGATAAAATGGCCACTACTCTCTGTGGCTTTACTTTACTTTCTCACCCATTCTATATCTAACGACTGTTTT
>CM053758.1:33453865-33474503 GCA_028658305.1 Pachyuromys duprasi | reverse complement strand
CAGATGTCCCTCAGTTAAGGAATGGATACAGAAATTGTGGTACTTTTACACAATGGAATACTATTCAGCAATTAAAAAGGAGGAAATCATGAAATTTGCAGGCAAATGGTGGGACGTGGAAACGATCATCCTGAGTGAGGTATAAAAAATAAAAAAATGGAAAAAAGAAATAAACCCTTTCCCCCTCACTTTGTTTTGTAAACGGTGCTTTATAACAGCAGCAGAAACTCCAACTAAGAAATGCATTATCTGGGTGGGTTATCTCTAATAAACATGAAAACTTCAATCGCGAAACTAGGATTAGAAGTATCAAATTCAAATTCAAAATTGAAGAGATGTGGCATTCTCCTTCTGGCCTTGAAGAATGAATAACTGAGGTGTGAGAAAAGCCAGGCAGCTTCTACATGTGAAGCATACTATGTCAGGTCTTCTAATGTAGTTTGATGATCATACTTCTGACCTTAGCTTTGGACTCCTTTCTGAAAGCTGTGCAGACATTGTTACAGGGACCTACTTGTTATACTTCTTAAGTATAGTAAGTATAATAACCACCAATCATAAGACAAGTACAAAGCAGAGTCCTCCTTGGTGGCAGGAGACTGGTGTAGATCTGATGTGAAAAAGAGACCTGCTCTCTGTGATGGTTTTAACCACTTAGTACCCAAACAGAGAAGTGACAGATGATGAAGCCAACTTCTAGTTGGCAGGAACTGAGAGATAATAACTGAGCATCCCTTCATACTATGTATGTGTGAGTGATTTGTGTGTAGCTGCAAGCTCATGTGTGCCCAGCATGCATGTGGAAGTGAGAGGGCAGCTTTCAGGAGGCAGCTCTCTCCTGCCATGTGGATTCCAAGCACTTTCACGCGCTGAGCCATCTGGCTGCCCCACTCTGAGTTGCTTTAAAGGACAAAGTTCACTGTAACTGGTTGTCTTAGTTAATTTTCTCACATCTGGACAAAATACCTAAAGTCAAGTGAGAGAAGAATTCACGTTTGCTCAGAGTTTCCAAGCAGGTAGCATTGAAGACAAGCCGAAGAACCCCTGCCTGTGTAGCAATAACAGCAGGCAGCTTGTTCATGTCTAGGACACCAATAAAAAATACAGGCTCGGGCTAATACTGGGATCACAGGATAACTCACAAGACCTACCTCTACAGCTCAACAACCCTGCTTCTGGCAACTAGGCCCCATGTCCAAAAGATTATACCAGAACAGCCCATGCACTGGAAAACCCGTATCCCACCACAACCTTTAACAGTGGCTGCACACCATCAGGAAGAGTGCAAAGGTAAAAAATATATGACTGAGTGCAAATGAGCCAATCTCATCCCTTAGTGTAGGACTCTTCCTGACCTCACTGGAATGGACACAGATAGCAGGTGCTTGTGGCAATCATTTTTTTTTTCTGAAAATAACCCATATCTTCAAAAACTGAACTTTTGTCAGACATTGCAAAGAAGTCAACACTATTCTTTGAGACCTTTTAAACTATGCATTCAACCTGTTTCTCTATGGTAAACTCAGCCTATTAGGTTTAACCTGTCTCTATTAATACAGGGGAAGCAACCTTACCCTGCCTTTGATTTTCCATGCAATCAGCTTTTACAACCTAAGCTAAACATATAGCTTTAATCTGAAATTATGTACTCCTCCATGCAGCTAATCCAGAATAGTGTATGTGTATGTGTGTTGTGGTAATGATTTTTTGAAAGCAGCCAACCAACAGGTTTAAAGAAATTTTGAACAAAACAAATCTTAAATGTTGGAAGTAATAAGTGGGTACAGGCTGATGATATCTGTTTCCACAGTTTTGTGTGTTGTTCTAGGCCAGTTGGTGTCAGTATAGTAACTCCTTCTCTTGTGAGACTCAATTGGGTCTGAAAACAAAATCTCATTCATCCTATTCCATGTTTTCCGTGTTGTTTAATAAATACAGAGCCAAGCCCTCTATTAAGAATACATAGAAGATACAGGGAAGTGGAGAATTCAAATTTGAGCTCACCTTGTTCTAAATCCCTTCAAAAAGAGGAATCTTTTCATTTTTGAGTGCAGTAATGATGCAAGGGCTAACCATCCCAAGAGATGTGTGTTTTCATTCAAACATTTTTCATGCAAATACTGTATTTGTAATTAGAACACAGTGAATCCTTTATTCACCTAATAAGCAAATATGTGTACAAGTTACCTCCTTCACCCAAAGAAGCTGATAAGTCAGTGGATGAGATAAACATTTTCATAAATCAAGTGTGAGCAACATGGCATGGAAGATCATCTGAGTGTGTCAAAATGTTCTGGAACTCCACCCACCTACCCAGAGCAGATGTTGCTATAACTCCTATTTCAGAGACATGAACACGGGGGAGCTCTGCTTGTGGGCTTTCACTTCAGTTTGGATCATTCTGTTGCATGTCAGTTTATAAGTTTTCTGCCTTGGCTCCAGTGAGATAGGTCTGCATCCATTAAGTTTATTATTGGTCTGCAGTGGCAGGAGTAATAGATTGATCCCTCGTCGTCCCCACCCATCTCCAGAGCTCAGAATCCAATGTCATAGATAGAATTATGTCAACAAAACTGAGAAACTGCTGCCTAGAGGAGAAAATAACAGAATAACCTAGATAATAATGGGCAGATGTGGTTAATATTTTCAAACTCCTGTTTTACTCTCCTGGTTTCTTGGTGGAATCAGATTATGACAGCACTGAGTGAAAGCCTTCTCTGAAGAAGGACAGGATGGCAGGAGCCTGCAGTGCAGAATGCAGACAATGCACATCTGATCTTCCCAGCATCAACGTCAGCTCCTGGAGCGAGCTTGACCATGTTGGGTGGTCCTTGACCTACCACTCAGTGTTGCTCATCTTCCCCTGACATTATCAACCCCTAGAGAGAGTTAAACACCAGGAGAGATGCCTACTTCCAGCCGAGCTTTTACTAACTCCGCTGGAGCAGTGATTCTTCAACTTCCTAAAGATTTGACCCTTTAATACAGTTCCTCACCTTGTAGTGACCACCCCAACCACAAAATTATGTTTATTGCTACTTCATAACTGTAATTTTGCTACCGTTATGAATTGTGATGTAAACATCTGTGTTTCCCGATGATCTCAGGAGACCCCTGTGAAAGGGTCCTTTGACTCCCCAAAGGGTCTCGACCCACAGGTTGAGAACTTCTGTACTAGAGTGTCTGATTGACCTAGGCAGCTGCAGAAAAATATGAACAGTAAACCTGAGAACTGTCACTTCTAAATTGCCTGTAATTTAAAAAGACAGCAGCACTCTAAAATGTTTTGTGAAGAAAAGAAATTCATCCATTCACTCATTCTTGCTTCTGTACATCTTTACACACACTAGCTGAGACCCAGCCATGCTAAGATAGCCTTTATGTTTACAGGACACTCAACCAGGAAAGGAAGAGTCCTGTCTCTTATTACATAGAACCAAAGTGACTAAGTTATCATGGATTTGGGGGCAAGGAAAGAGCACATTGCTGCTGGCAAGGGATGACGTGAAAGCCTGGCTGTGTAGAAAGTTCTCGGAGGTGTTTGCTAGGTCACAAGTGCTAATGTAGCATATTCTAAGTATTGCATTTCATTACTGTGTTTTCATTTAAAGAAAGGGGGGGTTCTCTTGTGTCACCCTTGTTTCTTCCCACACCCAGTGGCCTCCTTCCTGCTTTCTGTCACAAGTGTCCTTTCCTTCCCTTCACCTTTCCACATCACCTCTTGTTCCCGTCTTGTGATAGGCTTTTCACTTTATAGCCTATACCCTCAGCCACCTCCATACAATCGTCCATATATTAAAAGCAAATGACAGAAAACATGACTCAGATTTATACAGTTTACAAACACCCCTTTAACTCCTTCACAGGTGGCCTTTGTGAGGATTGCTGGTGTTTGCTGTGGGTGACTGTCTGTTCTAAAGATAACCCTGTCTTCTGAAATTGCAGAATACCTCTCATAGAAAATATTTGTCACCCAGGTTCTCAGATTATGAGTAATATTTTCTGAGTGTGAATCAGAGTCAAACAAGGACGGGTCCAACAAAGTCTGACCTTTTGAATGGAGCTGATCTGGCATGAACTTTGACATAAGGAAGCTTTGGTCCTGAGGTAATTTCCAGTTGTTCCTTTATCTGGGTTTGTTGTTGTTGTTGGATTATTTTACTCTCACCAGCTGTGCAGCAACTCAGGGCATATGCCCAAAGGACTTTGTATGTGACCACAAAGCTAACTTTCTGCAGCCTGTTTTTGCTGCATTGTTTATAGCATGAAGGAAATGAAGTCAAACTAGGTGTCCATTGACAGATAAATGGATGGTAAAAATTTGGTAAATAAGTGGATGGGGATTTTATTCAGTTGTAGAAAAGAGGAAATTCTGTATTTTATAGGAAAACATGAATATGGAAAATATTACATATAACCTGAGTCACAAAGGCAAAATTAAATGTCACATGATATAGATATACATATGCACACACACACACACACACACACATATATATATATCCAACAGTCCAACCAATCAAATCCATTTGTTCTTTTGTAGTTAAGAACAGTTATTATGTTAAAGGGAACAAAGAATGAGTAAAGGGAGCTGTGGTTAGGAACAGTCTATGTTTTGGAACAAAATGGCAGTATTTAGGACAAGTTTCTTTTGCTTGTTCCCAACATTCCTAGCAGTGGATGAAGTTACACAACTTAAAAGCAGACCAAAAGAGAAGAGAAAGATGTGGAGGAGAGAGGGCAATGATAAGGACAGCTTCAACAGGAAGCAGGAAAAGACACTGGATATGGGAGGCCACTAAGACAGAGGAGGGCACTAGAGGAAAAAGGAAATGAGGAAGGATCAACAAAAGCAAAAGTTGTATGAAAACGAAGCCATGAAACCTGATACTTACTGAGCTATTTTGATTCGAAGCCTGTGTTTGCTGTTGAGATTAAACCTGCCTGCATAGCCATTGCTATGCCTGTACTTAGATGAACCTCTTGGTTCTGCCTCCTGAGTTCAGGGATTAGAAAAGTGTGTTACACACCTGAAAAACTATAGGTTTTGTTTTTGTTTTTGTTTCGTTTCTTCTCTGTTTTAGCCTGGGCGATCCTGAAACTCGCTCTGTAGACCAGGCTGCCTTTAAACTTTCAAATGTTTGCCTGCCTCTGCATCCCAAGTGCTAAAACAGAGAAGCCCTGTCTTAAAAAAAAATCCACTTTTATAATTAATCTTTTCTTCTAATTTTAAAATTATTTCATGTGTTATTCTTTTCTTAAATCTTGACAACTTTCATTTCCTCTAATGTATCAATTTTTTTTCAAATATATAGATTCTGTTATAATTATTGTTATAATAATTCTCAGGTGGCTTAAAAGATAGACAAAATTACTGTCTTAGATGGGACCACATTTATTGCTGTCATGATAAGGAGATAGTTTCCTACCACAGGAGTGGTTGTAAATGCCTGTTGAAATGGACAACTGCTAAAATGTGTAGAGTGCAACACGTGTCTTATATTCTGTCTTTTTCCAAGTTGCCTTGCATGGTTACAGGAGAAGCCAGGAAGTGTAGTCTTTCAGCAGGAAACTATCATTCCAAATGCTGAGAGGCCTTAGAAGACAGGGGCGGGGGCAGGGCCGAGTAGCTTCTTTCAGAGCTGCTTTCTGCTGAGGACAGTGGTTGTCTGAGGCAGGAGTTCTAGGTCTGATCTGGTCCCTTAGCAGCTGGAGAGTTTCAACTGAATCTTTCACTGTGCTATGCAGAAGGGGCAGCAGCTAGAGGGCCTCATAAGAGAGACCATGTAAAAGGCCATGATAAAATGTAACAGACGGCAAAGATCCATGCTATACATCAGGGGATGATAAATACAACTTTGTTGAGAACACTATGAGACTAACTTACCCTGGTGGGATTATGTTCCTCAGTCCAAGAAAAATACTTGGCCTTAGGATATCCTGCCATGAAAGTGTATTATAAATTTAACTCATTTTGCTCAAGCATTCAAATTATCTAATTTGGATATTTTGAGTTACTTGCTTCAGGCTTAATTTTGATAACACATAACAGAAGACTATATAATGAGAGAGATTATTTGGCCCCTCTTTCTGAGCTTGTCTCTATAAATGAATTAATTTGTACCTAGCACAGTTCTGAGTACCTTAAAGAATGCCATCAGTTGCAAGATGACTTACTATTAACTTGTGAATCTTAGTTATGTTTAACAGGTTGCAATAAATTAGTAACTTTTGTAAGATTAGGATTTCATAATTTCATCCCTGTTAAATTTGAGCCTTTAAAACGATATTTTTTGAATTAAAGATCCTTTGGTATCAAAATAAAACTTTAAACAATAAATACAGCCTGCAGAGAGTCTGGATACCTCATTTCCTTTTACAATGTACTTTTAAAAAATATCACATTTTTTATATGACTCAGTGTTTCTAGATGAATAAATAATTAAGTGATTAGACATATGTCTTTAAGTCAGTTTCTGTTAGCCTGAATAGACTGTTATAATCTTAGAAATTTGTAAATGTCAGTCATCAAACATATGTTGTTTCTAAGTTCTATTCTTATTAAATGGTCTTTCTTCCGTGAAGTGAACCTTATATGCAACCAGAAAGTGGTTGGTTCCCCATAACACTCATGCTACCACTGTACCCAGAGGCATATCTTGTTCACAGGACATATGGTTGAGTAAGTCTATTGGTGAATTTTGAACTCGATATCCAGAATAGTACCTTTAGACTCTGATAAAGCTATGTTTCTGATAAAGCTTTATTTCTCCAAGTTCTGCAAATGATGTACATGGTGTCTTCAGCAACAGGGTAGTAACGTTCTGGTTGGACACCATGAAAGTGGTACTAATCTGTATTGTTTGGGTTGGAGAGTCTAGAGCATACTGATCAAAAATAAAGTTTCTAATTGTCTGAGAAAGTGCCAGGTTGATTTCCAAAGTGCTTGTAAAAGTTTACATTACCACCAGCAATGGAGGAGGGTTCCTCTTTCTCCACAACCTCTCCAGCATTTGTTGTCACTTGAGTTTTTGATCATAGCCATTTTGATAGGTGTAAGTGAAATCTCAGGGTCGTTTTGATTTGCATTTCCCTGATGGCTAAGGATGTTGAGCATTTCTTTAAGTGTTTCTCTGCCATTCTATACTCCTCTACAGAGAATTCTCTGTTTATCTCCGTACCCCATTTTTTAATTGGATTACTTGATTTGTTGCTTTTTAACTTCTTTAGTTCTTTATATATTCTGGATATCAGCCCTTTGTCAGATAAAGGGTTGGCGAAGATCCTTTCCCAATCTGTAGGCTGTCATTTTGTTCTGATGACAGTGTCCTTTGCTTCACAGAAGCTTTTCATGAGGTCCCATTTATTGATTGTTGCTCTTAAAGCCTGTGCTGTTCAGGAAGTTGTCTCCTGTGCCAACAAGTTTAAGGCTCTTCCCCACTTTTTCCTCTAATTGATTTAGTGTGTCTGGTTTTATGTTGAGGTCTTTGATCCACTTGGACTTCAGTTTTGTGCAGGGTGATAAACACGAATCCATATTCATTTTTCTGCATGTAGATATCCAGTTGGGCCAGCACCATTTGTTGAAGATACTGTCCTTTTTCCATTGAATTGTTTTGGCTTCTTTGTCAAAAATCAAGTATCCATAGGTTTTGAGTTTATTACACATATATCCAAAATATGCTCAAGTACACAACAAGGACATTTGTTCAACCATGTTTGTAGCAGCTTTATTCATAATAATAGCCTGAAAACAACCCAGATGTCCCTTATTTGAAGAAAGGATAAAGAAATTGTGGTATACTTATACAACAGAATACTACTGAGCAATTAAAAACGAGGAAATCATGAAATTTGCAGGCAAATGGTGGAATCTAGAAAAGCTCATCCTGAGTAAGGTATTCCAGAAGCAGAAAGACACACATGGTATATACTCACTTATAAGTGGGTACTAGACCTATAAGTTAGGATAAACATACTAAATTCTGTACACCCAAAGAAGCTAAACAAGAAGGAGGTCCCAGGGTAAGATGATCAACCCTCACTTAGAAAGACAAGTGAGATGGACATTGGAAGTAGGAAAAAGCAAGAAACAGGACAGGAGCCTACCACAGAGGGTCTCTGAAAGACACTACCTAACAGTGTATCGAAGCACATGCTGAGACTCATAACCAAACCTTAGGCAGAGTGCAGGGAATAATATGAAAGAAGGGGGAGATAGTATGACCTGAATAGGACAGGAGCTCCAAAAGGACCAAATATATCTGGTCATAGGGGTCTTTACTAAGACTGATTCTCCAACCAAGGACTATGCATGGATATAACCTAGAACCCCTGCTCAGACATAGCTCATGGCAGCTTAGCATCCAACTGGGATACCCTAGTAAGGGGAACAGGAACTATCTCTGACATGAACTCAGTGGCTGGCTCTTTGACCCTTCCCCCCCCCCCGAGGGAGGAGCAGCCTTGCTAGACCATGGACATTGCAGCCAGCCCTGATGAGACCTGATAAGCTAGGATTAGATGGAAGGGGAGGAGGACCTCCCCATCAGTGGACTTAGAGAGGGGCAGGGAGGAGTTGAGTGAAAGAAGGGGGGATTGGGAGGGAGGGAGCTACAGGTAGGATACAAAGTAAATAAACTGTAATTAATATAAAAATAAAAATTAAAAAAATAAAGTTTCTGATTAACAGTAACGGGAATCTGACTCACACGTGGTACTTGGCTTTTGGTCTGGCAGCTTAGGGCTTCTATGAGGAACGTTAATAGTCCTCTGCAAGCTAACTCCATGTAAACTCTTTTTATTAAAGAATATATATATATATATATACATATATATATATATTTAGACTTACAAGATAGTAAGTTTGCATAGAATTTTAGTGTTAGTTATTTCTAGTCACATTCACTTATTTTTCTGTCTCGTGATTTTTATTTAAATAAAAATGTGATCACAATACCTATCTGTTTTGTGCATCTGTTTTTGAGGCTTTCGAGTAGACTAAGAATCAGGCATTAATCATGAATAAAATTTGCAAATAAGCTTTGCAGTCATTTACATCATGACTTTCATGATATGGCTCATGAAAGGACAGTTGCTGCATATGTCTAATAAACCTGCTAGGCACTGTGCTTCTGGGCATACCAATTAAAGAAAAGCAAGCTCATCAGTAGATCATTCTTACCATAAACTCTGACCACACAGACTATTCCTCTAATCCTTCTTCTTTTTGTTGCCTAATGCTTCAGTTCAATTTTGTTCTTACTTTACTTTTAATATGTACATTTAATTTTGCTTCAAAAATTGAAGCCTAAGGCTAACATTTTAATTTCATGCCTTATTGAGGCTCCTCAGTAGATTGTGAAAAATGAAAACTGATATCTAATAGATAGTCCATAGGGTTATTTAATGAATGCATACAAATAACACATATGAGATATGTTGTGAAATTTCACTTTTATCTATTTTCAATCAAATTTCATCTATTTTAAGCTAATCTGTGCAGATACTTTAAAATTAACAAATACACAAAAGCTCTTGGCAAGCATAGTTTCTTTTCTTATGCCCTTATTTCTTCTGAAGTCATATTTATAGATTAAATTCTGAGTTCTCTCTCTTTCTTTTTCTCTTTCCCTCCCATCATTCCTTCCACTCTCTCATACTCACATTAACACACATTCATTTATCCCTTCAATGATCTACAAAATTTGTTGATGTAATAGAAATATGATATTGAAAATAAAGTTCTTTGTATCTTTCATTCTTCTTCATCATTCATTTAATATAATTTTATTGCAACTGTTAAGGTCCACATTCAATGTTTTAAGCATCACAACTATAAACACTTCATCAAATTTCCTTTTTAAAACTCTTGCAGTTACACCTCAATCTTTACCTTCTACAGTTTTTACCTTTCTTGTGCCTCTGTACTAATAGTTTTGTAGCCAGCTGCCATCTCTGCACTGCCCCTATATAGAGAGAAGATTTTGAGCAACACTCCATGGTGCCAGACCCAGATGCTAAGGCAAAAACTCAGCCAGAAATAAACTCGACTTTAACATTCTGCTAAAAATGGGGCTTTCCAAATGACACAGTTAATAGATGGCTTGGCTGGTTTTGAATTCTGGGTAAAAAATAATTTTTCTGTCCAAGTTTTTAATATGTTAGGGTTTTTTTTTGCTCTAAGTTTACACTTTTGCTTTGAAAACAGTTTTTATTCTTTGGAGTCCTATGAGACTATAAAATAGCATTCTGCTAGCATAAATTTGTATTCTCTTTTCTTTTAAATCCTGTCACATAGGCCATAGTAGAAAAATTAGTCAAGAACGATGTAATTGAGTCAAATAGAATTTAGGTCTTCTTGTGAACCAGGTGAATCATAACCATGGGGAAACACTAATTTATCTCTGGTATATTTAAGATAGGAAGTGTAGCACAGGTGTCTACAAGGCAATGATAGCCTCTTTAATGTTAGAACTAGCAAGCAAACATAACCGTATTTCCAGTCATAGACTCCTTTAGAAAACAAAGCACACAGGCTTCTGCTTTATAGTGTATGACATTGGTGGACGGATCAAAAGACAAAGCTGATATGGCTCCTAAATTTAGGGGAAGAGAAAGAAGTGAGGCCAGGCATGACTTCATACTATTCTTCAATTTAGTATCTACTCTTTTCTAAGATATGAGTACATGAGGAAGCAGGGAAAGTCTGGAATGTTCCGTTGGGTGTTATCCTGCCAATTCTATGTGTCAATTTCACAGGGCAATGGACCATCTATAACTTAACAGCCTAAAGCAGCAAATGTATTTTGTACCTTAGGAAACCAGAACTTTGAAACCAAGGTCTTAGTAGGTCTGCAGCCTACTATGGTTTGATTTTTTCCCCCACAAAGTGTCATACTGGTAACTTCATCTTTAGAACACTATTCAAAGGGTTTTTTGTTTGTTTGTTTGTTTGTTTTTAATCATTAAATCATTAGCTCTTTCCCTCACACATTCATTAACATGGTTATTGCAGGTGCTCTCACTTGTCTTGGGAGTGCGTTCCTTATAAGAGAACAACCTGTTCAGTGTCCTAAAAGAAGAAACTTTGTCTCCCCAACCACTCTCCAATTCATTTTAGGATCTGTATATGGTTAGTTTTTATTGTTCATTTGATTGGATTGAGTCATACTTAGGAGATTACTAATGGACTGAGTATGGCTGTGAGGATGTTTCTAGAGACAGAATCAGAGATAAGTTGAAGGGGAATATCTTCCCTCAATGTGTGCAGCATCACCAAATATCCTAAAGTTTGGAAGGAAAAGAAAGAAAAGGGAAGCAGTCTGCACATGGGAACTGGGCTTTCCTCAGCAAATGCAACTGTTGCTCTTCATTGCTTGTGGGTATCAGATCGCAGCTTCTTCCTTCTAATGTGATTTTTCATCTGTAGCTCCACAGGAATGCTTCAGGGACGCATCAGGTGAGGGCTGCATCTTGTGTCTCTTGGGTTTGAGGTTGCCAGCTTGTTGAACTGGGAAGCTCCTGCCTTCTGTCTCTCCAGTACAAAGACAGCCTTTGTTAGATGTCTATAGCAGCTGACAGTGTGACCCTATCTGACTTATGTTCTAGTATAATTACATAATTACATACTCATATTTTTGTACGTATGACCCTTGTGTTCCTCATGGGTACTTGGCTGTTAGAAATTTTATCTCAGCAATTATCGTGATTATTCATCACTGTTTTGTCCCTAAGATTTGGGAACTGTTTGTAGAAGAAATATGGAGACATTTGGCAAGGCAAATTGTATATAGCTTACACTGTGGCAAGTGGAGCCTGTAGGTTATTCTGGGAATCAAACATTGTTGTTCATGAGGCTTCTGACAGAAATGAGGGCTCTATTGGAAAGTAGGGAGAGGTTGTTCATGTCACATTCTAAAGGAAAATGTATAAAAATTTTGTGAAGGCCTTGAGATTTTGTGCCTAGGCGAGTTAAAAATTACTCCTGAGGAGGTGGATCAGCAATTAAGAGCATTTGTTATTCTTGCAGATGATCCAGGTTTGATTCGCAGCACCCAAATGTTGGCCCATGTCCTAATGTAACTATAGCTTCAGGGAATAGATCATTCTGGTCTCCGAGGGCATTTCATGCCTATGAGACAAACACATACATGCAGGAGAAATATACATATAATAATGATAATGATGATATGCTTTGCTTGTTCAAGGCCCTCAGTTGCATCTTCATAACTGAATATAGATAGATAGGTAGGTAGGTAGGTAGGTAGGTAGGTAGGTAAGTAGACAGACAGACAGAGAGAGAGAGAGAGAGAGAGAGAGAGAGAGAGAGAGAGAGAGAGAGAGAGAGACAGAGATAAGACTGGCATTTCAAGGAAAAAATATCAATGCATGGCATGGGTACACCTCCTTGCATTTAGCCAGATATACAATGAGAATTATGAGGAAAAAGCAGAGTGGAAAGATGAAGTTTGGCCACAGATGAAGCACGGTTATACTTGTTAACAGGGGGTGAAGGGCTTGTTCAGTAATTAAAAGTACAGACAGCTCTTCCAGAGGATAGCAGTTCTGTTCTCAGGAATCTAGTTGGACAAATCATAGTCACCTGTAACTTCAGCTCTGAGGAGCTCAATGCCATCTCCTGGCTTCCATATTAGCTAGCACTCATGTGCAAATACCCATACAGAGACATACATACATATAATTAAAAATAAAATAAATCTTTAATTTAGGAACAAGAGATGTGCAGTTGCTAAAGATATCAGTGCTACTAAGACAAACCAAATGCCTTGTACTGGAACTAAGAAGATCACCTGAGAACATTTGTGTGGATGCTCATGCCCCAATTATGGAAAGTTTAAAGGCACTGTACCAAGTCATTTAAAGCTTTTTACTTTGAGGAGAGAGTCCCATGGTATCCTACTTCCTTAGGAGTGTCTACAGAAGTGTCTTTAGTTAATTATCTTTACAAATACTCAGAGCTACCTCATTGTAATCCAATAGAGCCAGCCAGATGTTTGAACCTGTGACAGACCTCGGCATCCAACACATGATGCCAATTTTCCAGGTGTGTAAAATACATGAGTTACTGAGTAGAAAGGCTTGTACCAAGATTTTAAAGGAAAGGTGAAAAATCTTAGTAATGCATGACAAAGCTGTAATCAGCTTTGGGAATTATAAAATGAAGCCAGAACCTCAGTGGGAATCCTGGGATATTGTAGATGCCAGCAGCATGTGGGATGTCTTTCAAGAAAACCACAGGCAGTGAACAAAGCTAGCCGTGAAGCAGAAGGAGGCTGTAATAACAGAATCTATCAAGGCTACAGGAATGAGTTGCCCCAAACTCTTGGGCACTGATCCTACCACTGTGAACTTTGAATGCAAACCATGGAGCTAAAGGATTTAATGTTTTCTCCTTCATTTATTTCAATTTTTATATTAATTACAGTTTATTCACTTTGTATCCAGCTGTAGCTCCCTCTTCATTCCCTCCCAATCCCACCCTCCTTCCATCTGCTCCTTCCATGTCCCTCTCCAAGTCCATTGATAGGGGCGGTCCTCCACCCCTTCCATCTGACCCTAGCCTATCAGGTCTCATCAAGACTGGCTGCATTGTCTTCCTGTGTGGCCTGTTAAGACTGCTCCCTGCTCAGTAGGAGATGATCAAAGAGACAGCCACTGAGTTCGCCTTACTAGGGAACCCACTTAGACACTGAACTTCCATGGGCTACATTTGTGCGGTGGTTCTAGGTTATTTCCATGCAAGGTCCTTTGGTGGAGTATCAGTCTCAGAAAAGACCCCTGGGCCCAGATATTTTGGTTCTGTTGCTCTCCTTGTGGAGCTCTTGTCCCCTCCAGGTCTTTCTATCTTCCCACCCTATTTTATAAGATTCCCTGCACTCTGCCTACAGTGTGGCTATGAGTCTCAGCATCTGCTTTGATATATTGCTGGGTACAGTTGTTCAAAGGCCCTCTGTGGTAAACTCCTGGTCTGTTGCCTGTTTTCTCACTCTTCTGATGTCCATCCTCTTAGCCTTTCTGTAAGACGATAGATCATCGTACCCAGGGTCCTCATTCTTGCTTGGCTTCTTTAGGCGTACATATTTTAGTATGTTTATCCTATACTATGTATCTAATATCCACTTATAAGTGAGTATATAGCATGTGTTTGCAGTTGATATGATAATATACATGAGTGACCCCAAAAATTCAACAGAGAACTCCTTCAGCTGATAAACACCTTCAGCAAAGTGGCTGGATACAAAATGAACTAAGAAAAAATTAGTAGCCCTCTTGTGTATGAAAGACAAAGAGGCTTAGAAAGAACTTAGGGAAACTACACTCTTCAAAATAGTCACAAATAACATAAAGTACCTTGGTGTGTCTTTAGCCAAGCAAGTGAAAGACCTATTTGATAAAAGAACTTCAAGTCTCTGAAGAAAGAAAGAGAAGAAGATATCAGAAGATGGAAAGATATCCTGTGCTCATGGATTGGTAGGATTAACATAGTGAAAAATGGCCATTCTGCCCAAAGCAATCTACAGATTCAATGCAATTCCCATCAATATACCAACACAATGCTTTACAGACTTTGAAAGAAAAATTCTCAACTGCATATGGAAAAACATAAAACCCAGAATTTCCAAAATGATCCTGTACAACAACAGATCATCTAGAGGTATCTCCATCCCTGATCTCAAGCTATACTACAGACTACTATACAAACTATATGGTACTGGCATAGAAACAGAATGGTGGATCAATGGACTCTAACAGCAGACCCAGAAATAATCCCACATACCTAAGGATACTTGATTTTTAACAAAGAAGCCAAAATCATACAATGGAAAAAAGACAGCATCTTCAACAAATGTTTCTGGTGTAACTGGATGTCTACATTTAGAAAAATGTAAATAGATCCATATATATCACCCTGCACAAAACTAAAGTTCAAGTGGATCAAAGACCTCAACATAAAACCAGATACACTAAAACTGTTAGAAGAAACAGTGGGGAAGAGCCTTAAACATGGTGGCCCAGGAGACAAGTTCCTGAACAGAACACTAACAGCACAGGCTCTAAGATCAATAGTCAATAAATGGGACCTCATGAAAAGCTTCTGTAAAGCAAAGGACACTGTCATCAGAACAAAGCAACAGCCTACAGATTGGGAAAGGATCTTCCCCAACACTATATCTGACAGATTGCTAATATCCAGAATATCTAAAGAACTCAAGAAGTTAAAAAGCGAGAAATCAAGTAATCCAATTAAAAAATGGAGTACAGAGTTAAACAGAAAATTGTCTGTAGAGGAATATCGAATGGTAGAGAAACACTTAAAGAAATGTTCAACGTCCTTAGTCATCAGGGAAATGCAAATCAAAACGACCCTGAGATTTCACCTTACACCCATCAAAATGGCTAAGATAAAAAACTCAAGTGACAATACTTGTTGGAGAGGATGTGGAGAAAGAGGAACCCTCCTCCACTGCTGGTGAGAATGTCAACTTGTACAACTACTTTGGAAATCAATCTGGTGCTTTCTCTGATAATTAGGAATAATGCTTCCTCAAGATCCAGCTATACCACTCCTAGGCATATATCCAAAAGATACTCAATTACACAACAAGGACATTTGTTCAACCATGTTCATAGCAGGTTTATTCGTAATAGCTAGGACCTGGAAACAATTATGATGCCCCTCAACTAAGGAACGGGTACAGAAATTGTGGTACATTTACACAATGTATTACTACTCAGCAATTAAAAACAAGGAAATCATGAAATTTGCAGGCAAATGGTGGACCTAGAAAAGATCATCCTGAGTGAGGTATCCCAGAAACAGAAAGACACACACGGTATATACTCACTTACAAGTGGATTTAATAATTTCTATTGCTTACTTAAGGTCATGCTTTTTTCATTTTTATTTTATATTAATCACAGGTTATGTACTTTGTATCCCAGTCATAGACCCCTCCCGCATTCCCTCCCTATCCCTCCTTTCCCTCCCTCATCTCCTCCCTGCACCTTTCTAAGTCCACTGATAGGGGAGGACTTCCTCCCCTTCCATCTAACTCTAGCTTATCAGGTCTCTTGGGGAATGGCTACAATGTCCTCTTCTGTGGCCTAGCAAGGCTGCTCCTCCCTAGGGAGACAGGGAGGTCGAAGAGCCAGACATTGAGTTCATGTCCAAAATAGTCCCTGTTCCCCTTACTAGTATACCCACTTGGGAATTGAGCTACCATTTGTTACATACAGCAGGGGTTCTAGGTTATAACCATACATGGTCCTTTGTTGGAGAGACAGTCTCATAAAAGACCCTTGTGCCCTGATATATTTGGTTCTTGTGGAGCTCCTGACCTCTCCAGGTCATACTAACTTTAATCCTTTAAAAAAAATATTAGTTTTTATGTGTATGTGTCAGCAGATACCGACAGAGGCTGGAAAAGGAAATTTCTTTGCCTACAACAGAAGTTACAGTAAATTGTGGGCTGCCCTAAGATCAGTGCTGGGAATGGAACTTGGCTTTTTGATAAGAGTATCTCTCTGTCTTTCTGTTTCTGTTTCTCTCCCTCTGTCTCTGTCTCTCTCTCCCTCACCTTTTCTCTTTGCCTCCCTCCCTCTCTTCCTTCCTTTTTCTTTTCTTTTTTTTCTTTCTCTTAAGATAAGTTTTCTCAGCCAGGTGTGGTGGCACATGCCTTTAATCCCAGCACTCAGGGTGGCAGAGGCAGGAGGATCTCTGTGAGTTCAAGGGCAGCCTGGTCTACAAAGTGAGTCCAGGACAGCCAAGGCTACACAGAGAAACCCTATCTCAGAAAAAAAAGATAAGTTTTTTCTGTAGCCACTGGCTATCTTCAATGTAAATCAGGCTGTCCTTGAACTCAGAGATCCACCTGCCTCTGCCTCCCAAGTACTGATTTTTCTTTCTATGTCCACTTTTGAATCCAAATGTTCACTTTGTGCAATTGTATATTGATGCTTTGTAACTATTTATCAGTTTGTACTGGGACTCACCTCTAAGATTTTACACTGCCTCAGAAGAGACTTTAGACTTGGAATATTGAACAAATATTAAGATTAGCAGACATTTGAGGATGGAATGGATACATTTTATGGGGGCAGGTTGAAGGTGAACCTTTAAAGGAAGGAGAGAATTTTATCGTTTGGATAGAACATATTTATCCAAAATTCATGAGTTGAAAGAGTGGCCCCCAGTGTACTATACACAGGTAGGAATTTGGGAGATGATTGGATCCTGTGGGACAAAATCAGTGTACTGGTTAACCATTTGATGGCATTGTTGAGACTGGTGGAAACTGGAACACAGTGTTAGTTGGAAGAGTTAGAATCCTGGAGGGTGCCTTGGTGAGGTGCATCTTGCCCACATCCCCCAACTCTTCCTCTTAAGCCTGCTGCCACAAGGAAAGCAGCCTTGCCTCAGCCTGTTCTTCTGCACTTAGGCTCTGGCTTGCCTCAGGACTACATAATGGAGCCTGGCCTCAAACCATTGGTTGAGTATGATGCCTCCAGACCACACAATTAAAGTATATATGTGTGTGTGTGTGTGTGTGTGTGTATGTGTATATGTGTATATATGTGTATATATATGTATATATGTGTGTGTATATATATATATATATATACACATATATATGTCTCATGTCTCATACTATGAATGGAGCAAAATGCCTCAGGCTACACAGCGGAGCCATGCCTCACACCACTGACGGAGTGCAATGCTAGCCCTACAATAAATTTTGCTCTAAGTTTAAACTTCAGGTCTCAAAGATTATGTATATTCTTCATTCCCACTAAACATTGGATAGTTCTTTTATTTTTTCCTATTCAGGAAAGGCAGGGAATTTTTTTATTAAGATCAATTGCTGTGCACTTAAGTTTTGTCTTGGGTAGGAACTGTACATGCATTTTCTCAGTGTTGCATCAACAATGTATAAAGATACATTGAGGCTCTAATGATTGTTTTAAAGCCATGGCTGCTGCTCTTAAAATCAACAGTGATGCAATGTCCTGTTCTAGTTTTGATACAACATTTAATTTGTTTGTGCTGCCAGGTTATCCACTGTATATTGAGAAGAGTTGTTCTACTGGGATACAGAACACAGTCTGTGACTCACAGAGAAAAAGACTGGGATGTGTGTTCCTCCCATTTAATTATTCACATCTTATTGAAACTTGGCTTTTATTTAGAAAAATTAAATCATTAATTTACTTATTCGTTTGAAATGTTTATTTAGTACTTAATAGGTAGACAGCAATCTGCACCCCAAATGCTAAATTACATTTGCCAATACTTTCCCAGAGAGCATATTATTGATTCCCTATTTTGGCAAATAGATTTCACCATCATTTTTTCACATTTCATAGGAATTGCTTGAATTAATACATGAATGTTGACTGTACACTTGCCTCACAGATGTCTATATAAATGTTTATTGCTGAATAGAGACTGAGATAACCAACACACCAACCATGTCCTTTATTTAGGAAAAAACATCAACAAAACAGTGGCTGTTTATTATTTGGCCCTAATCTAGAGCATTCATGCATAGCTATAATTCCACTCATGCATATTCATGGACCGTTCATCAGTTGTTATTCTCAGCAGCATGAGTGTGGAAGGTGCCTCAACTAGTGCTACACTAATTTAGGATTAGAAACCGAAGAGGATATTGGAAACTGGAAAGCAATTCTGGAGAAAACTTTGAGCAGAAGCCAGAGACACTTGCCTGGTCTCCATATGGAAGCGCTCTCTCACCAAGGCTGTTGATTTGAGATCCCAGCAGAGGAGGGGTAGCAGTCCTCAGTGGCAGCTTGCAACATACTGATGTTACAAGTACGGGAACAACATGGAGGCAGGCACACGATTGTGCATATAAGAGGCTCTGGCTTCCAGCAGCCTAGACATAATATCCTGCTGCCTAATGGCTGAGCTAACTTAAGTGGATGGTTATTCTCCATGCCCTTTATTGTAAAACTTGTGAGTAGTGAAATCATTATAAGCAGGTTTTACAGTAAAGGAAGTTTTACAGTATAAAGCAAGTTTTACAGTAAACTCTTATTCAAAGAGAGAAAAAAAATGCATACTCTCCCCTCAACTTTCATTTAGTGTAACAATAAAGACCACAGCCTAAAGCAGCAGAGCCATTTGACAGCTTTTCCCCCAAATGGAAATTTGCCAAAATACAAGAGATTTGAAGGGAAGGTCATTCTTCAGAATGTGTAAACAGCATTAGTTTTAATTCCTGTTGACGTCCCGAACCAGCCATCAGAGTTTTATTTTCAATTTATGCTATACAAAGTGGGAAGAGAGAGATAAAGCTTCAATCAGGAAACAAGGTATAAGGAAAGGAATCAGGGAGAGGAGCAAATCAGGGAACAATTTTTTTTTCTTGAAGTTATAGTTTCAACTTGCAAACTTCTACATAGTTCAAGCTGGCTTTACACTGACAATACTCCTGCCTCAACCACCTAAGTGTTCAGTGTTCCTATGACAAATGTATATATCACAGTATTTTCTTCTTTTGGTCCCAAAACTCAGTTACGGGAGGAGGTCCATACAAGAAGGGCCAGGTGGTGTTTTGATAATCAAATTAAATCTACCAGAGTGATTGCGTTTATTATTTGTGTTATAAATGAATTGAAGCATGCAGTTTTTAAAATTTTAATTTTTAATAAAAGGATTAGATTTATTAAACACTTTTATAACTTCAATGATTAGCAAAATTCAGCATATAATAATTTTTAATTAATTACAGTTTATTCATTTTGTGTCCCAGCTATATTCCCTCCCAACACCACCCTCTTTCCCTCATCTCCTACCATGCTTCTCTCCAAGTCCACTGATAGGGGAGGTCCTCCTCTCCTTCCATCTGACCCTAGCCTATCAGGTCTCATCAGGACTGACTTCCGCTGTGGCCTTGTAAGGTTGCTCCTCCCACAGGGGGCAGTGATCAAAGAACCAAACCCTGAGTTCTTGTCAGAGACATTCCCTGTTCCCTTTACTAGGGTACCCACTTGGATACTGAGATGTCATGCGCTACATCTGTGCAGGGGTTCTAGGTTATTTCCATGCATGGTCCTTGGGTGGAGTATCCGCCCCAGAAAAGATACCTGGGCCCAGATTTTTGATTCTATTGCTCTCCTTTTGGAGCTCCTGTCCATTCCAAGTCTTTCTATCTCCCCCTTCATTCATAAGATTTCCTGCACTCTGCCCAAAGATTGATTATGAGCCTCAGCATCTGCTTTGATACACTGCTGGGTAGAGTCTTTCAGAGGCTTTCTGTGGTAGGCTCTTGTCCTGTTTCCTGTTTTCTCCCTCTTCCAATGTCCATCCCTTTTGCCTTTCTGAGTGAGGATTAATCATCTTACCCAGGGTCCTCTTCTTGCTTAGCTTCTTTTTTTTTTTTTTTCACCACCACGTACCTCTTCTTTTATTGTGGACTTGAAGGTTGTATCTTTTTTTTTCTTCTCCAAATATATATATATATATATATATATATATATATATATATATATATATTTTTTAATTTATTTATTTTTATCTCAGTCACAGGTTAGGTACTTTGAATCCCAGGCGTAGCCCCCTCCCCCATTCCCTCCTACCCTCCCACTCCCT
>CM053758.1:33420611-33453365 GCA_028658305.1 Pachyuromys duprasi | reverse complement strand
GGACCGAACCCGCAGCACACCCGTGGGTCGAAGCAGAACCCGGGTGCAGTGTGCGCTCGTAGGGCGCAGTTCAGTGAAAACGGCACCTGGTTCCTCCTGAGACTGCCCGGGAGACAGTCTATAATGGCGGGTGCGGGCGCCCAGAGCAGCTGCTTGTCCAGATCAGAGCTGTGCGCTGCTGGTCACAGGGAGATTTCTCCAGGTAATAACTGGGTGTCCCTAGGGTTTTCCCACTTGATTTTCTCACCGTAGGAGTTCTGCTCACCTGGCACTCACAATGCTGGCGTTTTAGGTCCCAGAGTTCAGTCTCCTGGTCGCTGCGTTGTTTCTGCTCTCCTACTCCTCAGACACAGTGTTCTCGCGTGGCAGCCATCTTGGATCTCGCTTAGCTTCCTTTTGTGTACAGATTTTAGTATGTTTATCCTATATTATATGTCTAATATCCACTTATAAGTGAATATATACCATGTGTGTCTTTCTGCTTCTGGGATACCTCACTCAGGATGATCTTTTCTAGATCCCACCACTTGCCTGCAAACTTCATGATTTCCTTGTTTTTAATTGCTGAGTAGTATTCCATTGTGTAAAAGTATCACAATTTCTGTATCCATTCCTCAGTTGAGAGACATGTGGGTTGTTTCCAGATTCTGGCTATTATGAATAAACCTGCTATGAACATGGTTGAGCAAATGTCCTTGTTGCGTACTTGAGCATCTTTTGGATATATGTATGGGAGTGGTATAGCTGGATCTTGAGGAAGTGCTATTGCTTTCTGGAAACCATTTCTACTCTCTGTATATAACTTGCTAACTTTTACTGATGTCAGCCAGTGGCCTTACTGGAATGATGATACATACATTTTGACCTCTTTTCTTCTATGACAACCAAAGTCTTTCCCACACTTTATCCTAGATTGCATACATATTAAATTTGCACTGCCCTTTCTGTCTATCATCTGTCATTCAATTACATATCTGAAATGATCTGCATGGCTTATTTGAGCACTTGTAACAACTAGATGAACAAGTAGGGGTGACTGAAAATAACAGACAGAACAGAAAAAATGTAGATGCCCAGTAAAATTGGGGTTCTACAGGAGATACATAATTTCTCAGAAATGCATGCCAAATATTGCGTGGGGCAGGCTGTGCTTTTTCTACATCTGCCAAGGCTAGCTTGTAGTGAGAGAAGCAACAGTTTCTTCCCCAGGGACAGAGTTGAGACTTGGCAGAGTCCATCCATAGGGGACTTTCTGGGCATCTTTTATTCAGTTAGTATAATTCTGTCCTCTCCCTAGGGATTCTGTGCTTGCTGCTCTGCCTTTTGTTGGAGCATCTCAAGGAAAGTAATGTCATCTGGAACTGTAGCTATTATTTGTCTATGGAGCAAGTATTATCCCAGTTCTTCTATTGACTTTTGTTCTGCTTATTCCTGTCATGAGACAGAGATTGGTAAGAGCTGAATCATCCTAAGAGTATTCATAGGACAGGAAGTAGTATTGATATTTATTGTTTTGAAAAATGTGGTGCAAATACAATCTTGAGTGAAACATGGATAGACTGAGTACTAATGAAGTACTGAATGGTATAAGTCTAGCTATAGCACGCTTTCATCCTATGTTTGTAGCCCATGTGTGGTTGATACCCATCATTTGCTACACCTGTGGAATATTGATAAAAGTTACACAGTCAAATGTGGAAAATGTTGCTGTGCTCAAGCAGCTGATGTTTCTATAGGTAGAGACAGAATTCAGAGCTGGTAACAAGGGAGTAGAAGACAAAGTAACATTGCAGCCATGTGGGGAGAGAAGTGATGAGAGCGAGGGACATACATCATTTCATCTGTAGCCGTATGTATCTACACCTGACTATATAGCCATCTGTCTATACATGAGTAAACATGTCTGAGGTGTAAGTGTTCAGGTGTATGTGCACATATGAATGTGTGGCTATGTGCATGCCCAAGATAGACTGACATTTTTTTTAACCTGTTGCTATGATAAAATACTCTGACATAAAGAAACTTAGAAAAGGTCACAGTCTCTCACTGAGAAAAGCCAGGGAAGAAACTCAAGGCAAAAACTTTACGCAGAAATTGTTGTGGAAGTCTGCTTGATAGTGCTGGTTCACTCATTCACAGGCTTATCCTTAGTTAGCTTTTATTTACAGCCCAGAGTCACCTACCTAGGGATGGTGCTGCTCAAAGTGGGCTGAGCCCTCCTACATTAATCAACAAGGAAGACAGTCTCTCACATGCTTGTCTACAGACCAATCTGATATGATAATTAATCAGTTAAGACACTTTTTTCAGCTGGTTCCAGGCTGTGTCAGATGGACAGTAAGTGTTAATAAAGATAGTTTGTCTTCCTCAATCTCTTCTCCACCTTATCGTTTTTAAATAGCCCTTCACTAACCCTGGAACTGACCAGATCTGCTAGACTACCTAGCTGCTGAGCTTTGGTCAGCTGCCTGTCTCTGCCTGCCCACCATTAGGATCACAGGTGCATAACATCATGTTCTGATTATGTCAACAATGGGAACCTGGACTCATGTCCTCAGGCATACCTGATACTTCACAAACTGAATCATCTTTCCAACAAAGCAACCATCTTTATTTTTTTATTACAATGTATTCAATTTGTATCCGGGCTGTGTCCCCCTTCTATCCTCCCAATCCCACTATTCCTCCCTCTTCTCCCCCTGTGCCCCTTCCCTAGTCCACTGATAGGGGAGGTCCTCCCCCCCCCAACCTTCCATCTGACCCTACCCTATCAGGTCTCATCAAGAAAGGCTGCATACTCTTCCTCTGTGGCCTGGCAAGGCTGCTCCCTCTTCGGGGTGGAGTCAAAGAGCTAGCCACTGAGTTCATGTCAGAGACAGTCCCTGTTCCCCTTACTAGGGTACCCACTTAGAGACTGAGCTGCCATGGGCTACATCTGAGCAAGGGTTCTAGGTTATATCCTTGAATGGTCTTTGGGTGGAGTATCAGTCTCAGAAAAGACCCCTGTACCCAAATACTTTGGTTTTGTTGTTATCCTTGTAGAGATCCTGTCGTGTTTTTCTTCTCTTCTGTTTTCTCCCGTTTTTCCATGGACATCATTAATTACTGGACATCCTACACTGTTTATACAACATCCAACTTGTTCATTTAGAGGAAAGACTAACGTTTACACCTATAAAGGATATAGAGAACTTCAGGAGGATTCTCAGCTGGGTTCCTGCTATATCCTTTGCTTAACTACCCATGGAAAATGATGAGTCTACTTCAGTGATGGGCATAAGAAGGGAGGCAAGAAATAGATATTCACATTCTTGCCAAGTGTATGTGAATCTTCAGTATCTTGAAAGATTGACTCCACCCCACAATTTTAGACTCTAGGGTAGATCATGACAGTGGACTAGCAATGAATATGTCTGAACTAATGTTCAAAAGGTTGCTAATTCTGGAAGAGTAGGTCATAGAAACTTGAATTCAATATTCCTTCTCTTTCTTTCTATTGAAAGCCCCAAGCTATTGTAGAAGGAACAGGTTACATTCAAAAGTCTCTTTTAAGTATAAAGGGGATAACCCCAGAATTTCTTCTCAAAATACAACTTCAGGCTATCTCTGGGGCTTTGAAAAATCAAAGATAACTTTTAGCTTGTAAGGATGCACACAGGACTTTGAAATGTACATTCTCTTTTCCAGCCAGTTGGTTGGGAAATGCTTGGTTTTCTTGTCGTTGGGATGGTGCTAACTATCTCAGTAGAGATAGTTGGAGACAAAAGAGATAATAAGAATAATCGTTAAATAAAGGTTTGTAGCCCAGGCACTCCCATGCTTATTTGTCTACTGATTCTATCCTGCAAAGTCTTTGATCCCACAGGCAGGTGCACTTGTATCATAGTTTAAAATGGAGCAAACAGATTGTGGGAGAATGAAGTAACCCAACTGTCCTTACCACACCTGCATGGCAAATCCCAACTCAGGTCATCAATGAAATATCCTGATCCCCAGTGTGCTTGTTAAAATGCAACTGATGAGATGCTCTATTCCAATGATATCACAGTTGCAAGTAAGTGGATTTGGGGAGCCCTCAATGGAAAGAATTAGTGAACACACAGATCAGGGGTATGCAACCACATGTCTGTTCAGTTGAGGAGATAATATATTTCTAGAAAAAGTGTTAAGGACAAGTTATAAACTAACTTGGTGGACAAGGAATATTTCATACAACCATCCCCTTAGTTTGTTATTAGGAGTTTAGAGACTATTTTGGAATTAAGAATGGTTTAGAATTACCTATACCACTCTAGAAGCTTTGCCTTCTTTTTTTCCAACATATTTCTATTGATTGCTTAGAAATTTCACATGATGCCCATTGCTCCCATTTGCTTTCCAGTGTTCCAAGGTCCATCCCTCCCACTCTTGTAACCTTCACACAAAAGAAGCAGGAAGAGAAATACCAACTCCAATTTGTGTTATCTTTATACTCACTGGAGTGTAGTCAAATCCCCAGTGGTCAGCCTTTTAAAGAAAACTGAGTCCTTCACCATTGTTATCCCCACCAGAAGCCACCAACTGTGAAGAGCTACACTTCCTCATCCCTATCAGAATTTTGTTGTTGTTGTTTTTCAAGACAGGGTTTCTCTGTGTAGCCTTGGCTATCTTAGACTCACTTTGTAGATGAGGGTGGCCTCAAACTCATAGCAATCTGCCTGCAATTGCTTCCCTGCATGTAGGGATTACAGGCATGGGACACTGTACCTGGCTTCCTATCACAATTTTTAAGAGTTCTCTCCAAATGCTTCCTGTCTAGACTAATTTTTTTGGGGGGTGGGGTCAGGTGGAGGTGGAGAGAGATCGTCACAGAAACTTTTTTTTTTTTGTCTCTCATTAGTCATTGATACCACTGCAAAAGAAGCTTCCTTTCCCTTTGCAGTTAACAGCCTTTCTCTTTGTTCACTGGTTAAATGTTTTTATTCCCCGGGAAGTTAACAATTTTCAGCAGCCACTATAGTGAGAAGTAGGCTTATAAATGCTTAGCAAAGGAGTCTAGGCAGGAGAATCGGGAACCTTGACTTGTAAAACCTACCTCACTCCACAACAAAAGTACCACAGCAGCCTCAGCTACTTTTCTATTACCATGAGAGTATACCGTGATGAAGGCAGCTTGTATGAGAAAGCACTTAATTTGGGGCTGGTAATTCTAGGGAGTTAGAATTGTGATCATCGTGGCGAGGATCATGGAAGCAGGCAGGCAGGCATGGAGCAGTAGATGAGAGATTACCTTCGATCCACAAGCATGAGGCAGAGAGATAACTGGGAACGGCAAAGCTCATCCCCAGTGACACGGTGCCTGAAACAAGGCCACACCTCCTAATCCTTTCCAAATAGTCTACCACCTGGGAACTAAACACGAGAGCCCAAGGCGACCATTTTCACTCCAACCCTCAGAGCAGCTAATTACAAATGTATCTGGGAAAATCGGCTTTGCAACTAACCAATATACACTACTTTCATATAGTATAGAATATATGTATGCCATATGAAAATATATAATCAAAAATAGGAAATAACAAAATGCAACAAGCAGTGGATGATAAATCATAAATATTTACCCAGAAATAAAAATAATAGTTTTATTTTTATTTTGTGTGGATGGTGTTTTGTGCTCATGTGTCTGTGTACCATGTGGATGCTGAATAGTGGGATCCAGAACAGCCTGTGGGACTGTAATTCCCCTGAGACTGTAATTGCAGGCATTTGTGAGCTGCCTTGTGCATTCTGGGAATTGAACTCAGATTCTCAAGAAGATTAAGCCAGTGTTCCTACCTGCTGAGTCATCTCTCTAGCACCTTTTACAAAACGTTTATTGTTACTGCATGCATGCATGAAGTGTAGGTATGAGAACATGTGTTGTGGTACATCTGTGAAGGCCAGAAGACTACAGCATGGAGCCTGTTTTCTCCCAATACCGTCACATGGGTTCTAGGTAATAAATTCAGGTCATCAGGCTTGCCAATTTAGACTTTTACACAGATTTTGAACATAACTTTAAAAGTTCTTTAACTTAAATTCCAGTAATGAAAGTTTAAGAGCCATTTTTCAAAACTCTGGAAAATTGAGTAATTAACTTTAATAAACCAGCACAGGAAGATGCATTTTCCCTCCCTCAGCTTTGATTCTGCTGAGAACACTGTTCCTTCTGTGTCAGTCTCTATCCAATGCATCATGTTATTAGTCTATCTGACATCCTCAAATCTACCCAACATGGAGTCAGGCATTTCCCCCTCACTGTTTGTAGTCCAGAAAGTTTGAAAATTATTTAAACAAACAACCATCCCAGGGGTATTTCTAGACTAAGTAATTTCTAGACTTAGAAATCATTCCTAAGGACGATTTCATCATTAAAATGAGATAGCTGATGGTACAAACTTCTAGATCATATACGAGCAGTATTCATATATCATATGATGGTAGAATTTTCCATTAACCTAAAACTCATCATAGCTATGCATGCATCATTCAGGCCCCAAGTGCAGGTTTTATATTCTAATATTATTTTCCTGAGTGATGTGACATCCAGATTTTTTCTTTTCTGATCTAAACTAGATCTGAGTTTATGTTAGACCAAACTCAGTAGTTTAGCAGACATTTGGCATTCCTTGAGTAAAGTAACCCTGCAAAGGGTAGATAATCATTTCCATTGAATGAAGATGCCACAAATGTCATCAAAGATTTAGACAAATAAAAGGCCCTAATCTCATATCTGGTCAGGAAGTTGGGAGGCTATTGAGGTGAGTTGAGCTGAGCCTTTCCTTTGAACAGATCTATATTTTTATCTTCACAGGCAACATGAGGCTACCTTTCTCTAAAGCTGTTCATAAGAAGACATTTAAAAACTATTCTGTTCAAATTCAAGGAAGTCTCAAAACTTGCCTAATCTAACCTACAGTCACCCCTTCTGCTTTGCCCTGCACTTTCTGAGAAGTAGGAGCCATTATCACTTGTGGTCACAGAACAAAGCTATGTCTTGAAGATCATTAATTAGCTACCTCTGCTGTTCCCTTCCATGTTTTAACAAAGTCAATCCCTTTTCCCTTCCCACACCAGTCCTATTAGCATGCCTCCCCCCGTGTAAATATTCTGGTCTTCTTGTAAGCAATTACATGCTGCGGATTTACTGACTCTGCTCCTCCTCTAAACATAACTGTTTATTTTGTTCAGTGTTGTATATTTGCTTTGGGGATTTCATGAATGGCATCATGCTGCCATCAAGGAAGCTGGATCATCCCTTGACATTATTTGTGTCTATATTGCCCTTTTAAAGCCTTCAAAACCTGAAGCCTGGTTTCCTGAGCTAGGGTGCACTTGTCAGGCAAACAGTGAGGAAAGGTGGCTAGCAAATTGCTATTAACTGACAGCTAATTAACGAAGCGAGATTCTTGCTAATTTTAGGCACGTTTGCAGCATGATGCATGGAACTGGTCTCACATTTTGCAGGGCAAGGAATTTGAGTTAGTCTGAGCTCCGTTTCAGCTGATAGTTTGAACAGTTGTATTATGTAAGCATTAGTAGGAAATGGCATTATGATAAGCAATATATGAATAAAAACAACTGTTTCTTGCTTTCAAAATACTCATGTAATGTAATAAAACAAATCAAGAAGTCATTCCAAGGTCTATAGGTTGAAACCTGGACTTTAGTTTGGAGTCTAGTGTGTATAAGTTCTACATGGTTAGTTCACAAGATGAACAATCTCAAATTCCATTTATGCAGTTTAGTTTCCTTCCTTCTTTTCTTTTTTATCTCCTGTTTTCAAATTAATATAGAAATATAAAATTATTTTCACTAGCAATTTTGTAGTTGAAAATAAGTGTGAACTTTAAAAAGTTTCTAATCTTGGGGCTGGAGAGATGACTCAGCAGCGAAAAGCTTTGGTTACATTTCCAGAGGATACTGGTTCAGTTTCTGGCACCCACATGGCAGCTCAGGACCATCTGTAACTCCACTTTCCACAGGACTTCTTGTTCTCTTCTGACTTTGGGCAGCAGGAATGCACAGATGAACACACATACATGAGGACAAAACTCTCTCTCTCTCACACACACACACACAAATCTTTAAAAGTGTTATCATCTTCAGATTTCTCATAGCAGAGCTAGAATACCCTAATGCCTACTTCTCAAAGATGAAGAGACCAAAGAAAATAATTAAGGCAAGTTTAGCCTTATATAAAGAACTCAATAGCTTGCAGTTATTATTACATTAGTTAATAGATTTTTCAGAAGATTAAATAAGAAAAAATATATAAAGTTACTTTTAACAACGTTTGATACACTGAAAACTCTAAATGCATGGGGAATTATTATTCTTGCTTTTGTTTTAAGCCACACACACTACTTCATTTATATTCATTATATTCACTAAGAATTCATGAGGTGATATTTTAGTATATGCTAAGAATGAGGCGCATAGAAAATAAACTACTTGCTCAAGAGCATACAAATTACCCTGTCTCCTAAACTCTTAAAAAGGAATGTTGAGTATCCAATAATGAATAAAATGCAAACACAGCTCCACTAATACCACTCTGTTTTTGCTGACCTGACATCTTTGTATCTTCACAGGGAGCAGGGCAGAGGTGTTAGCCTTTATAATCCTTCATGGATTTCCTGGACTCTGCTGGACAGGGAGTCCTGGGCAGGGACTCTGCTGAGGTTGGAGACAGTCAGCAAAAACAAACACATTCCCTATTTCTAGAGAACTTATTTAATTGCCTAGTACTGTCCCCAAATTACAGTGAGTATCCTGGACAAGTCATCTTAATGACAATGGGATATTTCACCTGAATAAGAAACAACAGAGCCACCAGATATAGGAGAAATGGGAATGGTTTAGCTGGAGGAAGTTGCAAATTTGGGCACTCCCAGCTGAAAATAATAGCAAAGGAGGGAGTATTATGTGTCTCAGCAAAACGAGAATGAACAGGCATGCAAAGATCGGGGATGGTGTTTTATTTATTTATTTATTTTGAAGTTTGGAGATTGTTTTTTTATCTTATTTGTTTTATCATAAAAAATATGATCTGAGTTAGCATGGGCTTGGTTTCTTACAAGCTGGCAATCACAAATGCTGGCGTTTTCGGTCCCAGAGTTCAGTCTCCTGGTTGCTGCATTGTTTCTGCTGTCCTACTCCTCAGACACAGTGTCCTCTCGAGGCAGCCATCTTGGATCGGGGGATGGTGTTTTAAAAAGCAAATAAAATAAAACAATAAGAATGAAGGAAGCCAGACTATAAAATTGTGGGTTTCCCGATAATTATTTTCCTCTATAGAGTGAAGAGAATCTACCTATTATGGATCATACTGTATATTTATCTCACCATTTGGTATTATCCAGTCATACCCCTCCATGTGGTGGGATTGGGAATGGGGTCCCTGGGAAATGAAGAGCTGGATGAGATCAGTGGTAGCTAATGGGGTAGAATATTAGGGTAGTTCTTACAAAAAGAGGAGGTGAGAACGATCCTTCATTCTGTATAAGGAATTAGCACAAAGGCAACTATCTACAAGCCCGAAGAATGGCTTACCAGGAATCTGACAGGTCAGCACCTTGATGTTGAACTTCCAACCTCGGTGTTGTAAGGAACACATCTGTTGTTGAAGACGCCATCCCCATGGATTTTGCCATATAAGTTTGAGCACACCACTATATAAAAAGTTTAAATTGCTGATAATATAATCAAATTTGGGCCTTATAGAATTCAAGTTTACTGTGAGAATAATACTGTGCTCAAAGTGTTTTATATTTTAAAGAGGATAGCTCCAGCCACTCATGCATTTGACCTGAGATAGAATTATAATACAGAGAGAGTTATGTTGTCCATCTTTATTTTGTGGAAATCTTTCTTCCATCCTTTGGGTTTTTATGAGTCTAATAATAGAACCAAAATAAAGATCATTATATGTCACCAGTTCTTTATTAACCAACCAGACATCTGACAGGATGATAATCCAGACTTATCACAAACAACCTGATGATAAAATATGTTTGCCAGTAACTGTCAGTGTCTTACTTTCTATTTATAAAACACATGGCTGAGGCCACTCATAGAAGGAAGATTTTATTTGGGTTTAAGTTTCTAGAGCAAGATTCCATTATGGTGGTGGAGACATGGAATCAGGAGGTTGGATGAGGAAGCTGAGAAATCACATTCTCAACCACAGGGAGAAGGCATAGAAAGTGAACCAGAAGATGGACAATGCTATCACTACTAACACCACCATCAGTAAGCATTAACTCTAGCAAGGCACTACCTTCTACAGGTTTCATAGCCTCCTCAAACCAATGGGGGACAAATGTTAAAATGTATGCCCCTTTGTGGGGGTGGGTATTTCTCATTTAACCATTGCAATGTGGGGCTTTATTTGTATTGCTGTTCACACCCATTCATTTAGCCAAATAATGCTGAAAATCCTTTCTACACATAATTTGTGGGCAAAAAAAAAGATTCCTATTAAAAATCTCTTCTTTCAGAGACCCACTTAATTGATATAGCAACAAAACAAAGCTAAAAAATAAGAAGATGAAATTGAGATTATAAATACAAATACGTCTCACTGTGATTTGGTACTGTGGGTAGCAGAGACAAAGCATTTTATATGATAATCCTTCATTAAGACATTTAAGCAAGGGCTGGGAAAAGGCTCTGTGAGTAGAGGTATTGTCATGCAAGCATGAGGTTCTTAATTTATATCATGTAAGAAACTGGACATCATTATACCAATTGTAACCACAGCACTGTAAAACAGAAAAAGGCAGACATACTGGCTTTGCTGGCCAATTACTCTAGTACAGTGGTTTTCAACCTGTGAGTCACAACCCCCATAGGGGACCAACCCCCATAGGTTCCCATAGGGGAACCTTCACAGAGGTCACCTGAGTCTACCAGAAAACACTGATATTTTATTATGATTCATAACAGTAGTGAAGTTAGTATTTTGAAGCAGCAACAAAAATATTGCTATGTGAGGAACTGTAATAAAGAGTCACAGCATTAGGAAGGTTGAAAACCACTGCTCTAGTGATCAGTCAACTCCAGGGTCAGTGACTGACCTTGTCTCAAAATATAAGATAAAGAGTGATTGTAGAAGACAGTGGCCATTGATATCTGATTTACACACACACACACACACACACACACACACACCCCTGCACAAAGGATTGTAAATCAAAAACTTTCAGGGAATGGAAGGTTTGGGGGGTAGTATTTCATGGAGATTGCTGGTTTGTGAGGATGGTAAGTAGCACCAAGGAAGCCAGTCATCAAAACACAGGACAGAGAAAGCATCTGCCCAAATCACAGTGGGAGGGAGCAATGGACATGTGCGGAGCAAGGTGTGGATTTCAGGGATATTTTGTAGGGAGACCCAAAATGTTCTAGTGAAACATGAGAGACAGGATCTGTGACTGTGAATGTAAAACAAATGAACTAAAAGATTCTAAGCTTTCTGGGGTTTTGTTTTGTTTATTTGCTTGTTTTGTTTGTTGGTTTTTGGTTTTTTAAGACAGGGCTTCTTTGTAGAGCCTCTGCTGTCCTGAACTCATTTTGTAGACCAGGCTGACACAGAGATAGCCTGCTTCTGCCTCCCCAAGTGCTGAGATTACAGGCATGAACCAGGGCACCTAGCTCTAAGCTCTCTTCTTGTGCAAATAAAAAGATGGAGTTGGCATATCCAATGAAGATAATGGCAGAACAATTGTAGAGCAGCAGTTTGGTATCTATGTGATCGTTAGGGATTAAAGCAGTTATTCTGAGTATGCATTATATTTATTAATCTAGAGTTCAGAGAACAAATTTCCATTGGAGAAAAAACAACACACCTGTTACCCATCAGCCTTGTAAGGAGCTGAGGTCACAGGAGGGTGACTGAGTACAGTGAGTGTGTCTTAAGTCTGAGTACTGCTCCATTCAGTCAGTGTCTTTCAGATGAGCATATGCCAGTCACAATGGAGAAATAGGGAAGGTGATGTTTTTCATGTCGGTAAAAGGATAATGAAGGGTGTGTTTTGCTTTAAAACCCAGAAGGGAACTTGCAAGCTAAGAAGTATAATCCAGTATTAACATAATGGTTAAGGAAGATGAAGGTGAAGGGCCACTGCGCTGTGGCTTTAGAAATATATCAAAGAGTTGATTTGTTTCTTTCTGTGGTTTTATAACATCAATTTTTCTGAAAGTCTCAGTAGTTCTCACAAGAGTAATTGCATGCCCTCAGAGTGAAACAATTAAATATTCAAAAGGGCTCTGGCGCATTCTCTCTCTCTCTCTCTCTCTCTCTCTCTCTCTCTCTCTCTGCATTCTTTACTTTTCTCTTATCTATGTCACTCATCCAAACAGTTATGGCTCTCTGTAAGAATGCACTCTGACTGTATGTATCTCTGAGATAAGGGATGTCCATTATGCTTCGAGTTTAGCTCACAATGCAGAAGATACTCATTATGATAAAAAAGATGAAGTTTTAGGAGTTGAATGTTATTGCTATGGTTCTGATACCAAAAAGTAACAGACTGAGGCAGGGCTATGAATCCCAAAATGTTCAAGGATAAGGGCCAAGGATGTGGAGTCTAATTGTGGGTTAGAATCCCCTTACTAAATCAGCTAAAAGGACTTCCAAACATTGTGTAAAAGAGTTCCTATGTCTTTGCTTTCAAGTGAGATTATATTTTCAATTATTCCCCTGGGAGCACATTAAGACTGAGGGCTAGGATCAAATCACTGTGTTCTCAGTGGATTCCATCTTCAGCCCCCACTCAGATGATTTCTGGAATAAACTGCTTGCTTTACATATGATACAACCTCATGTCCTAACTCTGAAGTTGAGTAGGTTTCTTGGCCAAAAGGTAATCTCATTTCCTAATCAGATCTGAACAATCAAATATAACAAAGCACGGTGAAAGAAAGGCTTCACTCAGGAAGTAGGGTTTTGAAAACAACCCCAGAAATCAACTGGGAATTTAATCAAGCAACCTGGTTGGACATTTTTCTCTGAACCTTACCTTAGCATGTTATGGCCGAAAGCTAAGATTTCACCATAGCCTGGCATGTAGCTCAATAGAAAAAGCCAGTTACTAAAAGGAGAGACACACTAAGTACTAAGTTCATTTGCAAATTATAGTGCTGATCTTACATAACAATAAAAATAGAAATCTGAGATTGCATAGGGGTAGCAAAGTGTGGTCAGAGAAGAGTACTAAACAAACCTTTTTCAACTGTCATGGTCACGGTTTCTTGTAACATGCCAGACCATCTGTTCTGGGTGACTGTCCTTCAAGCCCAGCACCTGCTGTCTTAGGGAATTTAGCAGTGGCCCCATTCAAAAGATCATCCCAGCAGGGATAATTTGTGGTTTACACCCTGGAATAGAGATGTAGAGAAGGACAGAGGGTTCTGGTCCACATATCCAGCTGCTCTCTACTCTCCATCAATGGCTTGGAGGTGGGGCTAGAATATACAGAGCTGGGGAAAACACGGCAGGGGCTCCGTCCATGTAGCCAAGAGGGAAGCTGGGTAAAGTCCAGGCTGGGTAAAGCTGGTCAGGTGCTGCCAGTTAGGTAAGGAGTGCCAACACCCCTGTAAGCAAAACCTAACTTAAGTCTCTGTATGGAAGCCTAATAACTCTATTGGTTCCCCAAAGTGAACTTTGGAAATATCTTGCCACTCCCTCATGGAAGGAATGTTATCAACCCTATCTCAGTTGTGAGACTGTGGCTTAGGACATTCGTATAGACTGAGTGAAAAGCAGGGTTTTGCTTTAGAGGCCTTATTGTTGAAGAATTTCTGGCTCTTTTTTTCCCCCATTTCTTCATGTTTACTTTATGTAAAGTATCCATCTTTTTTTTTCTTTCTAAGCTTCCTTGGCTCTGTCAGCATCCCTGAGCAGCTTAAAAGAATATAGACCTTTCTTTTTTCTTTTTCTTTCTTTTTTTTTTCAGAATCACATGGTGCTTGGAATAATAGATGAAGCATAAACGGGGGGTGGTAGTTGAAGAGCCTCAGGGGAGGTCTGTGAGGCCAAACAAAACAATGTGAACTAGGGAATTCATTCCAGGATTTAGGTTTGAGAAACGCAGAATCCTGAAGGTCACGGCATGGCAAGAATGATCCACCCTGTGCATCACAGCGAGAGACACTACAGGACACACCACCGAAGTGGCTGAGGCCAAATCAACTGAGACACAGAGGAGTTAGGAAAATCAGAGCCTTGGCTGAAAGAAAGAGTAGGAAGGAGAACGATCCAGTGCCTGAGCATGTAAGCAGTGTATGACAAGTCCACCATCTCAGAGAAAGAGAGATCTTTGCTGAAAATAATATAATAGCATTCTTGTAATTGGATTAATTCTTCTTTTTATCTACATGGAAAACTAAGTTTTCTCAAGCAAAGTGTTATGTAGATATAGTAAAAATATTCTAGTAACAGTTTTGGACTCAAGTGCTCTAAAATGTTTAATCTATTAACTCAATAAATCTGTAAAGTATCCTCAGACAAGGGGCCAAAGGTCTCATCATCATGCCACAGCTCTAGTCACGGGGAAATCAAATGTGCCATTCAAGGTCACACAGAGGCCAAATCCGAGCTTCCTTCAATCTCACCTAGGAGCCCATGAGCATGGTTACTGTTTTTACCAGTATTTTTTCCTTTCCTTTCCAAAAAGACTGCCTTTTGGAAGATTTATTATTCTGTTTATTGTTTCCAGAAGACACCATCAAAAGCTGTCAGAACTCCTAAGTCCAGTGAAGTTGCAGATAAAAATCAACATGAAATCCATTAACTTATATATACTAACTACAAGATAACCAGAAAGAAATTTTCTTGTTAGAACCTTGTTATGATTGTATCAAGAAACATGAAAGACTTAGGAATAAATTTAACAAAGCAGGTGAAAGTAAGGCACTAATGAAAATAACTGGAGGAGGCACAGATTAATGAAAAAATAACCAGTAAGAATTAATACTCCTAAAAAAACATATTGCACAAAGTTGTGTACAAATTTCACACAATCTCCTGTCACATTTCCAGGGAGCATATACTGGAGTGGAAAAGTCTGTCTGTAACTTGAATAGAGCTGCAGATATCCCAATAGGCAGAGTGATCTTGAGAGAGCAAATAAAGAAGGAAATGTCACATTCCCTTATTTCAAATTGTATTTTAAAACTGTACTAACAGAAACAGAATGATATTGACCTTTAAAACAAACAAACAAAATACTTCATGTAGTAGAGAACACATGAGAATAAGTCTCTGAATAGAAATTTGCTTAATATTTGATGAGAAATACAAGAAAAGGTAAATTCTTCAATAAATACTATTAGGGAGTGCCTGTGAAATATTGACAAGCACTTTTAAGAATGTAGGAACTTACTGTAGATAGTATACAAAAGAATATTAGAAGTGGTTTAAAGACGCAATAGGAAGCTTGGAACTTTCAAATTCCAAGAGGAAAAGATAGGATTTTTTTTTTTTTACATTGACCTTGGTAATGATATACTTGCTATGAACCAAGACACAGGCAATAACAACAGAAATAAACGCATGGGATTGTATCATCCAATAAAGGAGCAACAAAATGAAAACACAGCCTAGAGATTGGCAGAAGAAATTTTTGAATAATCTACTGATAGGGGTTGAACCCCTGACCTGTATAAGGGAATTACATAAAACAAAAGAAAAAATGGGCAAAGAACCCAAATAGCCATCTTCCAAGGAAAATGACCATCAAGAAGATATGATAATGTTTTAATCATCACTAATTGTAAGTGAGATGTGGTTACAAACAACACAAGATAAATTTATACCTGCTTTACTTTCAAAAAGAGAAGTGATAACAAGTGGTGCTGAAGTTGTGGGAGACAGAGAATCTTTGTATGTCAGTGGGTTTTTTAGTAAGTTTTTGCAGTTGTTATAAGAAAGGCATATATATTAATATTAAGAATATACCCACTGTATAATTTTTGATCTTACCTCCAGATGTGTAATTGTTACACACATAGATCAACACATCTCTTAATGTATGTCAGAGATTTTCTATTTGCAATAATTGGTAATCAACAGAAAGACACACAGCTGGACAAAATGCAAAGACTAAGAGTGTGGACTGTTCAGCCATAAATGAGACATCTGTAAGATACCCCCTTCCTCCTTCTGAGGGCTCAGGAGTTATTGTAGAAGAGGGGTCAGACAGACTGCAAGAACCAGAGGTAGTAGATGACAGGACAGAAAGAGCATCTTCAAGACACAGAGGGGCAACACATAACACATATGAAATCACATCAGTTGTGATAACATGCACAAGCCCCTTGCAAACTCAAGGCAGATCAAATCCAAACATGGAGACATAGTGGGTAGGAAGTCCCATCCCTAGATAAGGAGATAGTGGCAATCTATAGCCACTAGGAGTGGGAGAGTCAGTTTCCTTGAGAGTGTTGCCACTGGTAGGTGGAGTCCACACCTTAGTGAATATATGGTCAACAGGAATTGGACTTTGTGGTCGGAAAAACATAAGAAAAATAAAACCACGAAATTGAGTGAGGTGGGTAAGAAGGTAGGGATGGCTCTAAGAGCAGCTAGGAAGGTGGTGAATGTGGTTAAAACTCATTGTACAAAAATCTTTTTTTTTTCAAAATTCTTAAAGAACTAATAAAATATTATTTACAATAAAAATAAAAATAGACCCACTATATAGCACACCAATTTCACCTCCAAAATTATATTCAAATGAGACAAAAATCACTATCTCAGAGATATCTGAAGCCACATATTCATCTCAGCATGGTCATAAGACCCAAGCTACAGAAATGGCCTAAGTGCCCATTGTGGGTGAATGTGTGGAAATAATTCACCATTTGTGAGAAAGTACAGGATATGAGTACAGGATATGAGTCCCAGTGTGCTAAATGTGTGAGGCCAGACAGAGAAGGCACATGGCATATGAATTTACATGTAGAATCCATATAGCTCAGACTCAGGAAAGCTGAGGTCAACTTTGAGTAAAGGAAAGATGTTTGTTGAAAGGCAAGAATTTTCCATTAGAAAGTGAATAAATTATGTGACTCTAAAGTACTTCATGGTGGCTTAGGATAATAGTAATATATTTTATTATTGAAATTTGATTGGTCATGTTTTAATTTTTAAGATATTCTTTTAAAATTCTCTTAATATTCTTTTAAAAATATGGTCTCACTATGTTGCTTCACATGGCCATTTACAGTAATTTTCTTGTGTCACCTTGTAGAGTAGCTTGTCACCAAAGATCTGCAGTACATAGCCAAAAATGTACAGTCTCATACAAATGCAGATATCTTAGCCATGTGATCATCTGTGAATATATTATAATATATAATACTATGTGTACTGTACATATCATCTTTGTAAAATAATAGGTCACCATTTTAGTTTTTATAATGACATACACTTGTCACTTAAATTTTTGCTTGTTTAAACTAAATGTTCCTATTCATGATTGTTAAATTAACCTAAAATTTGAGTGAGTATGGAAACTACTGAGGTTGTAGCTTTTGGGATTGTAAACAAGTCTGAATCTGAAGCTTCTTTAATATGAGGTCTTGAAGGATGCTTTGAAACTTGGTTCTTTCATTTGTAATGAGACATATCACCTCTACAGCGGAATTGCTAAGAGGACTAATAAAGATAGTTTATAGAACGGGATTCTTTTTCAGGGAGCATTGGTTCAATGTCAGCTGAATGAAGAAACTACTTTCCTTTACACATGAATAAGGATAGGTGATGAAGCTCTAACTCTCAGGCAAAGAAAGAGACAGTGAAAATCTGGTTAGCATCCCCATACTCCAACACCCCAGACCCAAGGGTCAGGCACTTCTCAGCCAGCAATCAAGATTGAGAAGCCCAAGGTGGTCTTCTCAGAGCCATGGGGTAGTTTGTCTTTGATATCTGTATTCCAATATCTGAGTTGAGTCTTTGTTTCCAGACTAAAGATTGTACTATGACTTGTTTTACGTGTCTGACATCTTACAAGAGCTTGAAAAAGGACGTGTGTTGAATTTTGTCAGAAAAAAATAAAGATATCCTGATTTCTACAGAGAAAAACACAATAAATGAATTTGCTTACATGAAATTTGAAATATGAGCCTGGTGTGCTCACTGTGTGGGGAGTTGAGGTACAAATGGATGTTTTGGGTTTTTTTAATTTTTATTACAGATCCTCTAGTGAAAATATGAATTCACTCACTCACTTGGGGATGTAAACCACAGGTAATAAGAGTAACTGGCATAGCTGAGACCTGCGCTGAGGTGGAGGTGACTGACAGCCCATCCAACTCCAGCTGTGGGACTTTATTTCAGTCACACAGTCCTTAGCTCCCAGCCTTGTGTTACAAGGCATCACATTCTTCTCACCTGCCAAGTTTACATTTTGATCCAGATTTTAACTGGATTTTAGGAGTTTCTATTTTACCTCAGACATTTGAATCCAAGTACTTTTCTCTCTTCATTTATTTGGAATAGGTCTTTGGGGCTTCCTTACCACACAACATAATTGCAGTAGAACAGCCACAAGTAGCTGAACGTACGGTTGTACCAAATAAATAGCTACTCTGTGATTCTAGCAGGCTATCCCCATTTGTCATATGTTGATTCCCCTAATATAAGAGGGATTTTGCACTTGGGTTGTCAAGTGTAATTAAAGGTTATGTTTTTCAGAATGGTGGACAGTCTAAGGAGATAAACTATTTCTATATATACTTAGAAGTCAATATGGTCCAAACATTATGATAGACATTTTTTATATATACCCTGGATCAATATTGTAAATTAAGTAGTATTATCGTAATGTCACATTTGCAAGGCATGTGTGTGTGTCCACGCATGCACACATGAGTGGCAGCTACATAGTGATATGTAGCTGAGGATGACCTTGGCCCTCAGAACCACCTATCCCCACCTCTACTGGGCTTAGAGGAATGTGCCAGTATACAGTTTATGCAGCACAGTGATTAAACTGGGGCTTCATGTAAACCAGGCAAGCCCCATATCAACTGAGCTACACCCCAGCCCTACAAGGATAAATATCAAATTCAAACACTGAGATGATCTCCCAGGTTTAAAAAGTACTTCTCCTAAGTTTTAAACTGGTTAGTCTGGCTCAAAAGCTCTCCTCTTCTTGGTATACCAGAGTAAGCTCAGTCTGCTGATCTAACTTCTTTATCAATATGTTTAAATAGCTGCAATGGACATCAGTGTTCCTGAACTTATAGAAGGCAAGAATTAGAGCACAGTGTGATCCGGATGAACTAGACTACAGAAGATTAAAGCACATAGCTTACAAAAATGACTGGGTTAATGAATGGGGAGCGCCAGTCTTCCTGTTGCTCATGGAGTTAGAAGGCTTTCTATCCTACTCCTACCAATGGGTGGGATATGGAGCTTGAAGTTGCCACCTCCTGTGGCCAGATAGGATTTGCAATGAGGGGATAGAGACACCAAACCACCACCACCACCCTTGATCCAAAATTTGTCCTTTCTACAAGAAGTGTAGGAGTTAAGATGGAACAGAGATTGAGGAAATGATCAACCAATGACTTGCCCAATTTGAGACCCATCCCATGAGAGAGATCCAAGCACTGACACTATTAATGATACTCTGCTATGCTTGCAGACAGGAACCTAGCATAACTATCTTCTGAGAGGCTCCATCCAGCAGCTGATGGGAACAGATGCAGAGACACACAGCCAAATACTAGGTGAAGCTCAGGAAGTCATGTGGAAAAATGGGGTTGGGGGAGGATTGAGGGAGACAGAGGGGTCAAAGACACCACAAGAAGACCTAAGAATAAACTAACCTGGACCCATGGAGTCTCAGAGAGACTGAACCATGAACCAAAGAGCATGCATGGGCTGGACCTAGGACCCCTACACATATATAACAAATGTGCAGCTTGTTCTTCATGTGGATCCCCTAACAAATGGTGTGGGGACTGTCACTGACTTTGTTAGCTGCCTTTGGATCCTTTTCCCTTGTCTGGCCTCAATGGGAGAGGATGTGCTTAGTCCTTCTGGGCCTTGAAGTGCTAGAGTGGGTTGGTACCTATGGGGGTCTGTCCGGCGCTTCTTCTTTGAGGAATGGGGGAAGGGGACATGAGGGTGGGACTGGGAAGAGAGGAGGGATGGGGCTGTAAACAGGCTTTAAAATGAATAAATAAATTATAAATGAATAAATTATGAATAAATAAATTATATTTCAATTATATCTTAAGAAAGTTGATGTAAGCATGCCATGCGTGCTAATGACCTTTGTGTAAAAAACATGAAATAAATTCTAACTGATAGAAGTAGTAATAAACAGCAAGTCTAATAACTAATGTGTTTAGTATTAGGCCCCAAGGTTTCATTCTCATGGCTATGTTGATGGAACTGTTGTCATTCTGTGTAGTATCACCTTTGGGGTCATCTGGCAGTAACTAGAGTTTATATTTGGACCCTAACTTTCAGCTATAACTTATCAAAAAACACATGAACATTGTTGGAATTCCCACATGAGGAGGGGAAAAACTGTGACTGTCGTGTCTGTTCACTGTCCTGAAGAGGTAAAGCTATCAAGTTCCTCCAAGGTGGGGATAGCTATGGTGTGATGCTACTATTGGACAATCTTTATGCCATCTCGTGTTAGAACCATTCAGTTCATGCTCTTCCTTTGTGGACAGCCTGAGGCTGCAATGTGTGTACTTAACATTCCCATTGTCAGGAATATGCTCACAGAACAAACAAAACAGTAAACATATACTCAAAGAGTTTTAATCTCTACTTTGACATGTTCTGAGCTGCATAATGGTAAACATAATATTCAAGAGTGGAGAATATATAAAAATGAGGGTTTTATCAGATATTGCAATTATTGAGGCTAAAGACAGCACTGAAAACCATGCTGCTTGCAGGGCAGAATCTGAACAACAGGTGTCAGTTGTGTTGAATGTACTAATCACTACAGTTCCCCAGTTAACTGCCATTTATTAACCATGTAGCAAAATAAGTTTATTACGGAAATAATTGGTGGCTTGGTCTTATACATGTCAGGAGATTAGACTAGGGTATGATATTTGTCTCCAGTATGAGGACATCTAATATAGAACATTTTTTCTCATTGTTTCACTCAGTGGCTGTGTATTAGTAGAATCCTGTTTCTTGCATTTCAGTATTCTAAAGCTCATGCTGTTTTCATCACCTTAATTCTCTTTTAGAATCACATTAATTTAAAGCTATGTCCTGTAGCCTGTAATCTTAAGTCTCTTTCAATGCTATTTGACACCCCTCCCCCAATCATCTGATTTTGCTTTAGATCTTGCTGTGAGCCCATTGCCCACTGGGCAGAAGCACTGGTACTTTAATACCATCTTACGTGAGTCCATTGCTGTTCCCCAGGCAACAGGAACTCTGCAAGTTTTGACTTAATCATGTTATGTCCTGGATTGTGTGAGGTTGGCAAAGCTAAGCAGAAATCTGCACTCTGCAGTGGAGGTCAGAATGTTCAATGTGCCCACATGCATTTCTCAGAGAGTAATTTTCTCTCATTGCTGGATCTGAGTTTTCTCACTGATGGTAATACAATATGCTTCTTCCTACAACTGTCTCCAAATGGAACTGAAAATAAAACTCACATCAAGCAGAAGATACAAAGAATGGAAGCTGTTATCCAGGATTTTTGAAGCCTTTGGTTTTGGTTTCCATTTGTTTTGATAGTTGGAAGGTGGAACAGATGGTGACCATCTCGTTGGATATGTTGTGCCCACTGTAGCAGCCCATGAAACTATCACTTCCTCACAAGAAAGGGTACATTAGGCAACACCAATGCATTCAGAAGCACAAGGAGCTCAGTGAGGTGGATGATTATGGAGAGGGTAGATGGAGTAGGCATAGACACACCTCCAGTAGGATAGTTCTGACATCTGTGGCAATCCAGAGGAGGAAGAGTGCCAAGTAAAAGTGGTGAGCTGTATCTACTAGATTTTTAATGATGAGAAAAAAATTCCCAGGTAGTTCTTCAATAAGATTAATATCTCCCTATTTCTAGTCCTGCCTGAGGACCAAGAAAACCAGATGTAAATTATGTGCATGTTCTGTGATTTTCAAGGAGGAAGTTAGACCACAGAAAACATCTCATCGAAAACAAACATTCTTGTGACCACTGTCAGTAAGAGACAGCAAACAGTTGCTGAGCTAACACAGCTTTCATAGCCTATTGCCGGGCTGGAAAACTCCTCTTCAATTATTTCAGTAAAGGCTCTAACGTGAAATGAAATTGGCATAACAAACCTAATGCCTCACAGAAGTGGATATCAAGGCAAGACAAATACTGTCTTTGTGCAGCTCTCTTGTCATAAGTGTCTCAGAGACTCTTAAGCACTCTTGAGTTCTACTTGGTGATATGGCATCTTTTCAATTTATATGTTTTAAATTTGCAAGACAAACAGTCAAGGGTTGTTTCTTTCCTCCAACATACTTGGCATTAAATTTGAATCAGCAGAAAAAGAAGAGAAGCAGAAGCAATATTTATACTAAATAAACACTGCCATTTTAGGGGGAAAAGTTATTCTGAGCAGGAATGATGTAACTCAGTAGCAGAACACTTGCCCAGTGTGTGAAGTCCTGAGTTAAATCCCACCAATACAGGGAGGACTACAGAAAAGGAGAAAGGGAAATGTGGAGGAAAAGGTGAAAGGAGAGAGAAAGGGAGTGGGTAGGGGGAAGGAGAGGGAAAGAGAGAGAAAAAAAGAAGGGAAGAGAGAATTCTATTACTACAGTGCAGACACTAAATAAACAAAATACATAGAAACACAGACCAAGTGACTAAAATGCTAGTTATTGAAGGCAAGTTGAGACAGGAAATGTGAGTACGGAGTTTAGAGAGTATGAATATACAGATATGTGGCATAAATGTGTATATAAACACTTGTGTATATATGAAGGAGAGAGAGGGAAAGAGGGAGAGAGAAAGAGAGGGAAAGAGAATAAAAGCATACTGCTTAAAAAGCCAATATAAAGGAGCTATTCCTACAAAAAGCTACATTGATTACGTGTTCTTATTAAATGTAAGTGATTCTGAAAAATGTTTTCAACATTTCTTTTCATACTGGATTCATAACTATTTTCCATGTGATCCCCAAGTTTACCAGATGGTCCCTGTACTTAGACTTTCATCACAGTTGGAAAGTTCCTGACACACAAACACACACACACACACACACAAAACACACACAAGAGACAGAGCTTACTTAGGCTCGTGATGCTGGAGCTGAAATACTGGCGTGGTCCCATGTATGTGGACAGAAAATCTTGGCAGCTGGAGATGAGTAAGAGAGGAAGTTGTTCCTCTCAAGGCCTACAGCAAGTGTCGGAGACACAATGAGGAGCTGGGATAAAACCACAGCCCCCAGTGACTTCACCTGCAAGGACTTACTTCCTCCAGTTAGTCCACCGCCAAAATTTGTTCTTCAGAACATTACAAACTTATGCCATCAACTTGGAAACCACACACAATTCCCTGTAAAAGGACAAGTACATATTTAATGAATGCTTGTATATTATAAAATAGTGCATGCTCATCAGACATTGATAAGGACACAGACAGAAATAGGCTTGTCCACATGAAACGTTTATTTTGCTTTCCTGTTTTATTCTGTGCAAAGTTCTCAGAAACATTTTAAAAATCACTGTTGTGCACTTTTTTAAGTTACATTTCCTAATCAAGTTATAACTTACACTTTGTAGATGAATGTTTAGATTGCTCATTAATACCATATTAATTCAATATCATCAAAATGTTAATGGTTTTGAACATTCAGATTGTTCTAAATATTGGGATATTACAGGCAACACTCAGATGGAAAAAGCTGTATATAACATCATTTTATATTAAGTTATTTATGTAGAAAAATGTTCAGATATAGACTGGAAATTGATCAGAGTTGTGTCATTCATATGCCATTAGCAATTTATGAAAGTGATAATGGATATTACAAGACTTTAAAAATGTTTGCTAATTTTATGGGCAAAACAGGAATCTCATTTTAACTTGCATTTCTTGGATTAGGAAGAGCCTGAATACTTTTCATTTGTTGGTCTAGTTCCACTTCAAGAATTGTACAGGCCATTTATGGGCTTGTAATTAAAGGCTTTCTATTCTGTCCCTTTAAATTCGTGTTCTCAACCATGGTGGCTCACATTCATACTTGATTTGTTTGGGGTTTCTAATTTGTTTTTTTCATTTGGTGGTTTCTTCAGGAAAACATTTTAACTTATATGTAGATAAAATTTGGTCTTTCCACTCCCTCTGTACTCTGTCTCTTCAGTGCAGAAAGCCTCTAATCACACCCACTTTCGGAAGCTTAGAAATTAAAAAAAAAAAAAAAAGCTATATCCTTACGTACTTAACCCTGCAATGCAGCTAAAGAGTGATTTCTATAATAAGTTGTGGAGTTCAAGATTAATTCTTATGAAAATGTGAAGCCACTGTTATACTGTCACTAACTATTAAACATTGCCTTTTGCCACTATTCAAGAATGCTTTTATTATTATCCAAACACACACACACAGATGCCATGCATACAAGCATATAATACAAAGGTCACTGATTTCTGCTTCCTTAGCGAAGTGATTATCATTTTGTCTTCTATCAGAGTGCTCTGTCTGCAGACATCTCTGCTCAACACAGTCTCAATGTATTACAGCAGAGGCCAGTAGTTCCTCTGCACTCTGCCAGTTGGAATGCCGCTACCTACCAACTTGGTCATTTCCTTAATCCCAACTCTTCCATATATGTTCCTATTACCCCCCTTCCATTTCCATCAGTGTTGCCTCAAAGATGTTACATCTGCTAAATGAACCCTCTAAGTCAACACTTCCCAGGACTTAGAATCCTCCAACATAGACGAAGGCTCATCTTTAAAGAAGAACCAAAATGGTAATTATTATCATTTCTCTCATCAAAGCTAACATCCACAAAGCCACACTCTGATTGCTCTATAGCAGCTAATCCATCACATCATGCTCCTTCCAGGCTGACACTCCACACACTACCAAGCCCCTCTACCTGGAATATTAGTTTCTTAATAAATTTATTATCTTGTAGTTCCAGAAGTCAGAAATCAGAACTGAGTTTCACTAGACTGTAACTCAGATGTTGAGAGAATGCATTCCTTCCAGGCTCTACAAAAGTTCAGTCTGCCATGCCTAATGGGAGTTCTTATGTCACTCTGGGCATATCTTTTGTGAGCCCCAACCTCTTTATCATCTGTCTTACTTTCCAGTTGTGAGGACTTCTGCTCTGCCATACATTCCTTAAAATATGCCATCCCAGGACACAAAGCCTTCGAGCCAACTGATCATGGATTGAACACCCGAAGCCAGGAGCCTGAACAAACTTTATTCTTCATAAATTGCTCTAACCTCTGTTTATTATGGGGATAGAAAACTGAGTAACACACCCAACTTTAGACACCTCCTCATTCAGCTGCCCGTGGCCCCTCTCCATTATCAAAGGCAGCTCCCTGTAGCCTCCACAGAACTCTCTGGCTCCCCTGCTCTTTCCTCTCGCTTATGGGACTTATATGGTGGTGTTGAATTTTCTAGGCTAGTTCAGGACAATCTTATCTCAAGAACTGAAACTCCCTGCACTCTGCCAAAGGGTTGGTTATGTGTCATATGAAAGAAGGAGGAGTTAGTATGACCTGGAGAGGACAGGAGCTCTGCAAGGACCAAATAGAGACTGTTTCTCCAACCAAGGACCATGTATGGATATAACCTAGAACCCCTGCTTGAGTGTAGCAAATGGTAGCTCAATTTTCAAGTGGATACCTAGTAAGGGGAACAGGGACTATTTCAGACATGAACTCAATGGCTGGCTTTTCAAACCCCACCCCACCCCCTGGCCTCCTGAGGGAGGAGCAGCCTTGCTAGGCCACAGAAGAGGACATCGCAGCCAGTCCTGAAGATACCTGATAAACTAGAGTTAGAAGGTAGTGGAGGAGGACCTCCCCTATCAGTGGACTTGGAAAGGGGCAGGGAGGAGATGAGGGAGGGATGGGAGGATAGGGAGGGAATGTGGGAGGGGGCTATGGCTGGGATACAAAGCACATAACCTGTGATTAATATAAAATAAAAATGTTAAAATTAATTAATTAATTAATTAAAAAAAGAACTGAAACTCCCTTTGCTATGTAGTATAATATGCTCTCAGGCTGCAGAATAGTGATGTAGACCTAGTCTGTGTGATAACAGGTAATTGTGTATGCTGAGTGTGATTTCTCTTTTCTTTTAATGTCTCCCCCAACTGTTTCATTAATTTTTCATACACTGCTATGGAAAAGACAGCCTAAAATAAATAGTGTTTAACTATTTGATGAGAACAGATGCTGTTAAATTCTGACTCTGAATCTTGGTACCTAGAAATTAATTAAATAGATATCCTGTGTTTCAGTTCCCTAACTTATAAAGCAACCATAACAGGGTCTATCTCATAGAACTGTTGCATCTATAAAATTAGTTGACATAAATAGAGAGCAAAACATGAAACCTGGGAAACACTTAAGGAAATTTCCCTACTATCATTACCATCACCATCAATATTGCTAATTTATTTGTTCAGTAAATGTTTTATGATTCCCAAATCGTATTCAATGCTTTTGAAAATAACTAAACCTAGAAGAGACTGGCACCTAAAAAAATGAATGACAGACACAATTTGCTTAAGACAAAGGCACAAAATGGAATGTAGATTCTTACGTAGAGGATACCAGCCACAGAGTCACATGCGAAGCTCTGAAGTCAGCTATGTGCCAGTGATGTTGTGCAGTCTGTCTCAGCCCTCTGACCTACTCCTTTCTTTAAAGCATGGCTGCTACTTAGAGACTCTTAAGTTGTTCTTTACTTTAAGTACCTCATGATTATACCTTAGCATATTTATTTAATAATTCATAACTTAGTAAGTGATAAAAATAAGTGTTTGTGGCAGAATGTTGTTCATGGCAGTATGATGTGTGATCATTTTCTTCTAGGTACATTTTGAAGGCAAAGAATGGCACCTTCTTTTATGTCCTGCTTCATGACAAGAGACTGTGAAAAGCACCCTCAGTATTTTATTTAAGAAATCAATTAACATTAATTACCAGTGGATGAGAAGCTAGGATTTGAACTCACCGGCTTATTTGATGCATTACAATCTTTTGGACTTTTTCATAAATTTGTGATCATGTGCTGACCTAGTATTGGGAATATTTTCTGATTTTAGATACTACAGCATCACACCTGAGGCAGAATCCTTTTGGAAGAAAGCAGTTTGTTTACTTTATACTGGTGGATGCTAAAATCCAAACATAGTGTCAGTATCTAACAAGAAAACCTGAGCTACATCACCTGATCAGTGAGAGCTGATGACCGGTGATGGGAGTGTGCATGGAAACAAGCCATCTCAAAACCAGAAGCCAAAGAGAGACCAGGAGAGACATGATCTGGCTTGAGACAACCCTATTGCAAAAATAAATAAATAAATAAATAAACAGGTTCCCATGGGAAACACTTTAATCCCTCCCAAAGGCAAGAGTCATCTGCATTAATGACCTCTGACTAGTTACTCTACTTAAATGTCCCACGACCACCTCCCAATTCTCTCTGCAACACAGACTGGTAGATAAGCTGTGCCCAGTCCAAAGCACCATGGTTGAGAAAATCACCAAACCACATTGAAGTTCTCCAGAAACAGTTTCATTTCTGTAGCAATGCTCATCACAGAGGCCAACACAACAAGGTCCAATAGGAGCCCAAAGAATTTCTCCATTGGTGGTGAATACTGTAAGCATCTACTAGATGCAGGGAAGGGCAACTAGAGGGCCATGTGACTAGTGGGCCAGGGATAACTTAATCAGAACAACTCCTTAGCAATCTCCAATGGCTAGTTTTAAGACCTACTTGAGGTTTTCTGTATAAAAGCGAACCCTCTGTGTCTGCTATTTATCTCTCAGGCATGATCTTGCTAATGGCACTTAGTGGGATTTAATAATTGCTTCTCTTGAGCACTTTAACAATAGTTTTCACAGGTAAAGCACAATAGCAGCAATGTCACATTATTGTTCCACTGTATTCTTGATTCTACTTAATTCTGTTTCTGAAAATTGGTCTTTTAAGTGTTTTCTACCTTGGGAATGAAAACTCATGAATGGTGGTAAACTCTATGTTTATTGGCGTAGATATAGCGAAATGCTATTATGTCTACTCAGGCTAGAATCCTTAACACAGTTAAGGAAAGGCCAAAGTGACACATGAGTGCTGCCTTCTCATTCTTACATGTCATAGGAAGTATAATGTTTTCAGACTACAGGAAAATAACTATCAGAGAGGGGCATGGGAAGGGTTGAACAGACAGGGTGTGCCATGAGGTGAAATAACAAAATAAAAGAGCCATTCAAGAAACAGTGAGCTTTCCTCAGTGCAAACAGGAGGAAGCACAGACAGTTGGGAATGATACAAAGTGTTTTCTACACTGCCAAGGGGTTAAAGCAAAGAGCACATAGTGTCCTTTCTCTTCCACAGCAGTGAATCTATGTGATAAAATATTTAAAGTAAAAAAACTCAATATTAAGTTATGACTGGTATATCTAAAATCTGAAATACAGATGGTGAGCTTGCTGAGTTACACGTCTGCTGGCTTGCAAATAAATGATTATGTTTTTAAACTGAAAATGTTCTATATATTAGAAAAATGCTAATTTCTTTTTTAAATATTAGTTACAGTTTATTAACTTTGTATTCCAGCTGTATATCACTCCCTCATTCCCTCCCAATCATACCCTCCCTCATCTTCTCCCTGCCCCTTTCCAAGTCCACTGATAGGGGAGAACCTCCTCCCCTTTCATCTGACCCTAGCTTATCAGGTATCTTCAGGACTGGCTGCAAAGTCCTCCTCTGTGGCCTAGCAAGGCTGCTCCTCCCTCAGGTGTGTGTGGTGGTGGGGGGGGAGGTCAAAGAGCCAGCCATTGAGTTCATGTCAGAAATAGTTCCTGTTGTCCTTACAAAGAACCCACTTGGATACTGAGCTACCATGGGCTACATCTGAGCAGGGGTTCTAGGTTATAACCATACATGGTCCTTGGAAGGAGATACAGTCTCACAAAAGACCCCTGTGCCCAGATATATTTGGTCCTTGTGGAGCTTCTCTCCTCTCTAGGTCATACGAACTCCTTCTTTCATATGATTCCTTGTACACTGTCAAAGGTTTGGTTATGCGTCTCAGTATCTGCTTTGATATACTGCTAGGCAGAGACTTTAAGAGGCTCTCACTGGTAGGCTCTTGTCCTGTTACTTATTTTCTCTTACTTGCAATGCCCATCCCACTTGTCTTTCTAAGTGAGGGTTGATCAACTTACCCAGGGTCCTCTTTCTTGTTTATCTTCTTTAGGTGTACAGATTTCAATATGTTTATCCTATCTTATAGGTCTAGTACCCACTTATAAGTGAGTATATACTCTGGGTGTCTTTCTGCTTTTGAGTTACTTCACTCAGGATGAGCTTTTCTAGATTCCACAACTTGCCTGCAAATTAGATGATTTCCTTGTTTTTAATTGTTGAGTAATATTCCATTGGGTAAGTGTACCACAATTTCTTTATCCTTTCTTCAAATGAGAGACATCAGGGTTGTTTCCAGATTCTGGCTATTATGAATAAAGCTGCTACAAACATGATTGATCAAATGTCCTTTTTGTGTACTTGAGCAACTTTTGTATATATGCCTAGGAGTAGGTATAGCTGGATCTTGAGGAAGCACTATTCCTGCTTGTCTGAGAAAGCACCAGGTTGATTTACAAAGTGGTTGTACAAGTTTACATTCCCATCAGCAATGGGGAAGGGTTCCCCTGTCTCCACAACCTCTCAAGCATGTGTTGTCACTTGAGTGTTTTATCTTAACTTGAGTGTAAGGTGAAATCTCAGGGTTGTTTTGATTTGCATCTCTCTGATGGCTAAGGACTTTAAGCATCTCTTTAAGTGTTTCTCTGCCATTCTATATTTCTCTACAGAGAATTCTCTGCTTGGCTCCTTATCCCATTTTTTAATTGGATTGTTTGATTTGTTGCTTTTTAACTTCTTGAGTTCTTATATATGCTGGACATCAGCCGTCTGTCAGATATAGGGTTGGTGAAGATCCTTTCCCAATCTGTAGGCTGTCATTTTGTTCTGACGGTAGTGTCCTTTGCTTTACAGAAGCTTTTCAGTTTCATGAGGTCCCATTTATTGATTGTTGATATTAGAGCCTGCACTGTTGGTGTTCTGTTCAGGAAGTTGTCTTCTGTGCCAATGAGTTCTAGGCTCTTTCCCACTTTCTCTTCTAACCGATTTAGTATATCTGGTTTAATGTTGAGGTCTTTGATTCACTTGAACTTTAGTGTTGTGCAGAGTGATAAGTATGGATCTATTTTTCATTTTTCTGCATACAGATATCCAGTTGGACCAGCACCATTTGTTGAAGATGCAGTCTTTTTTCCTTTGAATGGTTTTGACTTCTTTGTCAAAAATCAAAGTATTCATAGGTGTGTGGGTTTATTTCTGGTCTTCTCTTCGGTTCTATTGAATCCTCCTTTCTGTTTTTATACCACTACCATCCGGTTTTTATTACTATTGCTCTGTAGTACAGCTTGAGGTCAAGGATGGAGATACCTCCAGATGATCTGTTGTTGTACAGGACCGTTTTGGAAATTCTGGGGTATTTTGTTTCTCCATATGAAGCTGAGAATTTTTCTTTCCAGGCCTGTAAAGAATTGTGTTGGCATTTTGATGGGAATTGCATTGAATCTGTAGATCGCTTTTGGTAGAATGGCCATTTTCACTATGTTAACCCTACCAATCCATGAGCATGGGAGATATTTCTATCTTCTGATATCTTCTTCAATTTCTTTCTTCAGAGACTTGAATTTTTTTTCAAACAGATCTTTCACTTGCTTGGTTAGAGTCACCCCAAGGTACTTTATGTTATTAGTGGCTATTGTGAAGGGTGTTGTTTCCCTGATTTCTTTCTCAGCCCTTTTGTCTTTGGTATACAGGAGGGCTTCTGATTTTTTGAGTTGATTTTGTATCCAGCCACTTTGCTAAAGGAGTTTATCAGCTGAAGGAGTTCTCTGGTTGAATTTTTGGGGTCACTCAGTTATACTATCATATCATCTGTGAATAGTGAGGCTTTGACCTCTTCCTTTCCAATTTGTTTCCCCTTGATCTCCTCTAGTTGTCTTATTGCTTTAGCTAGGATTTCAAGTATTATGTTGAAGACATATGGAGAGAGTGGGCAGCCTTATCTTGTCCCTGATTTCAGTGGGATTGATTTAAGTTTCTCTCCATTTAGTTTGATGTTGGCTATATGTTTGCTGTATATTGCCTTTACTATGTTTAGGTATGTGCCTTGTATCCCTGATCTCTACAAGACTTTAACATGAGCAGATGTTTGACTTTGTCAAATGATTTTTCAGTATCTAAGGAGATGATCTTTTTTTTTTTCTCCTTCAGTTTGTTTATATGGTGGATTACACTGACGGATATCCATATGTTGAACTACCCTTGCATGCCTGGGATGAAGCCTACTTGGTCATGGTGGATGATATCTTTGATGTGTTCTCAGATTCAGTTTGCAAGTTTTTTTTAATTTATTTATTTTTATATCAATCACAGGTTAGGTACTTTGCATCCCAGGCGTAGCCCCCCTCGTTCCTTCCCTCCTACCCTCTCTCTCCCTCCTACCCTCTCTCTCCCTCCCTCATCTCCCTCCTCCCCGCCCCCTCCAAGTCCACCAACACGGGAGGACCTCCTCCCCTTCCATCCAACCCCAGCTCATCCTGTCTCCTCAGGACTGGCTGCAATGTCCTCCCCTGGGATCTAGCCAGTCTGTCACTCCCCAGCTTGCATGGGGGAGGGTCAAAGAGTCAGCCATCAAGTTCATGACTGAAACAGTCCCTGTTTCCCTCACTAGGGTCTTCAGTCAGACACCAAGCTATCATGGGCCCTATCTGAGCGGGGGTTCAGGGCCACATCCACTCATGGTCCTTGATTGTAGAAACCATCTCATACAAGACCCCTGTGCCCTGCTCAGTTTGGTCTTTGTGGAGCTCTTGTTCTCCCCAAGTCTCCCCAACCTCCTGCATTTCTATCATTACTTCTCGCCCTCTGCTAAAGGCTTGATCGTGAGTCTTAATATTTGCTCTAATACATTGCTACATTGATCCCCTCCCCAGAGGTCCTCCTTGGCATGCTCCTGTCCTGTTGCTTGTTTTCTCCTCCACTCAATGTCCATCCCATTTGTTCATCCAAACGAGCATTGATCATACCAACCTGGGTCCTCCTTCCTGTATATCCTCTCTAGGTGTGTAGATTTCAGCTTGACCTTCCTATCCTATAGGTCTATATAAGTGAGTATATACCATATGTTTCTTTCTGCTTTGGGGATACCTCACTCAGGATGATCATTTCCAGGTCCCACCATTTGCCTGCAAATTTCATGATTTCCTCCTTTTTAATTGCTGAGTAGTATTCCATTGTGTAAAAGTACCACAATTTCTGTATCCGTTCCTCAACTGAGGGACATCTGGGTTGTTTCCAGGTTCTGGCTATTACAAATAAAGCAGCTACGAACATAGTTGAGCAAATGTCCTTGTTGTGTACTTGAGCATCTTTTGGATATATGCCTAAGAGTGGTATAGCTGGGTCTTGAGGA
>CM053758.1:33384067-33420111 GCA_028658305.1 Pachyuromys duprasi | reverse complement strand
TACTTGATTTCTTGCTTTTTAACTTCTTGAGTTCTTTATATATACTGGATATTAGCCCTCTGTCAGAAGTAGGATTGGTAATGATCCTTTCCCAATCTGTTGGCTGTCGTTTCGTTTGGATGACAGTGTCCTTTGCTTTACAGAAGGTTTTCAGCTTCATGAGGTCCCACTTATTGATTGTTGATCGTAGAGCCTGTGCTGTTGGTGTTCTATTCAGGAAGTAGTCTCCTGTGCCAATGAGTTCTAGGTTCTTTCCCACTTTTTCTTCTAAATGGTTTAGTGTGTCTGGGTTTATGTTGAGGCCTTTGATCCACTTGGACTTTAGCTTTGTGCAAGGTGATAAATATGGATCTATTTTTATTTTTCTGCATACAGATATCCAGTTGGACCAGCACCATTTGTTGAAGATGCTGTCTTTTTTCCATTGAATGGTTTTGGCTTCTTTGTCAAAAATCAAGTTTCCATAGGTGAGTGGGTTCATTTCTGGGTCTTCTATTCGGTTCCAATGATCCACTATTCTGTTTCTATGCCAATACCATGCAGTTTTTTTTTACTATTGCTCTGTAGTACAGCTTGAGGTCAGGAATGGAGATACCTCCTGATGATCTGTTGTTGTAGAGGATTGTTTTGGAGATTCTGGGTTTTTTGTTTCTCCATATGAAGTTGATTATTTTTCTTTCAAGGTCTTTGAAGAATTGTGAAGCTATTTTGATGGGGATTAAGTAATATTGTATGACTTCTTTTTTTTTTTTTTTTTCCAGAGCTGAGGACTGATCCCAGGGCCTTGCACTTGCTAGGCAAGCGCTCTACCACTGAGATAAATCCCCAACCCCCAGTTTGCAAGTATTTTATTGAGTATTTTTTTAGTCACTATTCTTAAGAGAGATAGGTGTGAAGTTCTATTTTAGGGGGATCTTTGTGTGGTTTAGGTATCGAGATGACTGGGGTTTCATAGAATGAGTTTGGTAATGTTCCTTCTGTTTCTATTTTGTGGAATAGTTTCAAGAGAATTGGAGTTAGCACTTCTTTGAATGTCTGGCAGAATTCTGCATTGAATCCATCTGGCTGAGGGCTTTGTTTTGGAAGGGAGACTGTTGATGACTTATTCTATTTCCTTGGGGGATACAGGACTATTCAATCTTTCTACCTGATCTTTACTTAATTTTGGTAGATGGAATCTATCAAGAAAATTGTCCATTTCTTTTAGATTTTTCAAATTTTGTGGCATACAACCTAATGATTGTTTGGATTTCCTCAGTGTATGTTGTTATGTCCCCCTTTCCATTTCTGATTTTGCTGATTTGGATAGTTTCTTTCTGCCTTTTAGTTAGTTTGGCTAAGGGTTTGTCTATCTTGTTGATTTTCTCAAAGAACCAGCTCTAGGTTTCAATGATTCTTCGAATAGTTTTATTTGTTTTTAATTGATAGACTTCAGCCCTGAGTTTGAGTATTCCCAACCATCTGCTCCTCTTGGGTGTATTTGCTTCTTTTTATCCTAGCGCTTTTAGTTGGGCCATTAAGTTGCTTGTACAAATTTCTTCTTGAAGGCATTTTGTGCTATGAATTTTCGTCTGAGCACTGCCTTCATTGTGTCCCATAAATTAGGTTATATAGTACCTTCATTTTCATTGAATTCTAGAAGTCTTTAATTTCTTTCTTTATTTATTCCTTAGTCTAGCTGTCATTGAGCAGCAAGTTGTTCAGTTTCCATGTGTGTGTAGGCTTTTTGCTATTTCTATTGTTGAGATCCAGCTTCAGTTCATGGTGGTCAGAGAGAATACAGCGGATTATTTCAATCTTCTTGTGTCTGCTGAGGCTTGCTTTGTGACCAACTATATGGTCTATTTTGGAGAAGGTTCCGTGAGGTGCTAAAAAGAAGTTATACTCTTTTGAGTTTGGGTGAAAAGTTCTATAGACATCTATTAGGTCCATTGGAATTAGGGCCTCTGTAAGTGCCTTTATTTCTCTATTTGGTTTCTGTCTAGATGATCTGTCCCTTGGTGAGAGTGGGGTGTTAAAGTCTCCTACTGTTAAGGTGTTGGGATTTAAGCTTTAATAATGCTTCCTTTATGAATGTAGGTGCTCTTGTATTTGCGGCATAAATGTTCAGAATTGTGATGTCCTCGTGGTGGATTTTTTCCTTTTATGATAATACAGTGCCCCTCCTCATCTTTTTTTTGATTACTTTTGGTTGAAAATCTATTTTATTAGATATTAGGATAGCTACCCCAGCTTGTTTTCTGGGCCTATTTGCTTGGAAAACATTTTTCTAGCCCTTTACTCTGAGGTAGTGTTTATCTTTGTTGCATAGGTGTGTTTCTTGGATGCAACAGAATTTTGGATCTTGTTTCTACAGCCATTCTGTTAGTCTGTGTCTCTTTATTAGACAGTTGAGTCCATTGATGTTAATAGATAATAGTGACCAATGAACATTAGTTCCTTTTATTGTGGAGTTGGTGGTCTTACTGTGATTCATTGCTTGTTTTCTAGTAGTTTTTGTTGGGAAATTATCTGTATCCTATGTTTTCTTGGGTGTAGTTTTTTTTTCGTTGGAGTTTTTCTTCTAGTATCTTCTGTAGGGCTGGTTTGCTGTGTAAATATTGCTTTAGTTTAGTTTTGTCATGGAATATTTTGTTTTCTCCATATATATTGATTGAGAGCTTTACACGGTATAGTAGTCTGGGTTAGCATCTGTGCTCCCTTAAAGTCTGCATGACATCTGCCCAGGCCCTTCGGCTTTCATAGCTTCTGATGAAAAATCTGCTGTGATTCTGATAAGTCTACTTTTTATACGTTACTTGACCTTTTCCCTTTGCTGCTTTTAATATCTTTTCTTTGTTCTGTAGTTTTAGTGTTTTGACTATGATGTGACATGATGTGTTTCATTTCTGGTCTATTCTATTTGGTGTTCTGTAAGCCTCTTGTATGTTTATGGACATCTCTTTCTTTGGGTTGGGAAATTTTTCCTCTATGATTTTCTTGAAAATATTTTCTGGATCTTGGAGCCTGAAATATTCTTTTTCATCAATACCTATTATTCTTAGATGTTGTCTTTTCATGGCATCCTTGATTTCTTGGATGTTTGTGTTTGGGACTGTGCTCATTTTACTTTTTCTTTGAGAGAAGTATCAATTTCTGTGAGTGTAAATTCAGCACCAGAGATTCTCTCTTCCATCACTTCTATTCTATCCGTGATGCTTACCTTTGTGGTTCCTGATATTTTCTCTAAGTTCTCTAGCTCCAGGGTTTTCTCAGTTTGTGTTTTCTTTATTGATTCTAATTCTGTCTTCATGCCTTGTACCATTTCCTTCATCTGTTTGAATGTGGATTCCTGTCTCTCTATGATGGTCTCTATTTTTTTGTTCATTTTCCCTCTATATGCCACTAATTTTATCTCTACTTGTGCCTCTATTTGTTTGGCTGTACTTGCCTGTGTTTCTTTTAGAACTTTATTTCCTCTTTCTTTGCCTCCACTTGGGTCTCCAATTCTTTGAGAGATTTGTTTGTTTCCTCTTTAACTGTCAGTATATGTATGGCTATTTCTCTGAGAAATTTATTTGTTTCCTCTTTATGTGCCTCAAATAATTGGATAAGCATAGCTTTAAAGTCATTTTCCCGTGTTTCTGATGGATTGGAGTATCCATTAATTTGGGGAGTTGCTGTTGAAGCCAAGATGTCCTGATTTATGTTGGATGTGTTCTTTCGCTGACCCCTGGCCATTTTTATCCATAACCTTCACTGTTTTTTCCTAGATTCTGCAGTTCAGACTGATACTGTCTTTCTCTTGTGTCTGGAGAATTCTTCAGGAAGATGAGAGAGGTTTAAATGTTTTAGTGTGTCCCTTGGCATTTCAGCTGTACGTGTGGGAGGAAAGTCCAAGGGCACAGAAGGACAAATGGGAGCAAGTGTGTGTGTGTGTGTGTGTGTGTGTGTGTGTGTGTTTGGAAGTGTGCCTTGAGGGACAGAGTTATAGAGAATGTAGAACCCTTGAGTGTGTGGGAGGGGCTCTGCCTTGCAGGCATCTAAGGGGTTACTTGCACGTGCACCGTAGGTGTAACAGTCAGTCGCTGATGATGATTGGGGCATAATTTCCTTATGCAAATTCCCTGAAGACCTCAGTGGCCTACAGGCTACTAGTATTCAGTTCTGTCTGAGTTCCCAGCATTGTTTGCTTGAACGCCACTGTTGGACCCTCAGATCAGGGGCTTCGATGTCTCGAGAGCCCCTCTGTTTCTCGCAGTGGGTGTGTGAGTGGGAGGGATCTGATATCTGGCTGCTAGTTTAGGAGGACCCTGGATCTGGGGCTCTGCAGGCTCTTGAGGGCATACTCACTCTCAAGCAGGTCACATAGGCAAGGATGGGGTTATCTGAGATCTACTCTCTAGTTTGGACCTGCTGAGTCGTATGCAGAAGGACTGAAAATCTCTGCTAGCTCAGTGGCAGTAGGGAGTCCAGCTACAGCCGCAGAGTGGTATGCCAGACCAGATGCCATCTGGGAAGTCCTGAGGGCCCACAACAGGAGTCCACTGACCTGGGTGGCCTGGCGCCTGGTGTGCCTAGTTTGGCAGGTCTGTTGGACTTTGGTGGCTGTATAGCCTACTATCTGCCACTGAGGGGTTGGGCAGGTCTTAGAGACACTTGCTGAGAGTCTCTGCATAGTCCATACGGCTGCTGGAAGACATGGGACCCAGGGAGGATGGTACCTCAGATCTGGGACTCGGAAGTTTGGTATAGCTGGCTGCCACAGCTGAGGAGCTAGGAGCTGAGAATCTCTGTGAGCTGGCTGTGCCAAGGAGGGAGGCTGGAAAAGGGGGAGTGCAGGGGATCACAGGGTTGTCTCTCTCCTTCCCCAAAGAAGTTCGCGGGTGACCTGAGACTAAAGGTCTCAACTCGTGTGATATTCCCTCTTGTTCAGAAAGCCTCATCGTCATTTCCCTGGCTTCAGTTGTCCCTCTGCTCACCAACTCCAGCGCTTCAGCTACTCTGTCTCTCAGAAACTGTGTGCGCTGGTAGCTGCCATTTTGGATCCCCCGAGAAATGCTAATTTCAATTAAGAGGTTTTTTTTTTTTTCTTACCTTGTGGAACTTTTCAATGTAAAAATATATTTTTTTAACCCTAGGAGTCTACCTCAAGAACAGTGCAATTGAACAGCTCAAATCTGAATGGTCTATGATTTTAGCAAACTTGCTTATTGTTAGCAGTTAGGAACACAAGAAAATTTAGGAAAAACTGGGCAGTTAAGAACTTAAACCTTTCCAGGCACAACACATTATCCATGACTGCTCAGGAAAATGCTACAACTTGATGGTTACACAGACTTACGTAGCCCTGTGCAACTTGAATTGGGCTTAGTTGGTCTTTACTGCACTCTCCATTAGGGCAGCTGCCAGTCAGCCCAGGCTCTGTGCTATGGAGAGTGGCTGCCTATAAGCTTGTCATGGAGGCAGTGGACCCTGTGTCTCTCATTATCCAGCAGACCTTTTGGAGCTTGTTCACAGGATCACGTGGCAGATTCCTTACGGCAGCAATACAGAACAGGCCCTTATGCAAAAGTATTTTAAACCTCAGTTTCACCACACTTTATAAATTCTTATTAGATAAAGCAGGTTTCATGCTGAAATATATTCTCATCCTCACATGTGTGTACTGGACTTCTGACTCCTGAGAACTTCATAATGTGGCTTTTTTGGCATTTAGATCAGTATAGATCAATCCCTTGAGATGCAATCACTCTGGAGCAGGATAGACCCCAGACCCAATATGACTAGAATCTTCACAGAATGAGAATATTTGCCAACAGACTTACAAAATGGTAGAGACTGTGTTCAGATTAGAGTTTTGAAGTGTGGACCATGGAAACTACCAAAATTAATGGCAGAGACTTGGAACTAGTCCTATTTAGAGCCTTCTCAGGAGCCTGGCCCTACTGATAGTTTGATATCTATTCTTCACCATCCACAAGAAGAGATGATTTATGCCTGTGTATTCTTACAGAGGCTTGGGAAAAAAATCAATGCAAACCATATTCTAGGTGAGAACCAGAGTGGTGTGACTACCCATGATATAGGTTTAGATATGGGAAACTGGGATGAATCATGTGGCAAGCTACAGAGAGGACACAGGGGACCACAGATAGGAGACTTTCCTTAATGTGGTTAAGTAATGTTCACACCCACTAACTCAGGATTTCCTCATCTTCATGGCCCTTCAATGTTACTATGGTATCAGTCCAATATGAAACACACCCATTGCTAACTCAGGACTTCACCATCCTCATTGTCCCTCACTGTTGCTATGGCAGTACTTTGACATGATACACAAATTCATTTGCTTTTCTTTTGAATTTTAAGAACCAATCTCTACCTACCTTGTGTGCCAATTTGATCTTTAGATTGTGACAAGAAGTTCATTTCTCTCTCTGCCCACCTGTTAGAGCCCATGTAACATTGAACTATAATTTCTGAACATAGGCCTGTTTCTGTATTCATCAATAAACTCTTCTGTGACAGAGATCATCTTATTTTTCTCTGTATTTCTCCATGCTTGGCACAGGTGTACTTATTTATAGGTTCAGAAAATGTTTATTTAGTACCTAAAACTGTGAGTCTTAAGGATATCATACTGAAGATGAAGATAGTATTTTTACTTAAAGATGTACCTCAATAGGAAATGTGGAAAAATCCAGCCCTTCTCAACCGTTTAATGCTATGACCCTTTAATACAGTTCCCCATGTTGTGTTGACCTACAACCATGAAATTATTTTTGCTGCTTCTTCATGACTGTAATTTTGTTACTGTTATGAATTATAATGTAAACGTCTGTGTTTTCCAATGGTCTTAGGAGACCCATATGAAAGGTCAATCAACTCCCAGTGGGGTGGAGACCCACAAGTTAAGAGCCACTGCTTTAAAGACTTATTCAGATTATTACCGTTTTACATTTATAGGACTAGAGCTAGAAAAAAAGGATTTTTAAAATGTGTGTGTGTGTGTTTGTACATGTATGTACATGCGTCATAGGCTGGATTCCACTGGAGCTAGATTTATAGGCACTTGTGAGAGACCTAATGTAGCTGCTGGGAGTCAGTCAAACTCAGATCCTCTGCAAGACAACAGGAGCTCGTAATCATTAAGCCATCTCTCTAGCTGCTGGAAATAAGATTGAAAGTTACTACTCTATCTAAAATGCTTTGTGGAAATGTTTACAAACCTTCATCTCTTTTGAAGCAGGTGACCAGTCACACAGTTGTCAGTAACTGAGCTGCTGGGGGCAGGAAGCTCTCTGAGGGACACTTTCTAAAGTGTGGCTGTGCATGTACACTGCATGTGAGCATGGGGACAGTGTGCGAGTAAATGGGATGAAGGGCAAGAGCAAAGAATGTGAAATTGACCAGAGAGGCTACACCACTCAGTCAGAACTGATTATTCATATAGGAGCCACCCAAGGCTTTTCAGTCACGGGAGTTAAATTGGTTGATTAGAAAATTGAATTACTCCATCATTCATGGAAACATATCAGAACAAGAAAGCGCTGCCAGGGGCTCTAGGGATGAGCTGGTATTGGAGAAAAGCAAATGTCTTTACGTAGGGCTTCTCCACCTCAAGGAACCTACAACAAGCTCTAACTCCCAGGCATCACCTATAAGTTACATGTCTTCACAGTAGAGACAAGTACTTCTCATCTGCAACTGTAGAGGTGCCTGATAGGAAAGAAATCTGGGTCCCTTGTGAAAACCTCGTTAACAGACTGATCAGCTCAAATTTAAGAGTTCTTAGTGAAATTTTCTGAAGTGCAAATAGGAAATATAAAGAGATGCCACCTGATATCCTTTTTGGATAACAATTAGATTTTCATTAATATTTATTTAATTTATTTACTACATGTGAAGTGGCATGTCAATGGTAAACCAACATTCTCAGGAGGTCTATTACAGTCAAGACTCAAAAGTAATAGGACCTTTTGCTTTTGACCTTTGTTTGTTTGTTTTTGAGACAGCTTTTCATGACACTTACATTAGTCTCACCTCCTAATCTTCTTGACCCACCAACCAAGTGCTGGGTTTCAAATGTGTACCACCACACCCAGCTAATGTTAAGTTCTCTTCCAGATTTGTGATATTTATTTTACCAACAATTTGCTGAACTTCCTTGTAATGGGGTGGTTTTGGTCCAGATGGGAGTCATATAGTCAGCACTGGCAGGAAGTCCCGTAGCTCAACGTAAAGGTTAAGAACACCAGGTATTGAGGCCTATATACAAAAGATGCTCAAGTACACAACAAGGATATTTGTTCAACCATGTTCATAGCAGTTTTATTCGTAATAGCCAGAATCTGAAAACAACCCAGATGTCCTTCAGTTGAGGAATGGATACAGAAATTGTGGTACATTTACACAACGGAATACTACTCAGCAATTAAAAACAAGGAAATCATGAAATTTACAGACAAATGGTGGGAACTAGGAAAGACCATCCTGAGTAAGGTATCCCAGAAGCAGAAATACACACATGGTATATACTCACTTATAAATGGATATTAGGTATATAATATAGGATAATCATACTAAAATCTGTACACCTACAGAAGTTAAGCAAGAAGTAGGACTCTGGGTAAGATGCTCAGTCCTCATTCAGAAAGGCAAATGGGATGGACATTGGACAAGGGAGAAAACAGGAAACAGGACAGGAGCATACCACAGAGGGCCTCTGAAAGACTCTAACCAGCAGGGTATTAAAGTAGATGCTGAGACTCATAGTCAAACTTTGGGCATAACACAGGGAATCTTATGAAAGAAGGGGGAGATAGAAAGGCCTGGAGGGGACAGGAACTCCACAAGAGAGCAACAGAACCAAAACAAATCTGAGACAGGTCTTTTCTGAGACTGATACTCCACCCAAGGACCATGCCTGGAAATAACCTAGAACTCATGTACAGATGTAGCTCATGGCAGCTCAGTATCCAAGTGGGTTCCCTAGTAAGGGAAACAGGGGCTATCTCTGACATAGCTCAGGGTCTGGATCTTTGATCACCTCCCCTTGAGGGAGGAGCAGCTTTACCAGGCCACAGAGAAAGACAATGCAGACAGTCTTGATGAGACCTGGTAGGCTAATGTCAGATGGAAGGGGAGGAGGACCTCCCCTATCAGTGGACTGGGGAAGGAGTATGGGTGGAAAAGAGGGAGAGAGGGCTAGATTGGGAGGGGACAAGGGAGGGGCCTACAGCTGGGATATAAAAGGAATAAACTGTGATAAATTTTATATATATATATATATATATGTACACACACACACACATACCAGGTAGCCTGGGTCCAAATATCATCCTGATTTACCAGGTATTACCAATGAGTGATGATTTTATTTATTGACTTGACATAGCAGTGAATCCCTTTGAAAGAGACTGTCAGGGAACTATGGTCTAAGTCAGGTTGGCCTATTGGAATGACTGTAGCAAATTATCTTGATTGCACTTATTGAGTTGAGAAGACTTGCCCATGGTCCATGGGCACCATTCCCTAGGGGCATTTGAGTCCTAGACCATACAATTGTAGAGAAGTGTTAAACACAAGTAAGCATGCACACATTCATTTCTCCCTCTCCTCTGGATGTGATGAGATTAGCTGCTTCATGTTCCTGCCATGGCTTCATTGTAGAGCTTCCTTGCAGGTGATGTGTTTTATCAGCACTTGTATGCCATGTACAGTGATCGTGTTGCTATTGTCCGTCTTTCAATCCTCCTGCTTTGGAGTGTAATCTGGAACTTTGAGCTGAGCCTATTTCCTTTTTCAAGATATGTTATCATAGCAACAGACAGGAATCTAGGATACAATCTAAAGAATTTAGTCTAGTTTTGTAACTTCTTTCTGTCTCATATTTGTAAAATATTGCTGTGGTGGTGAGATAATTCAATGTGTATTAAGAGCTCAAAATGATTTTGAGATAGTGTTGGTTTTGACATACACAGTATAGTAGCATATAAATTCATAGATTATAAGCACACACTTGGGAATAAACCACTGTAGTGTGCATGAGCCACTGTTTCTTCTGTTCTTCCCCTGCTACCAGTCTAACTTAATCAGGTATGTTCCTCTAGAATTTCAACAGCTAATATAAATAAAATACTTGCTGGAGAAAAAGTAAAGTGTGCTGAATAATTAAGCTTAATAACACAAATAAATGACGCTCTTTTTATTTTTGAGAGCCTGACAGAGCAGATAAACACTTCAGATTGCAGAAGGGTGACTTGCTGTTTCAAAGGGGGCAACAGGATGAGGGATTTTCATAGTCAATCATGTGATCCTGAGTTTTTGGCTATTGGCATCAAAGTAGATAATTTTAAAGTTCAATAAACAAATTTAGCCTGTACCGTCAGTTATCCAAATTTTATCGAAGTGTTTTAAGAACTCTCAACTGCAGTTCTTAGATCCTCCCCCAAAATATCAGAGTGTGGCCTCTGAGCAGTTTTAGGCATAGTCTGTGGATTTGTTAGGAAGAATTGAGGGGTCTTCTTTACGGGTTCTCTGGATAAGGAACCCCACGGTGGGTCCTAATACTGGGTGTTTCTCTGAGCTCTGCAGAGGCTCTGATGTACTTTCAATCACAGAGTGCCTGCTGAGCTAGAAAGAGATTAAAATCCTAGTGGCATTCCCATAGCTCTACCACCTCTGTCAAGTCTTCCAACTTGAGGTCAGCAGTGATCGAAGACATAACATGAGCAGGATAACTGGAAGACTGACAACAGTGGCTTGGTGAGTTTGTGTGACACACAAGTGCTAATAAAACACAATGCAGATCACAAAGCTGCAAGCAAAAACAACTTTAAAATTATGCGTAAAGATTTAATGCTAGTCACCTTTTAAAAAATTTTTCCCTCTTTTCTGTTCCCGTGGATAGTCTCAATATTCCTACTTAGAGGAGAATAATTCTGTCATTTAAGTCACTGAAATGTAGCATTCTAGTCTAGTGGTCCAGTTCCATTCCATTCCATACTTACATAATGGAGCAGTTTTAAAAGAGGAAGAATAATCTCTTTGCAAACTCTCAGGACTGCGGAGCACTGAAGGGAGGAACCTTGGCCAGCCCCTCATGGCCTACTCTATTTTATAGCTGCCTTCTGTTGTGATCTGCCATTATTGGCTGTCTTGTCTCTTGTCCTACAAAGTGTTTTCCATTTCCTTGCTGTTACTATTGGAGCATGTTTTATTTCTTTGTTGGTTTTGTTTGTAAACCAAAGGGGAAAAACCGCTGGACTCATTAGTGAGTACGTTCGATTTATATAATTGATCCATCAAGAACCAAGTATAGGAAGTAGTGAGGGCTCCTCCCAGGCTGTGTGTTGATAGGAGACCGTGCAGATCACAGCTGTTTTCTTGCCAGCCCTAAACTCCCTTGTCTCCCACACCTGACAGGAAACTCATAATACATTGGGGCGAGGGAACTGACACAGGAAATCCAGGTGCCCAGGGTTTCAAACTATGAATTGTCTCGTCCCACCACTGCACCACACAAACACGAACAAATTGACTGAGAAAGAAGTCTAGCAAGATACAGGCTCCTAGAGCTGGGGAGATGGCTCAGTTCTTAAGAACGCTTGCTGCTTTTTCAGAGCTCTGGTTTGGCTCCCAGAACCTAAGCTGAGCAGTTCAAAACTTCCTGAAACTATTGCTTAAGGAACCCAATGCCTTCTCCTGGCCACAGTTGTAAGCTTACACATACATTCACCCCCCCCCCCCACACACACACCTACAAAAAGAACAGGTTTTAAGTACTGACAGGTTCTGACAGTATATACCTTTAACCTCAGAAATGTGGAGGCAGCAGGAGGAAGACCACAGACTAAGGCTAGCCTGGACTACATAACAAGACCTCCTCACCCCATCTACACAACAAAGAAGCAAACTAGAAACTAGAAACAGGTCTATTTTTGTGATCTGGTAAAATGAAGTCTTATTTGGAAATCCAGAACTTAGTTTTTCCTACTTATTTAAAGCTTAGGCTCTATCGAAAAGTGTTTTATCCCCTTCATTGGCCTTAGAGAGGAGGGACATTACTACCAGCAGAAGCAGGCTTTCCTTTGTTCACGATCGTGGACTCTAAGCCAGATCTCCCAGTTCCCATTCCTGGCTCTTCTAGTGGATATCTGATTCTTTATTGTTACCTACACACACACACACACACACTTTGTGTTATCTAGTAAAGATCTTATTATTTATTGCTACCTACACACACACACACACACACACTTCATGCTTATCTGATACCCAAACACTTTTACTTTTTTTTACATTAAGCAAAATTTATTTATTTATTCAGTTTACATCCTATTGAAGTTCTCCTCCTCTCTGCTTAGTACCTCTCCCCTCGCACACCTCATGACCTTATTTATTTTAATTTTTATTAATTACAATTTATTCACTTTGTATCCCCCTATAAACCCCTCCCTCCTCCCCTCCTGATCCCACCTTCCCTTCCCCTTCTCCACACATGTCCCTTCCCAAGTCCACTGATATTGGAGGTCTTCCTTTCCTTCCTTCTGATCCTAGTCTACCAGCTCAGATCAGGAGTGGCTGCATTGTCTTCCTCTGTGGCCTGGTAAGGCTGCTCCCCCCCTCAGGAGGAGGTGATCAAACAGCAGGCCAATCAGTTCATGTCAGAGGCAGTCCCTGTTCCCATTACTATGGAACCCGCTTGGACACTAAACTGCCATGGGCTACATCTGTGCAGGGGTTCTAGGTTTTTTCCATGCATATTACCTGCTTGGAGTATCAGTCTCAGGAAAGACCTCTGTGCTCAGATTTTTTGGTTCTGTTGTTCTCCTTGTGGAGCTCCTGTCCTCTCCCTGTGTTACTATTTCCCATATCTTTCTTAAGATTCCATGCACTCTGCCCAACAGTTGGCCATAAGTCTCAGCATCTGCTTTCATAGTCTGCAGGGCAGAGCCTTTCAGAGGCCCTCTGTGACAGGCTACTAACTTGTTTCCTGTTATCTTCTTCTTCTGATGTCCATCTGCTTTTCATTTCTGGTTGGAGACTGAGCAGTTTAGCCAGAGTCCTGCCTCTTAATTAATTTCTTTAGGTATATGGATTTTAGTAGGTTTATCCTCTATTATATGTCTATATGAATGAGTATATACCATATGTGTCTTTCTGCTTCTGGGGCAGCTCACTCAGAATGATCCTTTCCATTTCCCACCATTTACCTGCAAATTTCATGATTTCATGATTGCTGAGTGATATTCCATTGTGTAGACGTACCACCATTTCTGTATCCATTCCACAACTGAGGGGCATCTGGGTTGTTTCCAGCTTCTGGATATTACAAATAAAGCTGCTACAAACATGGTTGAGCAAATGTCCTTATTGTGTACTTGAGCCTCTTTGGGCTATATGCCTAGGCGCAGAATAGCTGGATTGTGAGGAAACACTATTCCTACTTGTCTGAGGAAGTGCCAGATTGATTTCCAAAGTGGTTTTACAAGTTTACATTCCTACCAGCAGTGGAGGAGGGTTCCCCTTTCTCCACAGCCTCTCCAGCCTGTTTTGTCACTTGAGTTTTTGATCTTGGCCATTCTGATGGGTGTAAGGTGAAATCTCAGGGTCGTTTTGATTTGCATTTCCCTGATGGCTAATGACGTTGAGCATTTCTTTAAGTGTTTCTCTGCCATTCAATATTCCGCTACTGAGAGTTTTCTGATTAGCTCTGTTCCCCACTTTTTAATTGGATTACTTACTTTGTTGCTTTTTGACTCTATAGTCCTTTATATATACTGGATATTAGCCCTTTATCAGATAAAGGGTTGGTGAAGATTCTTTCCCAACTGTAGGCATTCATTTTGTTTTGATGACAGTGTCCTTCGCTTCCATCCAACCCCAGTTCATCTTGTCTCTCAAAGAACCACCTCTTGGTTTCATTGATTCTTTGAATTATTTTTTTTTCCTAATTTATTGATTTTAGCCCTGAGCTTGTTTATTTCCAGCAGTCTACTCCTTTTTGGTGTGTCTGCTTCTTTTTTTTCTAGGGCTTCTAAGTGAGCCATTAATTTGTTTGAATGAGAAGTCTCTAATTTCTTCTTGAAGGCAGTTAGTGCTATGAACTTTCCTCCTAGCACTGCTTTCATTGTGTCCCATAAGTTTGGGTATGTTGTGTCTTCATTTTCATTGAATTCTAGGAAGATTTTAATTTCTTTCTTTATTTCTTCCCTGACCCAGCTGTCATTGAGTAGGGAGTTGTTCAGTTTCCATGTGTGTGTAGGCTTTTTGTTATTTCTGTTGTTTTGGAGGTCCACCTTTATTCCATGGTGGTCAGATAGGATATAAAGGATTATTTCAACCCTTCTGTTGAGGGTTGCTTTGTGACCAACCATATGGTCTATTTTGGAGAAGGTTCCATGAGGTGCTGAGAAGAACATAAAGTCTTTTGTGTTTGGGTATAAGGTTCTGTAAATGTCTATTAGCTCCATTTGATTCATGACCTCTGTTAGAGTCCTTGTTTCTTTGTTTAATTTCTGTTTTGTTGACCTGTCCTTTGTTGAGAGTGGGGTGTTGAGGTCTCCCACTATTAATGTGTGGGGATCTATGTGTGGTTTAAATTTTATCAATGTTTCTTTTACATATGTGGGTGCCCTTGTATTTGGGGCATAGATGTTCAGGATTGTGATGTCTTCCTGGTGGAATTTTCCCTTGATGAGTATGAAATGTCCTTCCTCATCTCTTTTTATTAATTTTGGTTGAAAGCCTATTTTATTAGATATTAGAATGGCTACTCCTGCTTGCTTTTTGGGTCCATTTGCTTGGAAAACTGTCTTCCAGCCCTTTACCCTCAGATAATGTCTAACTTTGTTACTTAGGTGTGTTTCTTGTATGCAACAGATTGCTGGGTCTTGTTTATGCATCCATTCTGTTAGTCTGTGTCTTTTTATTGGAGAATTGAGTCCATTGATATTGAGAGAGATTAATGACCAGTGGCTGTTAGATCCTTTGATTTTGATGTTGGCTGTGGTAGTAAGTTTGTGTGCTTGGTTACTTTTTGTTTTACTGTAGTGAGGTTAGTTATTTACTCTTTTTTCTTGAAAGTGGTTAGATTTCTTGGGTTGTATTTTTCCTTCTAGTAATTTCAGTAATTTGTGGGTAGGTATTGTTGAAATTTGGGTTTTTGTCATTGAATATCTTGTTTGCTTCGTCTATGAGGACTGAGAGTTTTGTTCATTATAGTAGCATGGGCTGACATCTGTGTTCTCTTAGGGTCTGCATGATGTCAGTCCATGCCTTTCAGGCTTTCATAGTCTCTGTTGAGAAATAAGGTGTTATTCTGATGGGTTAGCCATTATAGTTTACTTGGCCTTTTTTCTTTGCAGCTTTTAGTATTTTTTCTTTGTTCTGTATACGTACTGTTTTGATTATTATGTGGCTGGAGGATTTTCTTTTCTGGTCTAATTTATTGGGTGTTCTGTAGCCCTCTCGTATTCTTCTTGGCCTCTCCTTTAAGTTGGGGAAATTTTCTTCAATGATTTTGTTGAAAATAGTTTTTGGGCCTTGGAGGAGGGAATCTTCTTTTTCCTCTATTCCTATTATTCTTAGGTTTTGTCTTTTTATGTTGTCTTGAATTTCTTGGACGGTCTGTGTCAAGAATTTTTTACATTTAACATATTCGTTGACAAATACATTGATTTCTTCCATTGTATCTTCCACACCTGAGATTCTTTCTCCATCTCTTGTAATCTATTGGTTATGCTTACCTCTGTAGTTCCTGTTTTCTTCCCTAAGTTCTTTCTCTCCATAATTTCCTCCATTTGTGTTTTCTTTAATTTTTCCAATTCTATCTTCAGATCTTTGTTGATTTCCTTCACCTGTCTGACTGTGTTTTCCTGTTTTTCCTTCAATTCCTCCAGCTGTTTTTTTTTTTTTTGAACAATCCTCTGTTTCTTTTATTTCTTTCAGTGATTTAAGTATTTCCTCTCTAAAGGCCACAAACTGTCTGGCTGCAACTTCCTGTAATTCTTTACGGATGGCCATAATCTGTTTGTCTTTATCTCCCTCTAGATCTTTATGCATTTTATTATTTTTCCTTTATTATCCTCTTCATAAGCACAGATATTAGGTCATCTTCTTGAATTTCAATTATGCTGGGGTGTCCAGGGCTGCTTGTCCCTGGATAACTGGGTTCTGGAGATGCCATATTGCTCTGTCTTTGTTGGTTGAGTTTTTCGCTGGCCTTTACCCATTGTGCTATCTTAGGTGTTGGCTGTTAGTTTCAGGTGGTTCTTGGAACCCTGTGTTGGAGAGAATCCCCTTGGCAGGAAGATGGTTTTTCTTGAAGGAAGCCTCCTCAGCTTTTTGGGTAAAGCCTCCTCAGCTGTCTGAGGATTGATCTCAAGCTTCTCTAGGTCTGAGGTTGGACCTCTGTACCCCAGTATCTAAGTGGTAGTTAGTGGCTGATAAGCACTGCTCTCATGTGGGCAGCAGGAGGCTAGTTGGCACACAGCAGGTCTGTGCGCTGGCAGTGTGTGCTCCTTCTTGTCTGCAGGACCTTTTCCAGAGAGTTCCTGAGTGACCAAAACCAGTCCCCATTTGCTTCCTTCCCTGTGGGGTTTTCTCCTGACAGGGAAACCCACTCTGTGATGCCCTGGGGCACACAGTTCTTTTGTTATGGAGAGTTGGGCGCACAGCAAGTTTCTGTGCTCTCGGGTGGAGCCTAGTTCAGAGATGGCAGTGTGCCCCCCGCCATTCTGTGGGACCTTTTCCTGGGGAAGGCTGGGTGACCTAAGTCACTCCGTTTCCATTTCCTTCCTTCCCTGTGGCTTTTTCTCTCGACTGGGACTCCCAGTCTCTGTTGTTTTTGTGCCCACTGTTCAGCCTGGGAAGGTGATCAGGACATGCCAACATGTGTCTCTGGCCTGGCGACCAAGTGCCTGCGTGACCAGGGATCTCTTCCGGGTTCTGTCTGGGTGACCTGGGAATGGACCCGACCAATTCCGGCACCGTGGGGTTTCCTCTCACCTGGGAAATACGATCACTGTTGTTTTAGGGTCCAAAGTTCAAGCTTGTGGTCGCTGTACCTAAAATGGTGTTCTGCAGCACAGAAGCAGTGTCCTCCTGGCGCCACCATGTTGTCCTGCCCACTTCTACTTTTCATGCAAAAGTCCCAAAATCAGAGCTGAGCACCTGTTCCCACTGTGTAAGCTCTTAAGCCTATGTTCCAGTCCCCAAGATCATGTGGAAGAGTCTTCAGTTGGCAGTTACACACTCTGCCTGAGACTGACCACCTAAAAGACTCAGGCATCTCTACACAAGAGGGCAGTCAGAGCTCTGACCCTCAGACTACCCAGGAAACTGGCTGCTCTACACTTCCCTGCCAAGCTCCGTTCCCCATCCTTAGTCTCTGGTCTCCCGGGAGCCTTTGTGTCAGCCATGTTTTGTAATAACCCCCTTTCAGCTTCAGTTGTCTAGGACTGCAAAGTCAGTTTGTCCTTGGAAAACAATAAATTAAAATTAGTATTAACAAAGACTACCCAGAACAGGCCTATGTTATAATTCGGGGCGGGGGGGGGGGGAGGGAGGTGGAATGAACCTTTAGACAATATTCTCGCAGCAACAGTCCTCCCACTGGGAATTTACATGCAAAGGGAATTCCATAAAGCCTTATCTAAAGTGTAACTAGCAAGAAAGAGACTTCATTAAAAATGGGTCCCTGCCAACTTCCTTTCCCATCTGAGGTAGTTTAAGCTTGGAGGACAGGTCAGAATTCTCTCCCATCTTTGTATTATCTCTCAGTCCCTTGCACTTTGGCACACAGATTTGAAACTGGGCTGTTTAATATGTGGTGAAGACTGTCCAATGCCAGCATTTAGTAGTGAAGGGTAAAAGTGTCCCACCATCAACAGCAGGTGGGGAAGACAGCACAGCAAAATCCTTGCACACAGCTGGGACATACCACCATGGAGGGGAAAAGAAGTAGAAAGAAAAGAAATGCTTCAGTTCCCCTAAATCTGAATCTCCTCTTTTAGGACGAACTGTATAAGGGAAAAAGCTATGCTCAGAAGATAAAATCAAAAAGAAAGTGAACTCACTGGGGTAGACAAACAGAGAATGAATTACTATGGAACTGCCTCATATACACCCTTCTTGGTGATCAGTGGAAACAAAGCCTTACTTACTTCCCCTGACTTAATTCACTGGGTAGTTTCAAGGTCATTGCTTAGTTTATGGGAAATATTTATGTTTACTGAGAATATGGCACTGAATAAACTTCTTTACTAGACACTGCTTGAACCCTTTAGAAATATCTTTACATTGACATCAGGGCTGGGGTGCTGAGCCTCATTAAGATAGTCAGGAATTGTTCCAGCAGTTCAGAGAAACAGCGAGCTCCAAAGCATGATGACGATGGACCCTGCTGTGCTAATAGCATGTGGGACCAATGTAGCTCTTTGCAAGAAATCCTATTGTAAAATTGAAAGTACAAGAAAAGAGAACCTGGCCTTTCAGCACAGGCCTTCAAATGGGGTTGGAAGTTGGAGGAAGTCAAAGAATGAAGGCTCATTATAAAAATCTATACCCTTGGGTGATGTTTCTATACACAGCATCAGATGCATACAAAATTTAATTAAATGTGTTCTCTCACCTCTAGCTATTTTTATACTCAATTCAGACTGCAGCAGGACAGTAAAAACTGTGGAATCAATTTAGAACTGTTCCATGCTGAAGTGTCTGTTATGTAATGTTAACTACCAGTAAGATGCTGGCCCGGAAAGCTCTTATCATATAGATGGGCTTATGGGCAGTTCAGGCTTCAGGAAGCTGTAGGAAATGTTGAGCCACTAGAGACCACCAGCTACAAAATAATAACGGAGACCATGCCACAGGTAAGGAGAGGCGTTGATGTCAGGGCCTCAGATATCCCTGATCTTACTGATGAAAAATTAGGATCATCTAGAACAACTCCCTTATCTTTCTTGGGTTGTGTAGCATGCTATTTCTCAAAGGAACCTTAGCAAGCTGTTATTCCCCTGTAATGCACAATAATTTTTATTTTAAAATTTGAAGGTTGGGGATGTAGCTCTGTCATAGAGAATTTCCTAGCATATGCAGGTACTTGGTTCAAAAGCCAACATTTCAGAAAATGTAACCTGAGATCTCCTAAAGAGAACACAAGGACCGCATGAAATCTGCTCTCAATTCCAGATGTTTATCACTAACCTTTTCTCATAAAGATATGCAAATGATTACTAAAGATAAATAAAAAGGAAATAAAAAATGAAGGGAAACATGGAGGGGGAGAAAGAAGTAAGCTGAGGCAAATGAATTAACACATCGAGATCTAAAATCAGCATCAGAAAGATGTAGAAATCAGGGAGGTTGATGTGGCATCTAGATTCACAAGGATATAGGAGACAAAGAGACAATAACACCTTGACTTGGTTGTTGAGCACAATCGTGGAAAAGACTGCACACAGTTTGAGAGCATCAGTTCTCAGAACAGGAAGAGCCAGCACCTTTGAGTGAAATAAAGAATGTGAAAAAAGAATGACTGTTTAACAAGGATGCAGATGATGAGGACAAAGTCCAAGGAGAGTTTTTAATTTTATTTATTAATACCCTGTAAATACAATTCTCTCTTCCTTCTCTTATATTTGTGAAGGCATCACTTTTTCAGTTAAGTTTACTAATTGCAAACTTCTACTATTTAAAATATTCTTAATATATGTCAAGGGTAAGAGAAGTTATCTAAAAACCACTTATCTGGTAAAAAAAAAAAAGAGCTGGTATTTTTGAAATATATAAGTATCTTCCCAAATCCAGCAATGAAAATGGCTTAATTTTAAATGGTCAAAATTTGAATAGACACTCTTCAAAGAAGGTATCTGAATAGTTAAGATGTTAAACATTGTTGTTATAATTAAATGTAGAAAAATTCTTTCTAGGCTGTCTAAATTGAAAAGATTAATCATGTCAAGTATTTTTGGTGCCTATGTACATGTGTGATATTGTACATATGTGCCTATGTGTGTATTAAGTGTCCATATGTGTATGAGTCCACATAAACCAGAGATGGATACTGAGTATTTCCTTGGTTGCCCTCCATTTACTTTTTTTTTTACCTTTTGAGACAGATTCTTTAGCTGAACTTATTACTTAGGGATTGGCTAGCCTAGCTGTCCATCCAATTCCTTGGATCCAACCACTCCCATCCATTGCTAGGATTACAGATATAAAATGCCACTCCCAGTTATTTAATGTGTGTTAGGGATTCACTAAGTCAAGTCCCTATAATTGGCTGGCAAGTACTTGCCTTACTAAGCAACTCTTCAGCTTCCATGCCAAGTACTGACCAGCTTCTGAAATGACCATCATTCACATAGTAGCATTGGCAATATAATGTACTAAACTTTGAAAAGCTGTCAGGAGCAGGTCACAGTGGTGCACACCTACAATCCCAGGACTTGGGGAGGCAGAGGCAGGTGGATATCTGTGAGTTTGAGACCAGCCTGGTCTACAAAGTAAGTCCAGGATAGCCAAGACTACACAGAGAAATCCTGTCTCAAAAACAAACAAACAAAAAACCAAAACAAAGCCAAAAACAAACAAAAAAGAAAGAAAAGCTCTCAGGTGGGGGGGATTATATTTAGGACATTTGTGAGAGGGTAGATACTTGTTACTGTGTTGTCGTCATAGTTTCATGAGGGAGGGAGTTCTGTATGAGTGATTGAACTTTACTGATATTCTACTTAAATCTTTATACTATTCAAGTATCAGTTGTATGAGAAAGGAACTGACTGGAAAATAGACAGAAAACAAACTAAAGAAAAATTATATATTGAGTAATAATTAGAGGATTTGCTTCCATTGCTTAGTGGTAGAATGAAAGTGTAAACTATTGTCTAGGTAGTGTTCAAATGCTGCATGTTGCTTTGATTGTGGGATTTACGATACCTCAGCTAACACCGATCACTATTGTGCCGCTCTGTCTATTGCAATGTGGTCAATGGCTAAAATGACAAGTATCTGCCGATTTTAAAGGTCGTTACAATATTTCCCATTAGTTTGTCTCAAATGCCCAATTCAAAATGCAAAGCCATCTTTGGTGATGACCACAAAGATGAGTCATTTTATGCGTGTGAGGAAAATGAAGCCATATTCAATACACCAGCAAGTATCATCAGGCCCTTCTAAGCTGTAAAATGCGTTCTAATTGACTTTGCTGTAAAAGGAGCAGCTTCGTTTGTCCACCACAATGAAAAGTTGTCAGTGAAGGATTCTCTGGCTAACAGCATTTGACAGGAACTATCAGAAGTCCTTAAATGATGTGGTAATAAATGATGGAGTAATAAATGATGGTGGTGATTTATTCTGATAAATACAGAAGTTATTTGCCAACTTGCGTAAATTGAGATGCATGCAGAGATAGGAGTCCTGAGGTACGGACAGTTGTACTAGCTCCAAGCTGGGAACTCTGCAAACATAGCCATCTCTCCTTTTCCATGCTGTTATGCTGATGACAGCCGCAATTTGAGAGGAATGAGAATAAGTTTGCCTTTTGCTGACTTGGGCTTGTTAACTTTGTGTTGACTCTTGGTCCCACCACACAGGCCTCCAATAGTGAGAGAAATGCAAACACTCTTAATGCTTCCCCCTCAGCAAGAAAAGAGCTGCACTAAAGCAATAAGAGAGTAAAACAGCCATGGATCCATTAGGTGTATGACCACAGGGGAGGAACTGAGGCATGATTTGTATCCATTCAATTTGTAACAGTGACCAACAGAGAATTGAAGGTCAGCTTCTGGATTCAATCCCCAATGCAGGTGCAGGTAGTTTTGGTGTGAGCTCCATGGCCACTTAACCTTTCATGTATAAAATGCCTCATTTATAAAATGATGAGAATAATATCCCTACCTTATTGAAGTAAATGAAAATAAATTACACAACTTATCACGTTTTTTATTTAAAACTCAAGGCATTGCTAGTTACTTGTTGGACTGAGTTTTCCATTCTCCAAACTATGCATTCATTTAATCTATTATCTATCTATCCATCTATCATCTATCTATCTATCTATCTATCTATCTATCTATCTATCTATCTATCTATCTATCTATCATCTAATTAGCTCTTTGAGACTTTCATGCAACAGGTTTTGAACATATTCATCCCGCTTTCCCAACTCTTTTTAGATCTACACCCTTTCCCTGCCTACCCAACATTGTCATTTCTTCTCCATAAAGAACAGTTTGTAGCCAGTCCTGATGAGACATGATAAGCTAGTGTCAGATAGTAGGAGAGGAGGACATCCCCCAGGGGACTAGTGGACTAGGGGAGGGGCACAAGGCGGGAAGAAGAGGGAGGGTGGGACTAGAAGGAAATGAGGGAGGGTCTATAGCCAGGCAACAAAGTGAATAAATTATAATAAATAATACATAAATATTTTTTAAAAAAATACCAGTTCGTGCTACCCAAATATCTTGGACATGTGGCCTTCTACTGAATCATGGTCAACTTTATCTCTTTGAGAGAATTGACTCTCCCTCTTACAGTGGCTAATAATAGCCAATAGCTCCTTTGCTAGGGAAGGGATTTCATGACAACCTCCTCTCTCATGCTGGGATTTTATCTGGCTTGAGCCTACATATGTTTTGTGCATTTTGGAACTGCTACTTATGTACAGCTGCCCTACTCTTCCCTTGTAATCATTGAGCACCTTTTCTGAAATTATACTTGAACCTTGAGAAGAGAGAGTTTTCTTTAATCTTGTCAAGACCTTGAAACTCTTAAATAGTGTGACATAAATAAAATTATCAGTAAATGGAACATTTGTTATCTATTTATTTATTTTCATTTGAAGACAGGGTCTCCTGTAGCCCAGAGTGGTCTCAAACTCACAATGTAGCAAGAAATGACCTTGAACTTCCTGACCGTGCCTCAGTAGTACTAGGGTTATAGATGTGGGAAACCGTGCTTAGAACATATTATTTTCTGATTCTTATGATTTCTGATTACCATGGCTTGCATCATATTTAGAAAAATAAAATATTAGTTTTACATTCTGGGCACTTGCTTGCATATGTTTGCGTACCATGAGCAAGCCTACTGCCTCCAAAGGCCAGAAGAAAGTGTCAGAGCCCAGGAACAGGAGCTGCAGATAGTTATGAGTCAGCATGTGGGTGCTAGCAATGGCATCACTGAGCCGTCTCTCCAGGCTCATGCTTTTCATCTTTACACTTAAAATGCAATGAAGTGATGTCAAGTTCATAGAAAATCTCAGCAAAAGACAGTTCCCCAAGATCCCTGCCACTAAAGTTTCCCATCACCAATGCTCACACCAGGGTACATATTAAGGTAGTTTTTAGATATGATTTTTGACAATCATTTCTTCCAGTCTGTCCATTATCCTCTTCAAAGTATTTTTCTTTTCCTCTCTCTGTCTCTCTCTTTCTCTCTCTTAAAGCAGAAATTTCTAACTATACTTAAGTATTAAGTATTATTTGGAGGGGTGGGCTCTTGATGTCATGTGTAAAATGGCCTTACTATACTTCAGCCAGTCATACTTACTTTTGTTATCTGTGGATTTTATAGTTTTTCATTAGATCAGTGATTCAGCTTTTGTGGAGCATAAAGGTTAATGTCCAGGTATTCTAGCACTATTTGCTGAGAGAATGGTCTTTGCTTGATATTAAACTTCTTTGGCTGCTTGAAAGATGTGAGTTTACTTCTTTAGTGAAGAGCATGTTGGACTGTCTGTCCATGTCCGGGTCTCACTGCCTTGCTTACCTTTCAGTAAGGCTTGGTGTTGGGCAGTGACGATGACATGACAGTACTCTGGCTTATGTCTTTTCTCTATCATGTTGTTTATACTCTTCTATTCTTCCCATATAAAATTTAAAATGAGCTTTTTGATAACCAAATAATAACTTGATGAGGATTTACTAGGATCTCCCTGACCTATAGATCATGATACAAAGAACTCACATCAAGAACACTATGTAGTCTCTCAATGCTACTGTCTCCACATATTTCATTCTCCTTCCTTCAGGCTATTGTATGTAGATCCTATCACCCAATCTCAAAAGATTTATTGCGAATATTGTGCTTTCTAATAAAATGGTATTATGTTCTTAGCTTCAAATTCTACTTGTTTTGTTTTCCACTACATATAAAGGCAATTGAAATTTGCATAATAGCCTTACACCCTGTGACTTTGCTAAAGGTGATTATTAGTTCATATAATGTTGATTCTTTTGGGTTTTCCACATCTATCCATTCACAACAAAAAGGGCTTTATTTTTGTAATTTCTGATCTTACTACATTCATGCATCTCCTTCTTAATTTTGACTGTAGTCTATAAACTGTGAGAATGTTGAAAAGGTCTGGCGAGAGAGAACAGGCTTGACTGGTCTCACCCAGAAACTTCTAGATTCAAAGCATGGCATATGATCCTAGCTGTGGGGTTTCACTTGTGTTCTTTATCAAATTGAAGAATTACTCTCCTTTCCAAAGTCTGCAGAATATTTGCACCATCAATAGATGTCAGTTTTGTCGACTTGTGTATATACGTATCTGTATGTGTCTGTTTCTGTGTGTGTGTGTTTGTGTTTATCTGTGTGTCTCTGTGTGTAAAGGGCATGAGGCTGTGAATAGTGACATAATTATGTAATACTTCTGTTTTAGGTTATTTAGAAAAGTTATCCACTGCATGCAGGAGTTTTAGCAGTTAATGCTGTGTACTAATATTGTAGTCCACATGTATGTAGGGCCACACTGAAAGCTGTCCTGGGACCCCTGTAGCCTAAACTTGCAGTTTGGGTGTGCCTGCTAGAACCTTTAGCAAATAAATAATTGTTCTTTTAATTTGTTGTGGTAATTTCAACATGTGTCTCATATCAAGTCTTTTTCATCCTTTTGAGTGCCCAAGGATCTGTGTTGCATCCTGATTTTTTAGTTAAGTTCCTGTTATTTGGATTGAATAGTTTCTGTTTTATTTATCCAGCCTCTGCCCTTCCTATCCTGCTACTGAAACAGTCTGTTGTAATTTGATTTGATGATTATTGTTTTCACCTGTAATATCTTATTTAACTTTTAAAGCTTCTTCCACAACCTCTCTAATTCTTTCAGAAGATCTCCGCATTTCATTTTTGTTATTGCACCCATCACCCTTTTTATTTACCTCAAATCTGTGTGTAATTTTCATTAAAGTGTTTTTTTTAACAAAGGCTATTGTAAACTGTTAAATGGTTCTGATGTCTTGGTGTTGGATATATTGATTGTCTTATTCATTCAAGTCAAGTTTCCTGGTTATTGATGTAAGTGATCCCACTCTAAAACCTGGATTTCTTTGTTATTACTTTATGAAAGTTTCAGTCTTACTTAAATGTTGTGCTTTATCTCAAACCTTGACCATTCATGACAGGAATAAAAGAGCGAGTACCCTTTGCTGCTGCCAAGTGGTATCTAAATGCAGATCTTTCACACAGCATTTATCGACATCTGAAAAGCATGAGAGGTCTGGCTCACCACTGTACCACAGCTGATGTGACATCATGTGACAGGGAGAAGTACTTCATTGACCTGCCCCATGTCACCTGTGCTGACACCATCACAGAAGTGACCTTGCTACAACAGGTTTTGGTGGAATGCTCAGTGTTCCATCATGCCTTCCCGCATACTTCCCCAGTGAAGTCAATGAGGTCTTATAACAGCAAGGTGGGGACAGAAGCCTGTGGTCTCCACATCACTTCCCAAAACACCATAAGGCAAAGGGTGCTTTGTCCTTGCTTTGAGATTGGGGCACTTCATGATGGCCTGGCAGAGACAGAAGTCCACAATCTCGGTGGTAATTCCGGGGTCAGAATCATTCAGAACCACATTTTGCTTTCTGCTCTTTTCTTAACAAAAATTACATAAAAATTTATTTTAAAAAGTAATCAATAATCCAACTACCCTAAAACAACAACATATCCTATTTTCACATTATTTTCTGACCATTTCTCTTTATTCAGTTGTATTTCCATATAGTTATTAAAGCCGGATGAAATTCCAATACTATTAATCTATAATTACAGTGCCGTGAATAGGGCACAACAGAATTCACAGTCATTGCAAACCTGCGCTAATGATGACTCTGTAGGAAGAGGGGGAGGGCAGGTTAAAGACATGGCTGTTTATGCAGGAGATAGACACTCCTCAGCCTCACAGCCCAGATCAGAACCAAGGTAATTGATTATTCCAATTGCATTCTGTTTTCTCACAGACCATAAAATCATACACGCTTTAACAAACTGCCCTACATTTTTTCACAGTTTTAATAAAAGCTCACTACTTTACCATACATTTTAGATTTTTACATCTGACTTTGTTATGAAACTTATGACATATGATAGTATAAGAAACATGGTTGCGGTTAAATATTTTCACAAGGTTTGGAATTATAAAACTAGTGTTTCAAAAGTGGCACTGCTAGACAAGAAATTTCTTATAAATGTCTAAAAATTTGACAATCAGCTTTAAAAAATACTGCATTATATATTCTCATAAAGTACATGAACATGTTCACATATGAGAACATGCTTATCATTATCTGTAAATCGTAATATATTGAAGGATGAATGAATAGATAGATAGACAGACAGACAGAAAGACAGATAGATAGATAGATAGATAGATAGATAGATAGATAGATAGATAGATAGGTAGATAAATGGTAGATGATCCAAACATATTCAAAATCAAATGTTGCCCCTATTGGAAAAGTATAAAATATATCATGTATTTATTTTTCATTAGTTTATCTCTATCAGTGTTTGTCTGCATGTATGTCTGGGTGCCACATGGATGTCTAATATCTGTGGAGTCCAGAATTGGGCATCAGTTTCCCTGAAACAGGTGTTACAGATAGTTGTGAGTTACCATGTGGATGCTGGGAATATAACCCAAGTCCTTTGGAAGAGTAGCCGGTTCTCTTAACTACTGAGCCATCTCTCCAGTGTTCCTTAATTATTTAGTTACTAGAATGCAAACAAGATTGGGAAGGCATGAGAAAGTTACCTTATCTACTTCTTAGAATTATTCTTTATGAACACTCATGTGATGATAATCTTTTATTATGTTTACTTGGTACACACAGGATCTTTATCCAAAAAACAAAATGAAACCTTAGGTAAATAGCAGCTGTTATTTTTAGTTCCTTTCTGAGACTTGAAACTTTTAAAGGTATCTTCATACATATATAAATTTCTTTCCATTATCTCTTTCCACTTCTGGACATGGGATTTCAGCTAGGCAAGCAATCAAGCAATGGTCCTGACACTGTCAGCCCATTTGTGTTTTTGTTTTGAGATAAGGTTTCACAGTCTGTTCCTGAACTCCCTATAATTGCGCAGGCCTTGAGCTTTCAGCCTCTGACCTCAGCCTCCAGAGCAGCTAAGGCTTCAGACCTGCTTCCACAGCCTGACTCACACAGCCATTTCATTAATGGTGCGAGATTTATGCAGTATGCTTTTCATTTGTATGTCTTTCTTACTTTTGTCTATTGAAAATATTTTTATATAATATATTCTGATTACAGTTTCCCTTCCCCCTACTCCTCCTAGTTCCTCACTCTCCCATCAGGATTCATACCCTTTCCTTCTCTCCTTAGAAAACAAGCAAGTGTATTTGGAATAAAAATAAAATAAAATAGAATATGATAAAACAAACAAACAAAATGAATTTAAAAAAAACCACAGTAAATGCATATAAATGACAACACACACACAGGAATACCTACAGAACAGGAAACCGTAACATACACACAAAAACCTTGTAAGCTGAGAGCAGGAGTTTGGGTACCCTGACTTAACATTGTGAGACAAAGAACCTCCAAAGGCTCCATTGAGTTCATTTTGTGTTAGCCTTTACTGCTACATGTGGGGCCTTAAGGGCTTTTATCTCCATTGAAGACTCCCTTGGAGAAAACTAATTTTTCATGTGCTTTTTCTCATGCAAATTGAACACACAGAGAGAAGTTAAATAATTATCAAAGTTTTCATAAGTCTATGGTTGCATTGCTAAAACTGAGTGAGTATTTAACAAAAATATTCTGTGGTAAATTGTTATCTGAATCCCTTTTTAGTTTGAGTAAATGATTGAGCACTTCAGATGACACTTGCTTATCTGGGTTATACCTTGCCAAGGATCCTGAACTAAAAATTATAGGTACTACAAATGCTCATTACCAAATTATTTAAAATCATTTTAAAATGGTAACTCTACTTTGATACATATTTTTAAGGGAAAAAATCGCATCTTTAAAAATGGTAAAAAATAGAAATGTCTTATAATTTTGCAAATCAGTTCCTCAAAACCAGTTGCTATATGAATTAGAAACCAAATAAATTTACTATTCATTTCTATTACATTCTAGTCTTTCTAAGATCTTTTCCTGTTCAAAAGCCATAGAGGAATATTGATTACCCCGTCTGCCATGCTCTTCCAGTTTTTGACACACTTAGTCTTATAATAGCAAAGAGTTGAATGACTGTGATTATCCCCATCTCAAAAAATCTTTTCTATTTAATAACTTAGAAATATTTATTTCAATAAATTAATTTTAATATTTAATACTTGGGCACCATTGGTCTCATGGCACTGGAAGTGAGTTTTCCAAAATTGTAACTTTTACTTCAAATTTCTAAATACGAAATCAGCAAAATATGAGATTGGTCCTCCCTTGAGTAGGCCCACCTCACTTTGGTAGTTGGTATCTCTCTCATCTTTCTGGTAGGAACGGTGTATTAGCGAAAAGTTAAGTCAGCTAATCGCAGTGTCTGTTAAAATCCCGGGGGCAATTTTCATCAAAGTCGATGCTGTGCCTCCATGTCGGGCAGAATATTATGCGTATTTCGATTTGATCACACCTGGCATGAGAATGACTTACCCGGGTATCAGTCTCAAGCAGAGTCAATTATTTTATTCGTTCATTCAGACCAGTCTTAGGTGAGCATAGGTCTCTGTCCCGAACACTGGGCGGCAAGGGTATCAAGGACTCTGATGGTGCGGTGCAGCTTTGTCGGAACCGCCTGGACAGCATTTCCAACACTGCTTCATCTCATGCACGCACAGTCAAGTCCCATGGGCCTCTATGGGTCGGAGGACTACAATTTGAGAAATGCTGCTTAAACTTTTGCAAGTTTTACTATATTACTTTACTGAAGACTGAATTTTTTTCCCCAGTACGTACAGTGGTTTGAACAAAAAAGACCCCCAGAGCCTCATATATTTGCATGCTTATTCCCTAGATGATGAACTATTTGGAAAGATTACGAGATTGTTGTTGTTGGAGGAGATGTCCTCGTTGAAGGAGGTGTTTCCTTGTTGGAGGAGGTTTGTCTGTCTTGGAGGAGTGGTGTCCAGCTTGGAGGAGGTATGTCTCTGGGGGTTTGATTTGAAGTTTCAAAAGCCTGAGTGCCGTTGCCCAGAGTCCAGATCTCTCTCTGCCTACCTGCCTGTCGTTTAGAATGTAAAACACTCAGCTACTGCTCAGCATCCTGCATGCCACCATGCTTCCCACAATGACGATAATGGACTTGATAATGAACCAACCTTTTGAGACTTCAGCAATCTCCCAATTTACTGCTTTATTTTATTAGAGTTGCCTTGGTTATGGTGTCTCTTCACAGCAATAGAAACCCTACTAAGACAATAAGTAACTAATTTTCTTATCTTCCCCAAGTAATTTTCAAAAGTCATAATTTGATATATAAATGTGTGTTTGCATATATATATATATGTATATATCACACATACACAGACATTTTTACACACACACAGAGCGGTATACAGAGAGTGCCTTTTTAGTATCATAGCAATTGATATGTTTATTATTCTATTCACACTTTTGATCACTTAGTTCCTAATATGTTTTAAAATCTAGAGGTGCAAGAAAACAATTTCAAACATTTGTCTTAAAATACTAATAATATTTATACCTTTAATATCACAAGAAAATTTGTATAATATCCTTAAAATAACAAGGACAAACTGTTAAACAAGGGGCAGTTACACCTGCTTAGAAGCTATCTCCCTGAAATTCCATGAATGAGAAGAGTCAAAGTTCAGAGCTTTCTTTTCTTTTTATTACATTTTTTATTTTTTATTAATTACAGTTTATTCACTTTGTATATAGATATTCTTATATTACAAAGCTTCAGTAATAAATATTACATAGTTCTGGCATTAAGGGAGACATGTTAAGAAACTACATGTGAGCGTGTACCCTAGAGTCATTTTACTTTTGACAAAGAGAAATGTATGCTTTGGCAAAAAGACATCTTCAGTAGGAGTTGCTGGTCATACTGGCTATTTACACATAGAAGAATAAAATTAAATCCCTCTCTCTCATTCTAAATGATCAAATTGACCTAAATGGATCAATGGCCCCAAATATAAGAGCTTTATTTGACTTACCTAACTTGTCAGGTATGCAGACTTTATTGTTAAGTGTAAATACACTTTAAATACAATTTGAAAACCATGAAAATTCTGCAATAGCCAATCCTTCCCTGAGGTGACTGAAACATGAGATTTCCCAGCATGTTGCTACTGATGTTAATTGGAGACCATGGTGCTTTTGTTTGTTTGTTTTGTTATCATCAAAGGGTTGTCATTCCTTTGACCCCTTCCTTGCTGCTGGAGAGTAAAGTCTTTTTGTTTTGTTTATTATGAGCATTTTTTTTCGACATAAAATTTGGCAATCTCATATCTTTTTCATTTTTTATTTTCTTACTGGGAAGGAGAAAATTAAGTTGACAACTGATGATGGCAAGCAGGCAGGTTCTTTTCTCCTCCTCCAAATAAAGATTTAAAAGACAGCCCAGAGCAGAGTGAGGTTCATTGGCACCATTGCAGTCATCATGGGTAGAGAAGAACCCCCATATCTGTAAGAACACACACCCTAGGAGGGTGCAGGCCTTTATTTGAGTGTAGGGTGTACCCCCTCATGATTGCCTCCCTTCCTCCCCTCATTTCTTCATTGGTCTAAAGGTATCTATGTTCTCCTGTGGCAGCGATTAGGTCTCTGTCTCTATCATGAGGAGCTGCAGTAGAGCCCTGCCTTGGTGTTCCAGCTGTAATAGGTCTCTTGACTCTGTTGGCCATGGTAAGAGTGGACTCCATATATCCCTCTGCTCTTTTCAGGGCAATGGGGAGAAGGATTCAGCTCATGTGAGAAGAAATGGCCTATTTTCCAGGAAAATGGAAAGTTACTACTGTGGACAAAAAGCAACAACAACAAAAAGGAAACTTATTGTCTATTGCCAGGTGGGAAAATCCGTAAGAACAACTCAAACTGAGTTATTGGGCTCTCCCTTCTTCCATTCTGGGACCCCATTACCCCACAAGCATTAATTATGTTACTGAAGAAAATTATTATAGAATAAGATATTCTATCTGCTTGTGTTATACCTCACTCTTAAAGACTGTACTAGTTCTGAGTAAACGGTATTTTATGTGATTGTACTGGAAATAATTACTGACTTCCATCACTAAATATGAAATGATTCCTTTGAAAAAGGAAATCTATTTCACAGAAGAAAAAAAATCTTTATTCTCATTTAAATTCTTATGTTGAAAAGTAAATAATAAGAAGAGGATAAGATATATTTCTTAATAGGTGCTGAATCAATGTTTGTACTTTTAAAAAGAATTTTCTAACATCCAATCAATACTTAAGGTGCTGATAGGTGGATTTCAGATGTTTCCTATTAGAGGCAATTTTTGAAAAAAAAAGCTTTATCACAAAATTAAGAAGAAAATCTGTGTGTAACTAAATGTATCTAATATTTTATGTTTATCTTCTTTATGATAATGTTTAACTTTTTAATTCTGCAAAATAAATATGCTTTGGTTAACATGACTTCTTTGCAACTTGAAAATAAAGTCTTTGAACCTCAGACTCCTTTCATGTCCATGGAATCTTGCCCTGCTTACATTCATGTAGATCTGTTTGTTGTGCAGTGGTTTATAGTGAAGAAGCTGAATTCATGCCTTGTAAAAAGTCTCCTTAAAAGCATTCACCTACCAGATCCAGATCAAAGGGGTGATTTAGTCAATTATTAATGCGGAAGACCAGTAGCTGTAGGAGTGGAACACACAGACAATTCGAAAAGAGGGTCATGACTCCATGCCAAGCCCTGCTCCTCACCAGATAGTTATTGTAGCCAGGCAAAGGCTCTTTGGTGGGTGGGCAGCATCTCACTACTGGTCTATCCTGAGTCAAGGTGAGATCTGAGATATCCTGAGTCAAGGTGAGATCTGAGACGTGAGTGTGGTACTGAAACACAGTGCTTCCAATTTGAGTCATACCCTGTATGAAGGGGACATCTGTCCAGATCAGCTATGACCTGTATCACATCCCTCCTAAACACATCCCTCACTTGGGAGGGAGATTACCAGCAGCACCAGGAGAGTTCTTTAATGCTGCTCCTAAAAAAGCACCCAGAGTGGTTAATGAACCCATCTCTAAACTCTCGCTTTCCTGGTAGACTGTTTCCTTTAAGCATAGGTCTTGTTAGCTTAGTTGACTAGATATGTGACCAAGAAGACCTTAGGGGTGAAAAACCCATACTCTTTTGAGTTTAAATCTGTCTTATTGTCCTGGTAATCTATATATATATATTTTACAGTTTTAAAGTTTTTCCATGTCATTGCATTGTATTTTAAGTTGTTTGTTACACATCAGGAGACATGGACTTTAACTTGCTGTTTTGAATTTTATCAAAAATTGAACGGAAAGAGAAACATTAGGTAGATGAAAACATCTTTTTAATTTTTTAAATTAAAATTTAATTACATCATTTCTCGCTTCACTTTCCTTCCTCTAATCCCTCCTGAAATAATGTCTAAATATATAAATATAACCTGTTTGGTCAGACTGCTGGTACTTGTATGTTTATGCATTCAAAGCTGACCTCTTGGTATCCTTGGTATTTAATAATATTATAGGAATCATCTCCTACTATCAGCATTCCATAGTTGTTTGTAGGTCCCTATGAGTGGGGAACCCAAGAGATTTCCCCCTTCTATGTTGGCATTCCTGGTGGTGATGTACTTCTTCAGGTCTCATTTAGGCATCTTACAATAGTAGCTTCTCATACACAAGTAGAATGTTGTTTTGACTTGATTCCTTATTTAGTTTGTTGCTCACTTTAGTTACCTGAATGTTGAGAATTCCTACTTGCACCTCTGTGTTCTCTAGATAAAGAGGTATGAATCTCCAAAGATACACAGAAGCTGCATTCCTTTATACATGAAGGCTTCTGCTCAGTATATTTTGTCTCCTTCTCTCTATTAATGACAAAAAGGAAGACTAACTTTTACTCTAGTAATGAATGGTGCTGCCCATCAGGAACTAAAGGGGTGAAGGAAATGAATAAAATATGTGAAAATACCAAGCAGTGCTCTTGGGGGCCTTGAAGTATTCTTTGAGCTGATTTTGGTCATAAATCCACTGACAACAGAGACTTCAGATGAGAGAAACAAGTGATTGTGGTTCAAACCACACAGAGAAAAAGTATGCGATTAAAACATGAATAGCTGTTTGTTAAGAGTGAAATGCATGAAGAAAATAATATAAGAGGAAGATGAGAGCATCAGTTGTACTTTCAGGATCTCCTAATCTCCTAGGAATCCCAGAGGAACCAGCACCCCAAATAGATAGGAGGAAGCACACCTAAACAATGGAACAAGGCAGAAGTGGAATGTCACACTAAGTGGATGAACGATGGTATGGGGCATCAAGATGTCCCCCCCAAAAACTTTAAGAGCTACCTGCTGCATGCTCTAGGGACTGTGAACAGCAGACAGCCTTCACCTGCCAGCTCCTGCTACTGGAGCTTAGAGTGTAATACCCACAGAATCAGACCTCTCCTAGAGTATCTCATACAGTGTGACAGCTAGCTCCGCTCACTGAGATATGCTGTCCAGAAGAAGTCATTCTCAGCGTGCACCAGGCTGACCCAGGCTTCTTGTAGAGCTCCTGTCCCCTCCAAGTCCTTCTATCCCACCCCCTTCTTTCATAAGACTCCCTGCACTCTGCCCAAAGTTTGGCTATGAATCTCAGCATCTGCTTCCATCCTCTGTTGGGTGGAGCCTTTCAGAGGACCCTCTCTTCCATCACTTCTGCTATCTATCCTTATGTTATTCTGAATGAGATTTATGAACTACAGACCTAAAGAAGCTAAACACTAAAGAAGACCCTAAGGAGGATACTTAAATCTCATTACAGCCTACTTTTAAATTCTTGTTTTATTTATTTTTATATCAAAAGTCACTTTTATGCTAATATAGGTATTAAAAGAAAGTGCCCAACCACCAATGGTGCTTAATTAGTTAAGTGAGATTACACAGGAAATGTATTAGCAACTAGTTAGCATTCAGAAGTCGTGAACGCAGCAACATATCTTTTCTGGTTTTCATTTTGAACACATTAGGTCACAACTTTTAAAAAATATTGTCAGATTATCCAGGGTTGGTAAACAGTTCTGATTGATAAGTTGGCTGCATTTGAAATTGCAGCTATTTTCCCATAACTTTAGCACTTTCTATTATATCACGATAGGCAAGCTTTGTTTATCAAGAGAATGGTATGAAACGTTTTAGGTTTCATTAGCAGAAGGTCCATGTCATGATTTCTCTATTCAGCTGTTGGAATGAGAAGGAGACACAGTGCCAGTACTCAATAAGGCTTACCCAAGCAGGTAGCAGGTGGAAATGCTTTTCACTGATTCTTCAGTAGGTACCTAAGAATCTTGAGGGATTCATCCTGGCACAAGAGAATATCTTCATAAAGAAGAACTTTGGTCTGCTCAGGAAGGGACAAGATGCAGCCATGGGGCTAGGAAATGAACAACACAGTGCTGATTTCTGGTTGCTTATTCCCAGCTCTGGGTAAGTTCTCCAAAGTAATTGATCCATGTATAAGAGCCATTACTGAGGAGGTAGGACAGTGGGCCTCAGAAATAGGTATTGAATTAGGGTGACAGCCTAGTAAATAATGTGAGTTGATTCAGAGACATAGATTTGCTCTTTTCCCTGCTACCTGTGTTGTGACACTGTGAAGTGAATTGCTTCCTTTTTTCATTGTGTGACCAAATAGTTAAAACTAGTTAAGAAAGGGCTTATTTGGGCTCAGAAGTTGAAACTACAGGCTATCACACTATGAAAGGCCTGGTGGTGGTAGCATAAGTCAGTGGTTGCATCACCTCCATAGTCAGGGTACAGTGGGCACATAGTTTCTGTAGGCAGCAGGCAGGTGGGCACATGGTTTCCACAATCAGGGGCCAGGTGGACACACTGCTTCCATGGTCAGTGGTGCGCAGGTGACTTCTACTGCATGGACTCTCTCATTTCATTAGTCATGGTCCCGGTTCATGGGATCGTGCAGCCCAGAGTCAATGCAGTTCTTCCCTCTACATTAAGCCTCTCTGCAAATACCCTAAGAGATGCTTCCAGGGAATTCTTATTGTAAACTTTGTCAAGTTGACAATCAAGATATTCTAGAAGCTTCCAAGGTTCTTTAGCTTTATCATCCACAGAGTTTCTATAGAACATTCAACTCACAGAGTTATAGCAGGAAAGCATATTTCTGTTATTTAATTCATATAAATTTATCACATCATTATATACAGCCTATCATATGGCATATATTATTAATTACTGGAGACATAATAGTGAACATGTTGTGGACTGTCATCTAGGTCCATATATATATGTTTATCTCAGCAATTTGTGTTAATGTGTGTTTCCAAGTCTGTTGAATACTGTAATTGTCCATATAATTCTGTGAGAAGACCTTGAACATTTCACTTTATTCTTGAACAGTGACATGTTTAGGCTTTTATCTGTTACGTGTTTTTCATATATATGTGACCACTCTCTTAATATTTTATTTTCAGCTCCAAAATACAACTTCAAGAGAAGAGATTTATTATAAATCATAGAAAACATGAGAACACATGAAGACAATTGTCTTTAAAGAGAAACATAAAATGTCGGCTGGAATTAACTGTTAAACATGGTTCAC
>CM053758.1:33356336-33383567 GCA_028658305.1 Pachyuromys duprasi | reverse complement strand
TTTTCAGCTCCAAAATACAACTTCAAGAGAAGAGATTTATTATAAATCATAGAAAACATGAGAACACATGAAGACAATTGTCTTTAAAGAGAAACATAAAATGTCGGCTGGAATTAACTGTTAAACATGGTTCACTACATGTAAGCTATGCAGTTGACCAAAGATTAGCAGAATGGACAGGGGATCTCTAGAGAAGCTTAAGAGGTGGTACTATGCCATGTAAAATTGGTTGATGTGAGGGACTTGAGCATCACCCACTCTACAGAGTTTGACCTGATTCTCAGAAACTCAAAGATCACTAGCTATGTCAATACGTTTAATGCTTTTGTGCTTTGCATGCCATAAACCATTGCTGAAGAACTTAAAAAGACACAAGTAAATTGAGAATGTCTCATGTTTGTACAATGGGGAAAATCATATATTTAAAATTTACATTTTAAAAGCAGTTTGTATGTAAATAAAATAAAATTCTGATTAAAGTCTTGTAGAATATGTTCAGATCAATAGAATAAAAATGCTAAAATTGATATGGATCCACAGAAATCTTAAATAGAAAAAATATTTCTTTTTAAAAATCACCACACTCTCTAGATTCTAGGAAAAGGGAAAAAGAAAGAAAAAAGTTTACAGCTGCTGGGGACAAGAAGAAAGGATCACTCATATGCTACATTGATGTGAATTTGCACTGTATGGTCACTATGGGAGAAATATGTCCATTTCATTAGAAAATTACAATATTATGATTTGAGTCAGCAATTCCTCTTCTGAACATATCCAAAGAAGTTTGAAATATTAATGATAAGTTAAATATACCCATGTGTTTATTGAAGCAGAATTCAGATCAGTCAAGGTATGGAGAAAACATAAATGTCAATAAAAAATTGATAAAAATGTATATAGCATATGCTGAAATACTCATCTTTTGCAAAAGAAGAAATTTCCATTCTTAAATACATGCAGATGATATTGTACAAAGTGGCCACACACCAAAACAATACTGCCTGATCTCACTTATAAAAGGAAGATAATGTAATCAACACTTAAAAACAGAATCTGGGATTGGGTGATTGGCCCACAGGAACAAACTTCAATTGTGTTAAATACATTATGACTATAAACTATGTAGCACAGACACGGCAGAATGAAATGCATGCTTGTCTATGATGCACAGTAGGTCATAGGAAGCTGGATACAGTGAACTTCTTTGGGAAACCTTCCTCACAATGTTGAGTGAGGACGGGGGTACTGGATTGCTGCAAACATTTGTCAAACATTCAGTGAAAAGTGTGCCTAAGGAATTTCATTTTACAGTGTTAAACTCACTTCAGTTTTTTAAATCTTAAAATAAATGGTAGAGATGATACATGAAGTTCAAAAATCAGTGACAGTAAGAGAGAATTAGAGGACAAGGGAGTGCTTTGAGATGAAGCACAGAATTGAGATCAGTGGGCCCTTAGCTTCGTGTTACCAAAGTTAAAACCCAGATTCTTTTGGAGTTGTGCTTCAGATTTTCACTGGCCTGCTTGGGACACTATGCCATAACTTGCATATGTGAGTGAAGGTATCACACAGTTTTCTAATGTTGGTATTCTCATGGGCACCCTGTGATCCTGATGGGAGTATTTCCATTTCTGTCACATTATGAGTCTAGGGGCATTTCTCATCAGAATGGCCTTTCTTCTTTACCCTATACACACTTCAATCACTTCTCCAAGGATTTTTGTATTGTCTTATATGTCACTCATTTTCCTTTTCTGATGATCTAGCTATTTTGAGGAAGTTACTATAAAACAAGTTAATAACAGCAGCACTTCAATACATTTTCTTCAGTCCAGTTTCTACTGTGGTTTCAAGGAAGACAATATACAGAATGGATCAAAGGTGGCAGGAAAGAGTATGAATAAATGGGGGTAGAAAACAGAAGGAAATACTCTCAAACTCAATTTTCTCCAGTGATAGAGGCTAGGGAGGCAATATTGACGGTGTTCTCCTGGGTCTCATGTGCCATTCCAACGCGTTTTAAATCTCTGCAGGACATATTTTACATCAGCCTTTAGAGTCCACTCCATTCAAGTTAGCAAAAGAGAAAACCCCTGGCTAAGTGTACTGCACAGGCAAAGAATAGGTCACATCCCAGTAGCCTTGCTGATAGATGACCTGGGGGATAAAAATTTACATTTCTTTTAATTTGACCTTGGATATGAGCCTGCAGCCAAAAGTGCTCAACCTAAGTGTTCAAGTCTTTGGAAAGGGTTGAATCTATTAGAAATACAGGATCCTCCATGCTTACAAGACCCTCATTTCATACAGATCAATGAAGAGTATCTCTGAGACATTGAATAGTATGAAGAATACAACCAAAGGTGAATGCCTCTGTTTATCCCAGAAACTTACATTAATTTTGTCTTGTTTTCCAGTCTGCAGAGTTCTGTAATTGTCCACATAATTCTATGAGAAGACTTTAAACATCTCACTTCAGCCTTGAACAGTGATGTTTAGGCTTTTATCTGTTACCTGTTTATCAAGCTGATCCCTTAAAATGAAAGAACTGGGTGATGAATACTTTGAACATTTCCTGCATAACAGTGTTTAGGGCCTTTCCTCCTCAGCTGTAACTCTCACCTAGACACAGCCTAGAATTCTCTGAAAAGTAACCATTGAACCAATTGTCTCATTTGGTTCATCTGTGGGTGTGGCTGTGGGATTGTGTTGACTATTGGTTAACACTAGATGGCTGAGCCCACTGTGGGCAGCACAAGTACCTAGGCAAGTGCTCTTGAACTGCACAGGAAAGCTAAGAGTGAACTTGGGAGTTAGCCATCAAGCAGTGTTTCTCTGGGCTCTCTGCTCTTCTTTTCTTGGCTGTGAGTTCCATGGTTGAAGGTAACGCTTCCTAGGATAAGAAACATTTCATCCCTCTGTATTTAACCTTGACATCCTACCCCAACTTTGGTCAGTTACTGACTGTGAACAGGAAGTGTAAGATGAAACACACCCTTTCCCTAAGTTAAATTTGGTCCCGGGGTTTATCACAACAAAATGAAAGGAGAACAGAACCTCACCAACATAAACAATAGATGCAGTGGAATTTTAAGTGAAAATTAAGACTTCATTAGAACTGTATTTATTTGCCTTCATTCCTGAGAATTGAATTTTTTTTTTATTTCTGAAAAAAAGTGGAATTTGTTTCCGACATGCGCAATTGGAAAGAATGTTAAATATTACATCATTATATATTAAACAACTCTGAAAATTTCACTTAATGTAACTCTTATATTACAAAACCAGACTTGAATGTTTCTTTCCTAGTAACAAATAAGCTTTTATCCAGACCTGAGAAAAGAATCCAATTTTTTCTAATTTTTTCCTTCTAATACTGGTGATTGCTGTCACTAGCATATTCTATGAAGTAGAGATTACTTCTAGTTTTAAGTAAGACATTAAAAATCTTCTCTTAGAACCTTCTGACAGATTTATTATGAAATGCTCATATCAAGAATCTCTGGGTCTCCTCACGGTAACTTTCACTTTTTGACCGAATTCTAACGTGGCTGATGCCAAATGAGACAAAGTAAAACTCAGAAGGAATTGAAAAAGACACTGCATCTTGATGAAAAGGAGGAAAACAGAAAGCTGAGCTCACATCAGATGACATGCTGAGGTCAGAGCCACACTACAAATGTCCCTTTGAGGGGGCTCCCTCTGTGTGTTTATGTCCTCATTCAGCGAACAAGTAAAAGAGAACAAATTTCACTATAATCTCAGTGTTAAAATTGAAGTCAGCTGCTTTCTTCTTCCAGGAAGCATGGCATAAGCCATTCATTGCCACCTGAGACTTGGGGGGTGGGGAGTGTATGTCTCTGTCATCAACCCCAGTTTCAGTGGTTTTCCTGAAGGGAGCATGTCCACCTGTTGATACCTAATTTCTGAAGCCTGGTACAAATAGTGCCTATGTTTTGTTGTCTTCTTCACTGGCAGAATTGATTTTTCTGTATTTTATGTTCCCAGTCATCTCTCTTTTGTTCCTTGTTTATCAGGGTCGGGTACCCATAACTAACTTGGACAAATCATCTTCTGCAAGCTGAGACTTAATCAGCCATTAACTGAGTGATTTGTATCTTAAAAATTGCAGACTCTCTGCCATTTCCCACCCTCAATTCTCTGTGAATTGCTAGTCCCTGAACATTCTGGAGGAAAGGAGCTATTGTCACATGTGCCTTCAGTTGTCACAGCCTGCGGTCTTTGGCCGTTAATTGCCTTTTTGTTTCTGAGTTGTCAGAGGCTAAAAAAAAATATTACGTCATCTGCTTTTTCTTAAAAAAATTGCAAGAGTAATTGTGACAACATCCAATTATCAAAAGATTTGTTTTACTTTAAATTATGTGTATAGGTGTATATGACTGTGTGTGAACACATGAATGCAATTGCACAGAGGCCAGAAGAGGGCTCCAGACTCCCCTGGAACTGGCATTTTGGGTAGTTGGGAGGTGCCTGACATGGATGCTTGAACCCAAATTTTTGTTTTCTGAAAGAGCCCATGTGTACTTTGAACATCTTTCTAACCCAGCAGGTAACATTAATGGAAAATAATATTCACTATTTCAATTTTACTAATTCCTATAGGTGTATATAGATGATGTTAACGATGATCGATAGCCAAATAGATGAGTAGACATCTAAGCATATCTGGTATTTATGATACATGTACACAGGTGTTTCATGAGTTTGAGTATGTGCAAATCACATTTATATACCAAATATAGATTATATAACACTTTGCCATGTAATTTTTTTGAAACTATAATATAATTATAACATTTCTCCCTTCCTGTTCCTCCCTCCATACCCTCCCATAAAGACCTCTTTGTTTTCTTTCAAATTCGTGGCCTCTTTTTAAAAAAATTATAATTACATTCATATACAACAATGTGGTTTTAACCAGTGTTAATTCATTTCTTCATCTCAATAACCTATAAGACAGGTGGGAAGACAAGAACGATGTCATCCTGCAACAACAACAGCTAAACCATAAGATTTAAAAACAACAAATGTTTTGTCCAGGGCATTGATAATATTGTCTGGATTGGAAGCTTTTTTTGTCCTTAGTTTAGGAATTTTCTATCTCTCCAAAGATGCCTCTGTACTGCTAATACAGGGAGAAAAATAGTGAGGACTGTATACTGCAGCCCTCTGTTCTCTGGATTGTCCTCATTTTTCTTTGCTTCACTTATATATGACTACTCAGGAGATGCAAAAAGCCATTTTCTGTCCCGGTGACCTCCATTTACTGATGAATAAATATCTGAGTAAAGGAGAATGTCCTTCATCTTGTCTGACAAATCAAGCCTCAGTGACAGTAGGGATTCTTTCCTGTCAGACATTACACTGCTTTGTGCTTTGGGAAGCTAAATTCTGTCATGCTTAACAGTTGTTCAGCAGGACACTTTATTTTCAAATCAAGTATAATGTTGATATTTCCTAGAAGGTGGGAAAGTGAGTGCAGCTAAGGGGACAGTGTAGCAGAGGAAGAGCTGGCCCCTTGAATGATCTAGTATACTGGCATTGACTTGCTAGCCTTAAAATGTGACTTTATATAAATCACCGCCTTCCAAAAGAGGAAGACATGGGGACCTCTGGAGTCAAAGTCACAGTCATGGAAACAGAGACAGTGGGTGAGGACACTTAGCCCACATTTCCTAGCAGCTGATCTAACAGTACATCATTTTAATGATAGAAAAATTTCTTCTCTCAAGAAGAAATACAAGTCCAGAGTATTTCCAAGCAGTTTTCCAAACCCAAATGGTTCCCAGTTAAGAAACTTAAGAGTCAACTCATTTTGTTAACTCTCTGGTGTAGGTTTTTTCTTAAGCTTTAATTTAAGCATCCAGGAGATTTGCGTGTGTTTGGCAATTGTCTAGGTGTTCATTTTGAATCCAGATGAGGATAAAATGGAAATTCTGATTGTAGATGTTTTGAATGAGGGTGATAAAGCAATTCTGTATCCTGATTGTGTTGCAGACACAGCACGAATCTTCACTATTAGGAGAAAATTTACAGAAATATACACATTTACACACACACCACACATACATACAGATACATACAACAAACATATCATCTAAAGCACATACAGACAGATGAACAGACATTCTACATGGACACTCATACAAATACATACAATATATGCACAGACATTCACAGCGTACACACATGCACACACACACAGCAGATACACAAATGTGTATCTATGAAATTCATGAATTATAACAAAAGTTTAAAATTGTTTTAGACCAATGTAAAATGTTGCATCTGAGGAAAAAAATGAAAGGAACTTCTTCTATGGGGTTGTTTTCAAATTCCTTGGAATCTACAGTTTGAAGCTCCAAAACATGCTTGGGGGGTTAATTCTAGTGGAGTAAATGTAAAAGTTAGAGACATTGTGTTAGTTCATGCAACTCGATGGAAAAACTGTGAGTTTTGTCTTGGCGATGGCATCCTGTGGCTGTAATATAGAAAAGGAATTTTCTCCCTCAAACTTGTGCTGGGTGTTTTTCTTCATCTACTCTATGAACCAGAGCCTTAGAACCAAATAAGACTGTTTCAAAACCAGGCTGGACAGATTATAAACCAGGCAATTTCAGTGAGTTTACCTTACTTTATGGACTATAATTTGTTCACCCACAGAATTGTGATCTTAAACTTTTACTGAGCTCTTTTATACAACATAAATAATTTACATATGAATTCCTTGAACCAATGAGAAGTATATACATGTATAGAAATACATCAGATGTTCAGTGACAAATAGCTGTAATCATCTTGATCTTAATCATGTTTTAACAAGTAGAGTGAATAATGTAGCATTTTGTGTGGAGTAAAGAAAGGCATTAAGGAATCAAAGTGAAAGTTGGGTGTATTTTCTTTTAATTTTTTTCAAAACAGCAGGCCCTTTATCCTACATAGTCCTTTTAAGTCACCCCAGAGTTAAGCCCACTCAGAAACAGAAACCTGCTGGGTTTGTGAGAGGCCAGAAGTCCTTGGATAAGTATCACATTTCTAAGAAGGCCTACACTGGTTACTCTCCATTCTAGACTAAAGCAGCCACCTTTCCTTTAGGGGACTATGTAACACATTAAACAGTGTCCTCACTTCCTATGAGATAACAAATGAGAATGACTTCCATGCATAATATACTCAAAGTATAGAATTAAGCAGCTATACATAAGTAATTTTTATTACAAAATATATAACTATTTAATCACAACAGTTGACATTCCACTCACTAATAGTATACATTGTTATGTTATTTAATGGGAATTTTCTGAGTTAAAGACTGATTTGAATTTGAATCTCTCAGTGGGGTGTGTCAGATAAGGGGAGGACATAAAATAGTAACCTCAAATATTTTTAGGCACCAAGAGATGCTACAGAACTGAAGAATTTGTAAAAATAATTGGGTGGTGGTGGTATAAGTATAATTTGGTGTAAGAATAGATTTAAGACTCAAACATTTCCAAATGCTTATAGACTCTGTTATCTACCTATGAAGGCAGCATCCTTTGATAGTCTAGTCGACATCCTATGTCCAATGATACTTATATACAATAAGAACAATGATGTAAAATCAACCTACCATGAATGAGTGTAAAGTTGAAATAAATTCATGGCCATACATATGTTCTGTGGAGCACTGGGTGTCCGCAGATGCTAGGGTCTCTTTAACCAGTTCATCACACAGCACCTCTGTTCTCTATATCATTTGCTTTGGAAGAAGCAGAATAGAGAATCTCTTCTTATTAGAAACTCCTTTGATCATCTCAAGACATTAGTATCCACTGACACCTCCCAAATCTGTAAGGATCACACATGTAACCTCTTTCATTCTCTCTACAATAAGTCAGACAATGCTTGTTTCCACTTTCAGTGAAGGAAACATTCTGATGGAGAGAGGCTCCCATGCTGAGCCAGGTGGTATTTGCACTTTGTGTTCTCTTCAGTGTGGTGGCAGGTCCAACTTCCTTCCCCACCCTTTGACTGAGAGATGTGGCTTACAACATCAAGAGTTTTCTCTTCATTCAACCTGTTGCAGATGAACTGGAGATATCCTCAAGCTGATAGCATCCACACAGTGTACACATTCTGATTACCATGTGTGTAAAATAATAATACAAATTTTAACAATACAACAGAGGATGAAAATACAGTTAAGCAGAGACTTTCCAAAAGTCATGCAATTGGAAAAATATTGGACTTCATGTTCACTGAGGAGATTACAGCAGTATGTGCAATATTCTGGACCAAAATGTGTGGTCTCAGTTAGTTATGAGAAAATATTAAACACTCACTAATCATCACTCTTAAGAAGTGTCAAGTCATGAAAGACCAAGACACACAGGAAGAGTTTAGGAATATACAAAGCTAAATACAAGGTGGAATTCCTCCATGAATTCTAGAATCATTGACAGAAAATGAGCCTGTGAAATGAGTATTATCTATACTGTTGCTAGTAGCATGCTCTGGATTTGAAATCTAAAGATTTTTTAAACTAATTATATTTATTCAGGAACAATTATGCATTTTAGAATTACTATATACACTGTGTACGAAGAACAAATTTGTTCATGTTTTTAAAATATTCCTGCTGTGTTATTCTTTAAAATGCAGGGATAATGAATCAGTATTACAAAAAATTATCAGAGAAGTTGAAATTATTATTTTTAAATATTTTTAACAATGTATTTGGTGAACTGAAATTTATATTTAAGGAAAATACACAAAATTTAATAGAAATTTAATAGACTATAGCATACAAACTATTCAAACACCAAAAGAAATTATCTTAAACTCATATCTCCCAGCAATGCAATAACCCTCATGGAACCATGAATGGCTGCTGCCCATTCAATTATTTATTTGATGTAGAAAATGTGTTTGCCTTGAGAACATGCAAAGGTCTTACACAATGTATTGTGTCCTGCACTTATAAGTGAGCATTTTGTTTTTTGTTTTGTTTTGTTTTCCTTGTTTGGCTTTCTAAATATTATGCTATACACAAACATATATTTGTTAACAATTATGTCAAACTAAAGTTAAAGAAATACTTCAAACTGAAGTTAAATAACTTTTTTTCATTAAAGTATTGAAACTCTGTTCATAGATGAGGTTGCATATCATAATGTGTCACACACATTGTTATAGAGAGCAGATAGAGCCACTGAATATAAGTGATAAATTGTAACATGTTCATACAATGGAATCATATGCAATAATGACAATAAGATAAATTATAGCTATGTATCAACATGGATGGATATTGCAAAAATGTTGTTTTAGTAAGATTGCTATCATTTACATTCTTTTTTCCAGCCTCTATTTTTATTTTTTTGTTTTTATTTATTTCAGTTTATTCACTTTGTATCCCATCTGTAGCCCCCTCTGTCACCCTCTTTCAATCCTGCCCTCTTTCCCTCCAAAGTCCCTTCACCAGCCCACTGATATGGGAGGTCCTCCTCCCCTTCCATCTGATCCTAGTCTATCAGGTCTCATCAGGACTGTCAGCATTGTCCTCCTCTGGGGCCTGCTAAGGCTGCCTCCCCCCAACCTTAGGGGGAGATGATCAAGAAGCCAGCCACTGAGTTCCATTTACATTCTTAAGATAATCTTTAAGGAGAAAGAGAGTCATAATTGGTTCATGATATTTTAAGGGTTTCAGTCTGGGACTGTGCTGCTTCTCTCCTTGAGGGAGAGGGAATATCATTGCAGAAGCAAGTGAAAGATCAAGAAATAGGGTATGGAGTCCAACTGCCCCCTCCATAGTGCATTCCCACTGGTGACAAGCCCTCCCAGGAGTCCTTCCTTATGATCCAACCACATCTCAGTGGTGCAGGGCTGAGGATCAAATTTCTACCTAATGGAGCTTCAGGCAGCACCTGTGACCCAAGCTGTGAGCACTCCACAGAGGAAAAGGGTAAATCACAAAATTCTACATGGAGTAACTCCATTTGCACAGGACACAGAACATTTAAACAAATAGATGTATTATTAATCCCCAAACTCAGCACAGTGGTTACTTTTGACAGGAGAAGGATTAAAATGAAATCTGCAATGATCAGATGGATATTTTCAAAGGGAATGTTTTATTAGTTATTTTCCCTAAAATAGGTAACTGAAGAAGGGAATTCTCTGCTGATCATCTGCTTAATTTGCATACTTTCAAAAATGCACCAATCATATGTATTCAACATGTCTTAAAATCATTTTAGAAACTCCTTTCAAGGAAGCTTTGAAAGACTTCCATATTTATTTGCAGTGATAGCGGACAGAAAGCCTTTTGATTTTTCTCATTGTTTCGTATTTCTTTGGGCAGCTGAAAAGTATGCCATTCAGCAAATAAGCTGAGGGTAAAAGCCTTAGAGAAAGGCAGCAAATCAGAAATGCAAAATGCCATCACTGATTAATTTATGAAAACGAAGTTTTCAGCCTGGAAGAACCAGGGGCAAAACAAAACAATAACTCACCAGGGGTCCTGGAGCCCTGAAATATAGCACTTGGCCACGCGTCACTATTTATCACTCTGGGTCTCAAATCTGAATGATATCAATCATGCTGCTTGCGAGGGTGCCAACTGAATATAAATTACCCTTTCCGGGCATCAATAGGCCTTCTGCCAAGCGATTTGATAGTTCTTTTATTTTAAAACACTTAGGATGGATTATAAAATGAAAGCATACATTTCGGAGCCGTTTAGAAAAATCAATTCTAGCCACATTAAGGACAAAGAGAAATACTTCTGTTGTTTCTGGTGACACATCTTACTTGATATAGCAGTCCCACGGTGGTACAAACATTCACCCGAGGAAAATTTAACTAGCAACTCGTGGCTAACGTATTGATTGTGGCTTAGTGTTCACACATACCCACCTGCCCACTGACTTCAGCAGTGCTGAGCTCAGAATCTTTCTGTAGCCCCTCCCCTGCTCTTGAAAATGAATCTCCAGAGCCCTGGGTAATCTTTTTAGTTTCTGAGAATGGATTTCTTTTCTTCTTTCTTTCTTTCTTTCTTTCTCTCTTTCTTTCTTTCTTTCTTTCTTCCTTCCTTCCTTCCTTCCTTCCTTTCTTCATTCCTTCCTTCCTTTCTTTTTTTCTTTTTTTTGAAACAAGGTTTCTCTGTGTATCCTTGGCTGTCCTGGACTCACTTCGTAGACAAGGCTGGCCTCAAATTCACAAAGATCTGCCAGCCTCTGCCTCCTGAGTGTGGGATTATAGGCATGCAACACTGTGCCAGGCAGGAGTAGATTTCTTTGATTTCAGAAATTACTGAAAGTATTTGGAATCAAAATTCATAGAGCAGAATTTTCAAAGGCAGCATGATTCATACACAGAGACAGCTGGCACAGACACTTGTTCTATGTTCATGAGGTACCCAACACCCGCTTCCTGGACACAGAGAATGCATGGTGGAGGTGAGACTTGAGTTTGCCTGGAGACCCCAGCCTCACCTTGGCAACTCTGAAAGGACAGCTAAGTCACTGCTGTACCCTAACTGTCTACTGAAACAAGATAACTACAAGTCCCTCCTGAGCAGATGGACATAGTACGCAGTGTTTGACACACAACACAATCTAACAAATTGAAAGCCGGATTTTAATGAATGGCAGGCAGTAGTAGCAGAACTAATCCTTAGGTCTCTACACAATTGAGTATCAGTTATATACAGGGGCTTTTGAGTCAAATTAAACATAAATCAATTTAGTCAAACCTAAATCTAAGTAACAGATTGACCGTTTCTTAGATATTTGACACACATAATTTTCATAAAATGATGTAAAACCTCAGGATTCCTCAACTGAGAAATGGACAGATGATACATTTATTACTTTACTATAATAACCATGTTGTAGGTTGGTATTAAAAGTTAATTTGAAAAGACAAAAAAGATTGAAAAGACAAATTCTTTTAAATTAAGGCTTACTTCATATACAAGTGAGGTCCATTGTTAAAGCAGCGTGAGGGTGAAGGACTGAAATGCATACACGGGCCTCCTTTCTAGCTGTCTGAGGCCAAATAGAAAGTGAGGGAAAGTGTTGTCTGCATCCACTGCCAGGGTCGAAAGCCCTGCTTTCTCCTTTGAACATGGGCAAGTTACCAGAACTTTCTTTGGCTTGCTTTACACTCAAAGCTGATTAAAAGTATTGACGGCATAAAATGTATAAAAATTTAAAAGCATATTTTAATGAAATGAATATTAAATTTAAAATATAAAATTAGATCCCTGATTTTTGAAATCTAAGTTTTTGTTAATTCTAGGTTAAATTTTACCTTTGGAATCTTTAAACCATGTTCACAATCACATATGTGTAATTTATTATATTGTTAAAAATGAAACATTGGTATTTGATAATCCATTCTGTCCCACCTTTCTTGAAGTGTGGCTGATGAGAGAGAGGGAGAGGGAGACTGATATAGTGTATAGTGTGATTGATTTTTATGTTTTTATCTTGTATATGTATAGTGTATGTAGGTGTGTGTTGGAAGTCTTAAGTTTAGTGCTTTAACAGATTCAGTCTGCAGTATCTTGTAACTAACTGCCATTCTTTGCACAGAAGAATTTCAGTACTCACACACACACACACACACACACACACACGTGCACACACACACCCTCTTTAACTAACACTTCACACAATTCAAGCACCTTACCCTCATCTCCTATCATCCCTCATCCCTGGAAAACTACCTTTTGCTCTCTCCTTCTGAAAGTCAGACTTTTCTTGCCCTTGAGATCATGTCTTTCTATACATGACTTTTTCACTTAATATAATTCCCTAAAGGCCCATCATGTTGACAGACTGTAAGGATTAATGTAAAATGTGAGGACAGTGGTCACTGGACTTGTCATTATTTCTACCTCAATCCCATAAACAAATATTGACACTATCCATCCTCAAAAATGTCTCCTCTGGAGAAAATATGAAACATGGGAGCTGTGCTCATTTTCACCTGCCTTAAAACAGTGATAGAGTCCTAAATGACTGGACAGAGCTCTAAGGACATGTCGTTTTTAAAGACTGCATGCATAGGTTTGAAGGGATGGCTCAGAGTTTGGGAGCATAGAGGATCTGGATTTAGTTCTTAGAACCCAAGTGGCAGCTCAGATGTCCCCAGTTCCTGTTACAAAAGATCTGGAACTCTTTCTTCTAGCCTTCATAGCCACCAGGCATTCATATGGCACAAATACATACATGCAGGCAAGTGCTCAAATACGTTAAATAAAAGTAAACAACCTAAAAGAAAAAAAATAAAGCCTGGCAAGGAAAGTTCTCACAATAGCAAGGAATAATCTGGGAATCTCTATAAGAAGCCTGGATGATGGTTCTTCTCTTCTCGTCTCAGATAGTGTTTGCATGAGGAGAAACTGTGAGTTTGCCTTTTGGTCTTTAGTCACCTTGCTGCTTTTACCTTTCACCTTATTGTAGAGAGAATACCTTGTGTATTGTATGGATACAATACCTATCTATAAAAACCTATTGCCCATAAGAAAGAGTAGAATAGAAGGTAGGCTATCTAGTAGGCAGAAATGATTCTGGGATAGAGCCAGACAGCTAGAGTCACCCATGAAGATGTAAGGACATATGCATGGTACCTGAGCAGAGGTAACCATCCACATGGTAGTACTTGGGTTAGAATAAATAGGTTATTAAGTTATGAGATAATCAGGGAAGGAGCCTAGCTGAATGTTTTAGGTATTTGTAAATATATTTTAAGGCTGAGCCATTACTCTAGGAGCTTACAGCTGGGAGAAACAACAACTAAAATACCTCACCTCAGAGGGACAAGATGGTGGCACCAGGAGGTCGCTGCGTCTGAGGAGCAGGAAAACATTTTCAGTACAGCAACCAAAAGCCTGAACTCTGGGCCCTAAACCAACAATGATCATGTTTCCCAGGTGAGAGGATACTCCACAGTGTGGGAATTGATGGGTCCACCCTCAGGACACTCAGCCAGAACCCAAAAGAGATTCCCCACTAAGGCACTCATTCGCCAGACTAGAGCCACATGCCTGCATATCCTGATCACCTTCCCAGGCTGAATGGTGGACACAAAAACACCAGAGACTGGGAGTCCCAGTAGAGAGAAAAACCCATAGGAAAGGAAGGAAACAGAATTGACTCAGGTCACCCAGTCTTCCCCAGGAAAAGGTCCCACAGACCAGCGGGCACATGCTGCCAGCTCTGAACTAGGCTCCAGCTGTGAGCACAGAGACTTGCTGCATGCTCAACTCTCCATCACAGACAGAACTTTGTGCCCCAGGGTACCACAGACTGGGTTTCCCTGTCAGGAGAAAACCCGACAGGGAAGGAAGCAAACGGGGATTGACTGAGATTACCAGGTATATCCCTGGAAAAGGTCCCATAGACCAGTGGACAGAGCTCCAACCTCAGACCTACAGAAACCTGGGATCCCTGAGATCAACCCACAGATACTGCTCCAAGGGGCAACCATTTATCCCTAATTAAACTGAACAAACCACGGGGCAAGCAAGGCAGATGTCCCCAGGACTTCTCCTGGTGAGAGAAGAGCCCTCTTGACTAACAAGGACCACAGTTACCACTCAGGTCTGTACGTCTGAGGGGAGTTGTGGCAATTCCTCAAAAACACAGGCCATTCAGTGCCATACCTAAAAAGCTGAGGAGGCTTCCTTCAGGAAAAAACATCTTCCTGCCAAGGGGATTCTCTCCACCACAGGATTCCAGGAACCACCAGAAACTAACACCCAACACCAAAGATAGCTCAATGGGTAGAGGCCAGCATAAAAGCTCAACCAACAAAAGACAGAGCAACATAGCATCTCCAGAACCCAGTTATCCAGGGGAAAGCAGCACTGGACACCCCAGCATAATTGAAATTCAAGAAGATGACCTAACATCTATGCTTATGAAGAGGATAATAGAGGAAAAATAATAAAATGTGTAAAGATCTAGAGGAAGATAAATACAAACAGATTATGGCCATCTGTAAAGAAATAGAGAAAGATAAATACAAACAGATTATGGCCATCCATAAAGAAATACAGGAAGTTGCAGCCAAACAGTTTGTGGCGTTTAGAAAGGAAATGCTTAAATCACTGAAAGAAATAAAAGAAATGGAGGATTGTTCAAACAGCTGAAGGAATTGAAGGAAAAACAGGAAAATACAGTCAGACAGGAGAAGGAAATCAACAAAATGGCTCATGATCTGAAGATAGAATTGGAAAAATTAAAGAAAACACAAATGGAGGAAATTATGGAGAGAAAACTTAGGGAAGAAAACAGGAACTACAGAGGTAAGCATAGCCAATGGACTACAAGAAATGGAAGAAAGAATCTCAGGTGTGGAAGATACAATGGAAGAAATCAATGTATCCGTCAAAGAAAATGTTAAATATAAAAAATTCTTGACACAGACCATCCAAGAAATTCAAGACAACATAAAAAGACAAAAAAAAAAAAGAATAATAGAAATAAAGGAAAAAGAAGATTCCTTCCTCCAAGGCCCAGAAAATATTTTCAACAAAATCATTGAAGAAAATTTCCCTAATTTAAAGGAGAGGTCAATAAGAATACAAGAGGTCTACAGAACACCCAATAAATTAGACCAGAAAAGAAAATCCTCCAGCCACATAATAATCAAAACAGTAAGTATACAGAACAAAGAAAAAGTACTAAGAGCTGCAAGGGAATAAGGCCAAGTAACATAATGGCAAACCTATCTGAATCACACCTGATTTCTCAACATTGACTATGAAAGCCAGAAGGGCTTGGACAGATATCATGCAGACCCTAAGAGAACACAGATGTCAGTCCAGGCTACTATACCCAGCAAAACTCTCAGTCCGGATAGATGGTGTAAACAAGATATTCAAGGACAAAAACAAATTTCAGCAATACCTACACACAAATCCAGCATTACAGAAGACACTAGAAGGAAAAATGCAACCCAAGAAAACTAACTACTTTCAAGAAAATACAGGAAATAATTAACCTCACTATAGTAAAACAAAAAGTAACCAAGCACACACACTTTCTACCACAGCCAACATCAAAATCAAAGGATCTAATAGCCACTGGTCATTAATCTCTCACAATATCAATGGACTCAGTTCTCCTATAAAAAGACACAGAGTAACAGAATGGATGCATAAACAAGACCCAGCAATCTGTTGCATACAAGAAACACACCTAAGTAACAAAGTTAGACATTATCTGAGGGTAAGGGCTGGAAGACAGTTTTCCAAGCAAATGGACCCAAGAAGCAAGCAGGTGTAGCCATTCTAATATCTGATAAAATAGGCTTTCAACTAAAATTCATAAAAGGAGATGGGGAAGGACATTTCATACTCATCAAGGGAAAATTCCACCAGGAAGACATCACAATCCTGAACATCTATGCCCCAAATACAAGGGCACCCACATTTGTAAAAGAAATATTGATAAAACTTAAACCTCACATAGATCCCCACACATTAATAGTGGGAGACTTCAACACCCACTCTCAACAAAGGACAGGTCAACAAAACAGAAATTAAACAAAGAAACAATGGGTCTAACAGAGGTCATTTATCAAATGGACCTAACAGACATTTACAGAATCTTACACCCAAACACAAAAGAATTTACCTTCTTCTCAGCTCCTCATGAAACCTTTCCCAAAATAGACCATATGGTTGGTCACAAAGCAAGCCTCAACAGATACAAGATGATTGAAATAATCCCTTGTATCCTATCTGATCACCATGGAATAAAGCTGGACCTCACAACAACAGAAATAGCAAAAAGCCTACACACACATGGAAACTGAACAACTCGCTACTAAATGACAGTTGGTTCAGGGAAGAAATAAAAAAAGAAATTAAAGTCTCCCTAGAATTAAATGAAAATGAAGACACAACATGCCCAAATTTATGGGACATAATAAAAGTCATGCTAAGAGGAAAGTTCATAGCACTAAGTGCCTTCAAGAAGAAATTCGAGACTTCACATCCAAGCAACTTAATGGCTCACCTAAAAGCCCTAGAGAGAAAAAGAAGCAGACACACCAAAAAGTAGTAGATGGCTGGAAATAATCAAATCCAGGGCTGAAATCAATAAATTAGAAACAAATAAAACAATTTAAAGAATCAATGACACCAAGAGCTGGTTCTTTGAGTTAATCAACAAGATAGACAAACCCTTAGCCAAACTAACTAAAATGCAAAGAGACCCCATGCATATCAACAAAATCAGAAATGAAAAGGAGGACATAACAACAGACACTGAGGAAATCCAAACAATCATTAGGACTTACTTCGAAAGTCTATATGCCACAAAATTTGAAAATCTAAGTGATATGGACAATTTTCTTGATCGATTCCAATTACCAAAGCTGAATCAAGACCAGGTAACTCAATTAAATAGTCCTATATCCCCTAAGGAAATAGAAGTGGTCATCAAAGGCCTCCCAACCAAAAAAAGCCCAAGACCAAATGGTATCAACGCAAAATTCTATCAGACCTTCAAAGAAGAGCTAACCCCAGTTCTCTTCAAACTATTCCACAAAATAGAAACAGAAGGAAGTCTATCAAACTCATTCTATGAAGCCACAGTCACCTTGGTACCTAAACCTCACAAAGACCCAATAAAGAAATAGAATTTTAGACCAATCTCCTTTATGAACATTGATGCAAAAATACTCAACAAAATACTTGCAAACTGAATACAAGAACACATCAAAGATATCATCTACTATGACCAAGTAGCTTTCATCCCAGGTATGCAGGGGTGGTTCAATATGCAGAAATCCATCAATGTGATCCACAATATTAACAAACTGAAAGAAAAAAATCACATGATCATCTCCTTAGATGCTGAAAAAGCATTTGACTAAATCCAACATCCACTCATGTTTAAAGTATTGCAGAGATCAGGGATACAAGGCACATACCTAAACATACTAAAGGCAACATACAGCAAGCTTATAGCCAACATCAAACTCAATGGAGAGAAACTTAAATCAATCCCACTGAAATCAGGTACAAGGCAAGGCTGCTCACTCTCCATATCTCTTCAACATAGTTTCTGGAAGTCCTTGCTAGAGCAATAAGACAATTGAAGGAGATCAAGGGGATAGAAATCGAAAAGGAAGAAGTCAAAGTATCACTATTTGCACACTATATGATAGTATATCTGAGTGACCCCAAAATTCTACCAGGGAACTCCTACAGCTGATAAACTCCGTCAGCAAAGTGGCCTGATACAAAATTAATTAAAAAAATCAGTACCCTCCAAAAGACAAAAGGGCTGGGAAAGAAATTAGAGAAGCAACACCCTTCACAATAGCCACAAAAGACATCATTACTTTGGTATGACCCTAACCAAGGAAGTCAAAGACTTGTATGAAAAAATTTCCAGTCTCTGAAGAAAAAATTAGAAGAAAATATCAGAAGATGGAAAGATCTCCTATGCTCATGGCTTGGTAGGATTAACATAGCAAAAATGGCCATCTTACCAAAAGCAATCTACAGATTCAATGCAATTCCCATCAAAATACCAACATAATTCTTTACAGACCTTGAAAGAAAAATTCTCAATGTCATCTGGAATAACAAGAAACCCAGAACTGCTAAACCAATCCTCTACAATAAAATATCTTCTGGAGGTATCTCCATCCCTGATCTCAAGCTGTACTATAGAGCAACAGTAATAAAAACTGTATGGTACTGGCATAGAAACAGAATGGTGGATCAATGGAACCGAATAGAAGAGCCAGAAATAAATCCACACACTTATAGACACCTGAGTTTTGACAAAGATGCCAAAACCATACAATGAAAACAAGATAGCATCTTCAACAAATGGTGCTGGTATAACTGGATGTCTACATGTAGAAAAATGCAAATAGATTCATAATTATCACCCTGCACAAAACTAAAGTCCAAGTGGATCAAAGACTTCAACATAAAACCAGACACATTAAATCGGTTAGAAGAAAAAGTGGGGAAGAGCCTTGAATTCATTGGTACAGGAGACAACTTCCTGAACAGAACACCAACAGCACAGGCTCTAAGATTAACAATCAATAAATGGGACCTCATGAAACTGAAAATCTTCTGTAAAGTGAAGGACACTGTCATCAAAACAAAATGAATGCCTACAGGTTGGGAAAGAATCTTCACCAACCCTCTATCTGACAGAGGCCTAATATCCAGTATATATAAAGAACTACAAAAGTTGAAAAGCAACAAATCAAGTAATCCAATTAAAAAATGGGGAACAGAGCTAAACACAGAACTCTTGACAGAGGAATATCAAATGGCAGAGAAACACTTAAAGAAATGCTCAATATCCTTAGTCATCAGGGAAATGCAAATCAAAATGACCCTGAGATTTCACCTTACACCCATCAGAATGGCCAAGATCAAAATCTCAAGTGATAACACATGTTGGAGAAGTTGTGGAGAAAGGGGAACCCTCCTTCATTGCTAGTGGGAATGTAAACTTGTACAAGCACTCTGGAAATCAATCTAGAGATTTCTCAGACAACTAGGAATAGCACTTCTTCAAGAGCCAGCTATACCACTCCTAGGCATACTTGAGGCAAAAGAGGCTCAAGTACACAATAAGGACATTTACTCAACCATGTTTGTAGCAGCTTTATTTGTAATAGCCATTAGCTGGAAATAACCCAGATGCCCCTCAGCTGAAGAATGGATACAGAAATTGAGGTACATTTACACAATGGAATATTACTCAGCAATAAAAAAACACGGAAATCATGAAATTTGAGATAAATGGGGGGAACTGTAAAAGATCATCCTGAGTGAGCTTTCCCAGAAGCAGAAAGACACACATGGCATATACTCTCTCATATATACATATAATATAGGATAAACCTACTAAAATCTGTACACCTAAAGAAACTAATCAAGAGGAAGGACTCTGGCTAAAATTATCAATCCCCATTCTGAAAAGCAAAGAGGATTGACATCAGAACAAGAAGAAAACAGGAAACAAGTTAGGAGCCTGTCACAGAGGGCCTCTGAAAGGCTCTGCCCTGCAGACTATGAAAGCAGATGCTGAGACTTATGGCCAACTGTTGGGCAGAGTGCATGGAATCTTATGAAAGATGTGGGAAATAGTAAGATAGGGAGAGGACAGGAGCTCCACAAGGAGAGCAACAGAACCAAAACAAATATATCTGAGCACAGGGGTCTTTCCTGAGACTCATACTTCAACCAAATAGCATGCATGGAGATAACCTAGAACCCCTGTACAGATGTTGCCCATGGCAGTTCAGTGTCCAAGTGGGTTCCATAGTAATGGGAACAGGGACTGCCTCTGACATGAACTGATTGGCCTGCTCTTTGATCACCTCCCCCTGAGGGCAGAGCAGCCTTACCAGGCCACAGAGGAAGATAATATATCCACTCCTGATGAGACCTAATAGACTAGGATCAGAAGGAAGGAGAGGAAGACCTCCCCTGTCAGCAGACTTGGGGAGGGGCATGTGTGGAGAAGAGGGAGGGAAGGTAGGATTGGGAGGGGAGGAGGGAGGAGTTTATGGGGGGGATAGAAAGTGAATAATGTGTAATTGATAAAAATTAAAAATAAAACACCTGGCCTCTACCTTCCATGGTTAATTACGTCCAGCTACAGTGCAGGTGTTACCAAGTCATGATTTTTTTAACTTGGCACATTTATACAAAGGCACTGAGAAATGATTAATGATGATTAGAAAAGAATAAAAACTACCTACATATTCACAGAACCTAAGAAGATCATTTGCTTCTGTCTGGAAGCTTGTGGATCCCTTAGAGGCCAATGTTAGATGAGTTTTATCTATCTGGGTCAAAGGATCTGTCTCTGTCTTCTTTGGAGATGGAAAAGCTAGAACCACACAGCATGTTTCAAACATTTTCAGCTTTATAAATTTAAGTGGAGGTGTAGACTGCAAAGACTTACAGATTTACAAAATTTCAGACACATGAAACTGTCATTCTTTCCCAAACATAGTTGCATGGCTCTAAACAGGTATTGATCAGGTACCCAGACAGAGTTCACCAGACAACATGCCAGACAGCACTTTTGGTCTCAGGGAACACACTTCTTATCCAATCAGAAGCAAGAAAGTCTCAATGGTGAAATTTCTGGCCTGGTTGTGCTTATATACTTATTGTGTCTAGGACCTTGGTAGCAATAAGAAAGATTCTTATTAGACCTTTGAAAATGACATGTCACTGTGGGAAGAAAAGGAATTTAGTAAAATCTAGAGTCAATTTGCAGACATGACCAATCAAAATGTTCCATTATTATTATTATTATTATTATAACATTGTCACACTTAATCTCTTCCAATGTGTAACATGCAGGGTATTTTCTGATAAGAGATTTGCCCTTAATTGTGAGTGATCAGCTGGAATCAGTTCTGGGAAATTTCATTTGAATGTTTTCAAATGTCCCAGCAATTGAAGTTTAAAGATCAGTCAAAAAGAAAGAAAAGTGATTTTTCTCTGACACTCATCAGAGAACAGAAAGTAAATAATGTATTTCTATGGGAAATGTGTATTCATGAAGCTACATGGAAATGCTAAATTGAGAACAATATTTTAGATAGAAAAGGTGATGAACGGGTATGTCAGAGCTAAACCAATGGGGAGGGAGCAATGATCAATTTAGACTGAAACTTTAGTGCTTTGAACAGCGAAGAGGAGAACAGGCCAAATGATGGAATCAAAACAACAACAAAATGGTTTTAACTAGGAGAAGAAAGAGCAAAATAAGTTCATTTACTTTAACACTATAACTCCAAGTGATGACCCCGCACCTAGGAGTGTGTGGGGAGCACAGATTGGAGTTGGAAAGTTGTTTTAAAAATAAAAAGAAGTCATGAAATTGAGGGGTCGTGGGAAAGTGTGGGTGGACCTGGAAGGCATGAGGAGGAGGTAAATATGATCAAAATAGTACATGAAATTATCAAGGAATTAATAATATATTTTAATGTCCAAAGGGAAACAGGGAGTTAGAGGTTGAGATGCAAGGAAGATGAGCAGTGCTCGGTGCGACCATCTTATCCCACTTCCAGAAGAAAACCTGGAGGGAAGAAATCCCGAGAGCACGCATGATTTTGAGTATAATTGCCCTAATATTTCCTTGACAGAACATATTTATAGACCATCTCATCCACAGAGAATTTTCACACATGCTTGCAGAGCGTTTCAGAAAATTTACAAAAGAGCATTCACAAACACCTTCAAAACCTTAAGCAAAATAGCCTCAGTTATATGTGTCCAGAGGGAAACCAACACCTGGGCTCATTCAAACAAGTGAAACTGAAAAAGGGCTGTTTTCAAATATCAACAACATGAGGGTATCGTAGGCTGCACTGACCTTTAACTATAGTGTAAAACTATGAACAATATGATAATATAAACAGAAAGCATGCAAAATTGACCAGTACAATGATTACTAGTCATGTGCTAAGGGAATAATAAACAAAATACAAAATACCATTGAACCCTAGTGAGGGTTATTTGATGTGCTAGGAAGTCACGTAGGTAAGAATCCACTGAATATATGTGGTTTCAATTCTATGTTGTGTATTCATAGTAGGTTATGTATATATTATAAATAGAAAATAAATATATATGGAGAGAGAAAGAGTAGGGAAAGTTCTGGGGGATTGAACTCAGATTCTCTGATTTACTCTAGGCACAGGAACGTTATCTCCCAGCTGAATGATTTCTTTTCTGTATAAAACATTTTATTATAAGACAGTTGTGTGGGTTTCAAGTTTGCTTTTTGGTGGTCACATCTTGAATGTTGTCCTGTAACTTTAAGGTGATGCTTCCATATGATTATTGTCACCAAAGTGTTTTATGACAATTGTTGTATTTCCAAGTGTTTCTTTTAAGAATCGGAATTGGAGTTTTCTATACAATTTATCCTAATTAACTGGGATGTGTGTCTTCGACCTACTTATGTGGTGGGGACTCTGAAACAAGAAGCTGTGGTTTCACCTCAGTTGATCCTTCTCATTCAGTACACCAGCTCCCAAGGCATTATTCTGCTACATTTACTAATATTTACCTTAAATACATCCTAGTCTCTCTGCTTCACAGTTTTCATTTATTGGCATCTTTGTGCTTTGAAATGATTTTTACTTGCTTTGTGAATTGAATTGCATGGATCTGAGGCTTTCCTTCTTAGAAAAATAGATTTATACAGCACAAGAATTCAAATGTGGAAGGAGCTACAACAAAGTTGTCAGACTTGAAAAGAGTTTGAGAAATAATTATTTTATCATCATTAGAACACTTTGCATGTGTTCTCAGATCTTTAATTTTTAACCAATTTTATTTATAAAATATAAGTAGAAAATTCTACTTGGTTGAGGTTTTTGCTTTAGTTGTGCATCAATATGATTTTAATTTCTTTTGCACATGTGCTATTCACCACTCTCTGGCTGTAGGAAAACATTGCCAGGGATGTATGTCAAGAAGCTGAAGAAGAGAAATGGTTATTTTGAGAAAGAAACCAATCTAAAAGAGAAAGGTAACTGGTAACACAAAAGGTGAAGAGTTTCAGCCTACCCATCGGTGTGCTAGTGTGTGTGCACATGTGTGTATCTGTGTATGCATGTGTATGAGTGTGTAGGTACGTTTGAGGCGTTTTGAGTTGTCTGTGTTGGAGAACAATTAACTAGGTCAAATCGGGTATATGAATAGAGTCGTTACATACTCGCTTCTATTAAACATAGATTCTTTTCTCATACAATATAATCTGAATACAGTTTCCTCTCCTTCTATTCCTTTCTGCCTTCTCTCCCATCTGAATCTACTCTTTTGCCTCTCAGAGAAGAAAAACAATAGCAATAGCAAACCATTGCCTTGGTAACAGTCTGGGTTGTTTGGGGATTTCTATAGGACACTTTTAGCCAACAACTCAATTGGATGAAACCTAGTTCCAGCACTGGAATCTTGATTTGGTGACTAGAAGGCCAGTAGGAGTTCTGTCTCCCTCGTTTGGAGACTTCTTTAGGATCGCTTTCATATTTTATTCAAAGTTTCTACTATACTAGGTTTGTATACTGCTACTCAAATGCTCTTCAATTCTAGCTGTCTCTCTTCTCATTCCCTCCCTCAATCCCATGTCCCCCATTTCCCACATGAACTTCCTGTTCTTGACCCTTCCTGATCTTCAGTCTAGCCATAAAATCTACTCTATTTCCACGTCCTTGGGAGATCCATTTGTAGCACCATTGTCCCTTTCTATGACTAATCTCTGGGTCGACAGATTATAGGTTGGTTGTCATTTATTCAATAGCTAATATCCAGATATAAGTAAATACATGCCTTATTTATCTATCTAGGTCTGGCTTACCTCACTCAGGATGATTTTCTGTAGTTGTATCTATTTGCCTGCAAATTTTATGATGATGTCATTTTTTTAAAGAGTTGAGCAGTATTCTATTGTGTAAATGTATCACATTCTCTGTAGTCATTCTTCTCTTAAAGGACATGCATGTTGTTTCCATTTTTTGGCTATTACAAATAGAGCAGCAATGAACATGGGTAAGAAAGTTTCCTTGTGACAGAATGAAGAAGGATAAGCTGAAGATTGGTATAGCTAGTTCTTCAAGTAGAAAGTTTCCCATCTTTCTGAGGAACTTCCATACAGATTTCCAAAGTTTGTACTCCTGCCAGTAATTGAGGAGAGTTCTCCTCGATCTAAAACCTTGTCAGTATGAATGGTCGCATGTATTATTGGCCTTAGCCATTCTAACATTTGGAAGATGGAATCTCAAAGAAGTTTTGCATTGCATTTCTTTAATGGCTAAGAATGATGAGTATTTCTTTAAGCATTTCTCAGCCATTTGAATTTGCTCTATGCAGAAGTCTCTATTTAGATCGGTACCCCATTTTTAATTGGGTTGTTTGTTTTTTTTTATATCAAGTTTCTTCAGTTCCTTATATACATTAAATATTTGCCCTCTATTGGTGTGGAGTTGGTAAAAATCTTTTCCCATTCTATAGGCTATCTTTTTGTCTGAATGATGATGTGCTTTCCAGAAGGACAAAAGTCATTATTGACATATCTGTTACACATGAGAATTGTTGTTTTGGGAAATACCATATGTTGAGTGGTCCACAAAGTGTCTTACTTTCTTTGGAAATAAGAGAAAGCATGGCATTTAAGGTCAAAATCACATTTGTATAAAAACATATTGAAACATACATTGTGCTCATAATAAACTTTGATATATAGTTATGGAAAAAGGACACGCAAAGGCAACATGCCCAGGGCCCTTGTTAGTTACCAAATGGTCTTGAGTGAAGTTGCTAAGCCCTTACCATAAGCAGATGGTCCTGTGATAGAAGAGGGAGGGCACTTGGCCAATTTACTCCCACAGCTCCCCGAGGTAAGCTTCATTTATCCCTCATGTCTAAGTCATGTGTTTGGGAACCATGAAGTTCAGCTCTTACTCAGATCCATCTAAATCCAAGGACATCCCCATTGTCTATATGAAAACACTTTTCAGAGACCTGGGAAAATGGAACTGGCACTAATTGTGTGTCGTAGGGCATCCATACCTACCAGCCACAATTACCCCTGTCCAGGATTCTTAGTACCAAATTTCTAGTATAATATGGAAGTGAAATGATCTTTGTATTTTTTAATTTTGTGTTTTGATTTATCTTGGTCATGTTTTTAAGAATATACTTAATAGGGAGATCCAAGATGGCTGCCACGAGAGGACACTGTGTCTGAGGAGTAGGACACCAGAAACAATGCAGAGACCAGGAGACTGAACTCTGGGACCTAAAACGCCAGCATTTGTGATTGCCAGGTGAGCGGAACTCCTACGGTGAGAAAATCAAGTGGGAAAAACCCTAGGGACACCCAGTTATTACACAGAAAAATCTCCGGGTGACCAGCAGCGCACAGCTCTGATCTGAACAAGCCCGCACCCTCCATAATAGACTGGATCACACAGTCTCGCGGGCAGTCTGAGGAGGAACCGGGTACCATTTTCACTGACCTGCACACTGCGAGCGCACACTGCACCTGGGTTCTGCTTCAACCCACTGGTGTACAGCAGGCACACAGCGATCGCCAGAACCACCCCAGACTGAGAGAGTCGGGGGACCATTTTGACCAGTCTGCACACTGCGGGTGCGCACCCCACGTTTCTGCCAGCAAAACCTCAGTCCGAGTGTGAGTCTGCGGAAAAGTCTGGGAAGGACCCGAGTTCTAGCTCAACCCACAGGTGTACGGCAGGCGCACACCAATGGCAAAAACCTCAGTCCATGTGAGTGTCCATGGGCCAGACAGAGAGGGCCTCGGGGCACCATTTCAGACAGGCCTGCATACAGCGGATACACACCAAACCAAACCAACTATGTGTGCCCCAAATATCATCTCAGACCGTGGTGCACAGCCCCTGGCCCAGAGGGGGCGCCAAATCTCCATTCCAGGGGAGAGCCCTTAGCAGCAAGACCAGGGCGGAGCGCACAACCCCCAGCTGACATCTCAAACCTGGACACTCAGACTCTAGCACAGATTGAGGAGTAAAGACTCCAGACCAGAGGCGTGACCAGCCTGCAGTGCTCACAGCTTCTAGCACAGAGCACGAAGCCAGGCACACAGAGCCCACAACAGAGTTCAACTGAGACACAACACACACTAACAAACAACCGGGAATCCCTGATCTTCTTGAAGAATATTCCTGACAAAAGAGATTGACAGATTCAGACTGAAGTACAGCCTTAAAGCACAAACAGCTCCCTGATTACATATAAACAAATGTCCAGAAATCGGCAAAAGAACTCACCCAATAAAAATCAGGACACCATGGCCCCACCAGAAACACCCAAAAGCAGTGGAGATTTTAATCCAGAGGAGACACAGGAAAATTATGTTAAAGCTTTGATTATGCAGATGTCGGAGGAACAAGAGGAGAGACAAAAAGAGGAAGTGAACAAGGCCCTCAAAGAAATGGAGAAGAAATTAACTGCCCACATAGAGGAATAATCAAAGATAAACAGAGAGGAAACATCCAAAATAGGAGACACAGTCAATCAGTTGAAGGAAACGGTACAAAGCATGAAACGGAATTAGAATCTATAAAGAAAACACAAAGGGAGAAGAACCTGGAACTGGAGAACTTAGAGAAAAGATCAGGAACCACAAAGGTAAGTATCAACAATAGAATACAAGA
>CM053758.1:33288249-33355836 GCA_028658305.1 Pachyuromys duprasi | reverse complement strand
CAATGCTCATTTGGATGAACAAATGGGATGGACATTGAGTGGAGGAGAAAACAAGCAACAGGACAGGAGCATGCCAAGGAGGTCCTCTTTGGGGGCCAATGTAGTGATGTATCAGAGTAGATATTAAGACTCACGATCAAGACTTTGGCAGAGGGCGAGAAGTAATGATAGATCTGGGGGAGGTTGGTGAGACTTGGGGAGAACAAGAGCTCCACAAAGACCAAACTGAGCAGGGCACAGGGGTCTTGTATGAGGCGGTTTCTACAATCAAGGACCATGTGTGGATGTGGCCTGGAACCCCCGCTCAGATGGGGCCCATGATAGCTTGGTGTCTGACTGAAGACCCTAGTGAGGGAAACAGGGACTGTTTCAGTCATGAACTTGATGGCTGACTCTTTGACCCTCCCCCATACAAGCCGGGGAGTGACAGACTGGCTAGATCCCAGGGGAGGACATTGCATCCAGCCCTGAGGAGACAGGATAAGCTGGGGTTGGATAGAAGGGGAGGAGGTCCTCTCCTGTTGGCGGACTTGGAGGGGACAGGGAGGAGGGAGATGAGGGAGGGAGGGAATGAGGGAGGGGGCTATGCCTGGGATGCAAAGTATCTAACCTGTGATTGATATAAAAAATAAATAAATTAAAAAAAATAAATTTCAAATAAAAGTATATACTTAATAGATCATAAGGGTCAATCTGTGTCTAAGCATTAGAAAAATGCCAGGGTGTATGCCAATGCATAAAGACTCAGGCTCCTCCATCACCAATGCTAGTTGGTTTTTAAACTCTCCTATGGGGTATGAAAGACTTCTGATTGTGTATTGGATTTACAACACTCTGATGGGGGCTACAGAGTTAGCTCAGTGGGCAAAATGCTTGCTCTTCAAGCACAAGGAGTCGAGTTCATCTCCCATGTGAATCCCAAGCATAGTGGTGTGTGTATGTGTGTGTGTGTGTGTGTTTGTGCAGTGTGCCTGTGTGCATCCTTAACCACAGTACTGTGCATAAAAGACAGGTGGATCCTGGGTACTTGCCAGCAAGGTGACCTAAAGCACTAGGTTCTGTATATGAACCGATGTAGATAGGTATATACACATATGGCCATGCATGCACGTGTAACCATTCACCACACACACATAGAAAGTACCTCCCTCTGTTGGATAATGTTTCTGAGAGTGTAAAGTTCATCTGCTTTGTAGGGATGTCTATTCCAGTCCTGTATTCATTTCAATTGATTTATTTGTCTTATTGTGTGGTTAAATTAGTCTTTTATGTATTCATCCTGTGAACTCTCTTTCCCTCTGTTAGCACTATCCTTGAATCATAAAGGCTTTTCACTTTGGCAATGTTAAATTCAGGTTCTTTTATTACTGCATGTCTGGTTGTGTAAGTTATCATTGCTTACTCAGGAGCCATGAACTTTCAGCCTCATGCTTTTCCTAAGATTTTTATAAGCTTGCATATTAAAAATAGGCTTGGTTAACTTTGAAGTTAATTTTTTATGTGGGTTAAGAATGAGAAACAGAAGCATGAAGGATAATTCCATCTCAAAACATAGAATCTTTTGTGTCATGACCTTGGAGTAACATTCCATTTCATTAGGCCCCCTTGGATCTCTTAGCAGTTTTCAGCATGATTGGTCACAGTTATTTATTAAACTTGTTCCTATTTTTACTATTACTTGTATTTATTCAAGATGGAATATTTTTTCTTAATTTCTTCCTGCTGGCCAAAGTTGGGTATATGTTGTGTTAATGTTATATCTTATAGTATGATAAGGTCTACTAGATTTTTAGTAGGTTTTCAAATGATTTTATATGTGTGAGTGTGCATGTGTGTCTATAATACCATGTAACCTAAAAATACAGAAAAATTTATCAGTTCCTCTCAAATCTGGATGCATTGTACTCAACTTTATTTCCTAATTGCCTAAAACATAGTGTATGGCACTTTTCTTACTACTTCATAGAAAAGGTAAGTTTAGACATATTCATTTGCTACTGATTTGAGAAATATGTAGTCTCTCACTATGATTATGCTCACAGCATGATTTTTCATAGGTTACTCTTATCGAATTGAGGATTATTATCACAAAGAGATACAGGGTGTTATCACATTTTTTTCTGTGTCTCTTGAGATAAATGTATGGGTTTATTTTATTTTTCTCCTCAGACCTGGCATGAGGAACAAATGCATTTTCAGACATTAAAATGCCCTTACACTCCACCTGTAATCTTGACCTGTGACTGAAACACATCTCATCTGGCTATGTTACACAGGCTTTTTTTTTTTATGTTACTGCGTTCAATTCTCTAAAATTCACTAAAGTGTTTCACACTTGTACTAATAAAAATAAACCCATAAACATCTTGTCACTAAAGAACCTCCTAGACAGAGAGTGCCATTTTTATATCTTTGACATAAAATTCAAGTTGATTCAGTTTACAATAGCTTATTTAAGTTAGATCTAAAAATGAGATAGAAGAGGCCCTTTCCAGCATGCTGAACTGAATTGCATCCTATTCCATGGCCTTACTATCTTGCCCTTAGAGAGGGAGATGAAAGTTCCACCAATCTAGAAATGGCAGGTGTAGACAAGTGTAGCAGTTCAGAGTAGAAACTCCTAGACATTTAGATTTAAGTCATGGGCTTTACAAATATCTTCTGGCTTTGGGAAAGATATTAAATTGCTAGCATCCCATTCCCCACTGTGATAGGGTAGCAATCAGATTCAATTTATGGTTTAGTGGGATACACCAAAGGCTAAAATGTCTTAGACATTGATGTGTACAGATATGTACACACACAGCACTACAAACACACACAAATGGGCAAATCTGTATAAATATTAATGCTTGAACCAAATCACATGATGCACTTGTGACTCTCTAAGTTTCAATATGCCGAGAACTAGATCTGAACATACATTTTTTTCTGGCATGCCTCTTTCATGGATTTTTTCATGTTTCTGCTTTGTGTCATTGTAACCTTAAGCCCTCTGATGTAACAATTCTCAGTGTACTCATTCACAGTTATGACAAGACATGACATGGAAGTCACTCAGGGACTCCTGTTTTGACAGATGCTGTAAAATGTTAAAGGAGGAGCTGGAGAGATGCCTCAGTTCTAAGAGCACTTAGTGTTCTTACAGAGGCTCAGGGTTCAAATAAACACCCACAGGATGGCTCACTCCAGTTCTAGGGATTCAATACTTTCTTCTGGTCTCCATGGGCCCCAGGAATGCACATGGCATACACATTTACATTCAGGTAAGACACTGGTATGCATACAATAAAGCAAACAAATAAGTAATCAGTCAAATAAACGAATGAATGAACAAATGAATGAAGAACACATTAAAAGAAAAGATTGTGTAGAAGAGAGCCTGGGCTGAGGATGTGGTTCAGTGCTCAGTGTTACAATGTTTGCCTATCATGCACAAGGGCCTGTATTCAATCTCCAGCACCTAAAACCAGAAGATATGTATGTGTGTCTCTTCACATATATAGGTGTGTGTGTTTACATATGTCTGTCTCTTTGCATACATATATTGTTAAGAGAATAGAAAGATAGATTGAAAGAAAAATAAGTGATATGTAGATGAACAGATTCCAGTGTATGAGGAAATTCTGTGTAGCATTTTCTTTTGTAGAAAATGGTATTCTCCAAATACTATTAGCTTGCCATATATAACATTAATTCATGAAATACATATGGATATATTCTTATATTCAATTTTAGTGCACACACACGTACACACACTGCTCATGAATTTCTATTGCATTTAACTCAATGCATGTAGCATGATGACTTGTATGAAAATATCCATCTTCATTGTGACTCCTGCAGTGTTTAGAATTTTTCTCTGCATTTTAGTATTTTTATCTACCTTTGGGTTTATCTTTGTTTTGTCTCAGGCAGCCTGTGTACAACCTCAGTCTGCCTTTAGACAGTTTACCCTCCACCTCCTGCTCAACTTCTCAGCTTTCCTTTACCCAATGGGGGTAATTTTGGCTTAACTGTCTTAAATCTGCTGGATTTCCCAGCCCCCTTGAGACAACCTGTTTCTCTTGGACCCAGTGGCAAGTGCTTTGGCTAAGAACTTCTAGCTCCTTCTGCAAAAAAGTGCCTATGTCATGTAACTCTCCAATCACAAACTCAGCAAAGGCTGTGCAAAGAGATAAATATTAAGCTGCACAGCCCACACCTGAGTGTTAATGAGCTGCCTTACTTTCAGCAACATGGCTTCCGTGGTCATCCTGTGAAGTTCTTACAATCAGTGATGGTATGGGTTGTCTCTTTAATTCCTAGTACCTTTCTTCCAAGAAGTCACCCTGCTTAGATCCATCCTGTCTCCTGTGTAATGAAAAGCAAACTCCCCCTCCCGCTTTCCACCACCTCTTTTCTGCTTAACTGCCTTGTTCATGATTAAAAGTCTCTCTGCCCCTCTACCCACATCCCATGAAAACTGTAAAATCATTTTCAGGCAGATAGACTAGATCCCCCCAGGATTCTGATCTTGGCTGTGCTTGCTGGAGCTGAAAACAAACGTGTGCTCAAGAAGGACTTTAATTTTATTATCTTATTCTAAACGAAAACTGATGTAATGCAATTTATATTCACAACTAATGACTGTTCCCTTTCCAAGGAGGTGAGCTGACAGAAAACTTCAAAGATCAGTTGGAATTGAGGAAAAAAATAATAAAAAACCCTCTGACTTTTCCAGGTCAGTTTTCCCACAACATGACTTCCAGACAAGGCTGTAGAAAGCAAAGAAACAGAACTGAACACATGGGAGTCCTGCAAGCTGCTGACTGGGGATATCTAGTGGTGTCAACTTAATTGCACACATCTGGTGTGCTACTGGTTCCCACAAGTCTAGTAAATTAAATAAAAATGATGGCTTCGTTTAATCATGACTAACAAAATATGCAAATAATTGAGGAAGGAGTTTCGATGGTGATATAGGTGAGACCACCAGAGAACAGGAAAAAGATGAATATAAATTTTAAGAGAATTAAAACTCAATGAAATATAGAACATGGCTGAATATCCAGAAGGCTTCCTTCAATGAAGAGATAAAATTCACAGTAAAAGAACAGAAATAAAATATCACTTCAAACTTTAAAGCAAACCTAGAGATAGTCTACCCTGGAGAATACCCTGTTCGATGCAACAGTGTCCTAGACTAAGTAGAAGTTCCCAGGCATCTTATAACATACTGGGCAGCATATAGGCTTTTCTGCTCAGATATGACTAAAGACAAGGTACTCCTCCTGTTGAAACTTTTCCATACAATATATTCTTATTACAGTTTCTTCTCCACCCAACTACTCCCAGATCCTCTCACTTTACACCCAACTGACTCACACAAAGATATTTAAGTCTTTCACAGATACATGCTTCTTCTCTGTCTCAGTTACCCCTGAGCAAGATGTTTCTGCACGTCAACTTCATGGACCCAGAGCCATCTCCTTTTCTTCTCTAAAATGTTCATAAGGATATTCTGAGAGACATAACTGTGCTTCATGATAATGATCAAGAAATAAAGAGAAAAGTCCGTGATTTTGGAAGCTCTGCTGTAATAGCCGACAGATTGATAAATAACTAAATTTTATTGTGTTTATCATTCATTGCATAATGAATGCTCACTGAGTAGTTTTACCGAGTGTCAGTGAGGGTTCTCTCGCTGCAACAAGCATGACCAAAAAGCAAGCTGGAGTTTATTTAGCTTACACCTAGATATTGCTGTTCATTATTGAAGGAAGTCAGGACAGGAACTCAAGCAGGGCAGCTCCTGAAGGCAGGAGCTGATGCAGAGACCCTGGAGGGGTGCTGTTTACTGGCTTTCTCTCATGGATTGCTCAGCCTATTATAGAACCCAGAAACACCAGCTCATGGGTGACTCCATCCACATGGTCTGGGCCCTCCCCTACTCATCACTAATTGAGAGAATGCATTACAACTGGATGTCATGGAGGCATTTCCTCAACTGAGGCTTCTTCAGCTCTGACGATGCTAGCTTGTGTAATATTGACACAAAACCAGCCAGTATGCCGTGTTTGTAGAGAAGACACTGTACATTAGCATATTTTTCAAAGCACTAAAGACACAGCGGTGGAAACAAACCCATGCCTCTGCTTCCATGAAGTTCGTGTTCTACCAGGAGAACAAATAAATAAAACAAATGGGTAAATCATATTACATACTTGAATTGACTAGTGCTGGAAAGAGACAAGATAGAGTAAATGACAGCAAAGAAGACTTCCTTAGGGTGCCCACACTTCCAGGAAGAGTAAAGGAGTTGAGGGAAACCTCATGGAGACATTAAAGGAAAGGCATGCCAGCTAGAGAGATCAGACCACACCAGGGCTCTGAGTTAAAACATGTCTATGGGTCCTAGAAAGAGCAGAAAGAAGCCAAGACTGGAGTAGAGTAAAGGGTCCTAAGGGGAATGCAATATACATCGGACCCAGATACAAACTAGTGTTAAAGGCATGGATGCTCTGTGAAGTCAATGATAGGCTTTAAGGATGAAAACATTTAAATCAGGATTATCACCTGTAATCAACTTATTACAGATCAACAGGCTGTGAAAATAAATGAAAGTCAAGATACAAGTAGGGATTCCAATTAAGAATATTGAATGATATGAGGGATGCTTAGGTGAGACCTGAAGATCTATACAGATTTTCAGAATTCCTTCCCAAGCCTTAGCCTCTTCTTTTGCAAGTTCCACTTCATTTAGTTGCCCCAGTATTTCAGTGTTAGGCCTAAATGCTGAGCATTCTGTCCACTTATTTAAAACTGAATATCTGCATACTAAAATCTCCAGTTCCTCCCAGCATGCAATACTGTGAAGTATAAAATCTGGTTTTTGCTTGTGTCTCCAGGTGATGTAACTCTGAAACACAGGTGAATATTTTGGCCAAGAGGAAATTATAAGTTGGAAGTATCCACAGAAATAAAACAACTCTAGGTCTCCATTCCTTTAATGAATTTTTTGAGGCATTATCGATCAGAGAAACAATATAGAAGTCATTCTAAAATGATGGATGTACTGAACCAAGATCCAGCTGCTTGCCTTTCAGTGGAAATGTACACTGGTACAGGGCAGACTCTTGGGAACCCTGTCAGGACAAGGCAGAGCTAAGCCCGTAGGATCCCAAATTCTTCAAACTCAAAGGATCTCTGGGCCATGGAATGCATTCTTTATCACTCACCCTCTAATACCTTCCTAGAGCACACTTTGAGGAATTTTGCTTTAAATTATTCTCAATAATCATAGCCCAAAATTGTATGAGAGCAACACTGGAGTTTACACCATACTCTCATGTTTTTAACTTTCCTTAGACACAGCTGAACAACAGGCCTGCAAGAACCTTAACGTTTGCTGGTTCAGGGAAGCAAAGTACTAAAAGACAACACTGTCTAGAGAACACTGGAGAAGAGTTAATTTTTCTTGAACTGATTTATGACCCTCTAGTTTATAGTTCCTCTAACTGTGGACAGTTTTGGAATGCCCTGATGAAAAGGGATTTTGCCTACTTATTAGAAGTCTTTGTACCATGACTCCACATGCCACAAATGGATGTGTTAGGGTGTGGTATACAAGGGAACTCTAGAAGGAAGGTTTTATGGTGCCGTTGGTTATGTTCCTAGTTGCCATGAAGGAGTGAATAATCTTTCACACTCCCATCTATCCTGCCTCGCATCTGGAGATCCTACCTGCAATACAAAGACATGGAAACAGAAATGATTCATTGAGAAAGAAGATAGGAGATCCTTGAATACAGTATCCTGGGTTAGCCAGGCTGCCATCCATCTGTACATAGATAACTGAAGAATAAATTACCATCAGAAACTCATATCTGAACATCCCAACACAAAAGCCTTTCCTCACTTTCTGTGGAGTTCAAGCGCTCATTAAACATTTGATGATCAGAAATAAATATGTGGTTTTATGTGCTTCCAGATTTGATAAAATGTTAAATTTTCTTTTTTTCACTGATCCGTGGTTAAAACCATTGTCAGTTGTAAAGGATATTTGATGCTTTTTTACTATAGCCATGGTAAAACATGTATTTCTCAGCATTGTCTAGGCTGTTATGTACCTATATATAATTATAGGGTCAGCCACAGAATATTTTTAAGATACTAAATAAATAAAGCATATAAAGGAGGATTAAAAAAAGCATTTTAAATTTCTATGTGGCAGTGTGTGTGTGGGGGGTGGAAACAGGAATTAACCTGGGCTCTAACAGTAATTCTTAAGCAAAAACACCCCCTGAGAGCTTACCCCTGAAGTTTTAAAACTTTGTAAGTTCATCCTTTATGCTTTTCTGAGCAATGATTACTAACATTTACTCTGTGCCTCTTCTTGAAGACTCTCTTAAGAGGCACACTCATTCTGGCAGTTTGGAACGTTGTCACTGGTGGCTAATGTTGCAGTAGCACATTGCAGAGCAAGGTTGAAACTCAACAGAACCCATGTCCTAATCCGGTGGCTAGTATCAAACCCCTGGCAATTCAACAACTCAGATAATCTGATGTCAGACAAGCATGCTGTTTTCCATGTTTACACTGGAGAAAACCAAAGATTCAAGTCATTGAACTGGTACCCACAATATGCCAAAGTAGCTAAGTGACTATGGCAGACCTCAAAGTTGTTGAGTGACTTTCTCTTCATTCCCTGACATGAAAATCTGACTCTTAAAAATATTAGTATGACCAGGAAAGGACAGGAGCTCCACAAGGACCAAATATATCTGGGCACAGGGGTCTTTTATGAGACTATCTCCAACCCAGGACCTATGCTTGGATATAACCTAGAACCCCTGCACAGATGTAGCCCATGGTAGCTCAGTATCCTAGTGGGTTCCCTAGTAAGGGGAAGAGGGACTGTTTCTGACATGAACTCAATGGCTGGCTCTTTGACCCCCACCCTCCCACCCCGCCAAGGGAGGAGCAGCCTTGCTAGGCCACAGAGGAGGACATTGCAACCTGTCCTGAAGAGATCTGATAAGCTAGGGTCAGATGAAATGTGAGGAGGACCTCCCCTATCAGTGGACTTGGAAAGGAAGGAGATGAGGGAGGGAGGGTGGGATTGAGAAGGAATGAGGAAGGGGGCTACAGCTGGGATACAAAGTTAATAAACTGTAACTAATATTAAAAAATAAAAATTTAATTAAAATATTATCTTCCATCTTCTGAAATTCTTGTCAAATAAAGGTTCTATGTTACTATATACCCTGTTACCTACAGGTCATTCTCTACATGGAAATACAAAACTGATGATTGCAAATCCACCTAAAATATGCAGAAAATGCTTGAAGGTAGAGACTATGTCAAAAACCATCCTAGGATACAAAGTCAGCAAATATGTAAAGATACTGCCCAGCAAAATGCTATAAAGCAAAAGAAAAACCGTGTTTCATAGATTGTTTTAGATGAGAAGGTCTTCATACACAGAAAGAATGAAGGCAGACTGTATGGGAGAGGCATGGATGCTGTTTGTAATTAGAGGAGAAGCCATTGCATCTAGGAACTTGTGTTTGCCTTGCCAGGTTTTCAGACTGGGATATCTTTTCTCATGAACCATCCTTAAATTGTAATGGAACCATTCATATTTTCCTCAAATTCCCAGGTTCCCAGGGGTTGGGACAGTTTTGCATGTTACTCTAATGTAACAACTGCAGAGGAAACAGATACCAACAATTTTTTTTTCGGCAGATAATGGCTGCCAATCTGGGTCATGGACCATAATCCTCATGAGAGGATCCTAATTAGCTTCTTGGTGTTTCCCTTAAATAGGCCACTTCCCTTTTCGTGTTAGATATTATTTCATAGTCTATTGCCAGCGTCTGTTTGCATTTGCTGCAGTTCTTTCATTATTAATGTAAAGGAGCAATTCAGAATATCGTGATTAATTTTACAGTAGATCTTCCTTGTGTAAATAATTGATGAGAATGGTGATCAGAGCAGTGTGGAGACAGGAGCTGGCACCCTCCTGTAACTGTTGTCTTCTCACTGCACTCATTTTTCTGCCCCTACCCCAAGAACCTTCATTTGGTTGCAGCTAGTTTATATTTTCCAACTTCTTGTCACTGAGTGAGTTATTTGGTTATGTGTCAACTTAATGGTGCAACAGCTTTATAAAGAAAATAAAACATTTCTTCTCAGTTTTCTACAGCTACTTATGAGAGAAAAACTTGAGGAAGCAGATGCTATTTCTATCCTCCTATCGTCCTAGGGTGTTAAAACCAGTGGAAGATAAGTCGGGAACAATCTAAGGAAAAAAAAACTTACTTCTATATTACATATTACACAGATTTTATATTTAAAAAGCTGAGATGCCAATGCTGATTCGCACTAAATTGTCAAATACCTATTTTATTCCTCCTGGGCTAGCCCCTTTGTCTATGACTCCATAAGCATGGCCACTCATTTGCCTAGAGTGTCTAGTGATAGCCTGGATAGCCCATGAGAAGAAGGTGATTGCTAGCCTCTCAGTTCTACTTGTACATCCTTCAGTGCTTTTTTTTTTTTAACAGAAAAAAAATGAGTTAGGAGTCCGTTGCCATAACTCCTTAGCAGAGAGCAGGAATTGTTTAATAGTTGTAAGAAATATAGCTGATCACCAGAGAGCATGCCTTGCTCTCTGTTCCTTTTTTAATATAATTTTTATTTATTACAATTTATTCACTTTGTATCCTAGCTGTAGCCTTACCCTCTTCCCCTGCCAATCACCCCTCCTCTCTCCCTCCCTTATCTCCTCCCATGCCCTTCCCCAGTCCACCAATAGTGGACTACCTCCTCCCCTTCCATCTGACCCTAGCCTATCAAGTCTCATCAAGACTGTCGTTTATAATCTTCTTCTGTGCTCTCTGTTTCTAATTATGGATGAAATGGGCTCACTTCCTACCATGACGGACTGTGCCATTAACTGAGTTAAAATGAACTCTTCTTCTCTTAGAGAGCTAAGGAGAGAAGTAGTGAAGGAGGGAGAGAAGAGGGAAGCGAGGCAGAGAGAAGAGAGAGGGAGGGAGGGGAAGAGAAAGGGAGAGGTGAAAGAGAGAGAAAAATGGCAGACAGACAGAGAGACAGACAGAATGTGTCTACATTGGCAGGCTTCCAACCCATTCCTTTTATTTCATACAAGCCCACAGCCTATGGGCCGAAATATTGCCCAAATGTTCACAGGCACATACAAAAGCTAATTTCTGAGGTGACTCCCAGTCCAATAAATTTGACAATCTGAATTAGCCTTCACAAACCAATCCCTTTTCAACTAGAAAGCTAACCATGCTACTTCTGCACCCCCAAAATGTTCACATGTATTTCACCACACATTAAACCGCCTTCAATAATGCCTATTGTGTAACAGTTTGAGCACTCTTCAAACAACCAAGGTTTTATCCTCCCTGAGACTCAAGGCAGACTCACATCCAGAGTCCATTTGAATACTAAAAATAGGTTTTATACTCACAACATGAGAATAAGCATTCCTAGCCCAAAAGGATGTAAAACATAGAAACAAATAGGGCCAAAGCAATGCTTAAATACAGCAGGGAAAACATTAAGTTCTGTACCTTATGTCTAACATCTGGTACAATATAGGTCAAAGACATAGCATCAAGAAGCCTTGGTCAGTCCTGCCACATAACCATATCCCTTATGGCCAAATAGATAGGTGTAGAATCGTACTGAATTGCAGTATCCTAAGCAAGAAGTTTCACATCACTTACTATGGGGAAAAGCACAAACCCAGTATCAGCTCTCAAGTATTGAGAACACTCCTAGATAAACACAAGAGAAAATTAGATTTGTGAGAATTGTGCATTGAATTTGGCACTGATTAGATGAAAAGAGCTACAGAGCAGGAGGGAATTAGACTTCATTTTTCTCTGGCTCTTGACTTGGATTCGTAACAGTTAATTCTTCGCACATCTACTCATGCAGTTTCATTTCATTTGGACCCATCTGAATTACATGTGTGTGGTGCAGCCACGAGTAAGATACTTACATCTGATCCTTCCAGACTAGCCAAAGGCAATTACAAAGCGCTTTACTAGATAAGCATCATGGAAAGAGTCCCCAACCCCAGTAGTCAACTTCATGCTGCTAAGTCAGTACATTGTCGATTCTGGGAGGGAATTGTGGGCAAGGAAATACCCTAGCCCCTCACCCAGCCCAAACTAGCTGTGCCAGAATGAATAACCATGCTCTTATACTAGGTACCTCCACTGCTGACTGAGGTGCCTGAATAGGACGCTTACCCAAAATACTTCCCAGGTACCTCCAATATGACCTCCTGTCTTTGACCTTTACAAGGGCATTTCCCCCTCTATGACACATTACTGCTCACATTCCTTTGGTGTTTTCTGTTCTGGTTCCATGGTTTCCCAGATAGCATGTTTGGTTCTCTAGATAGTATGTTGTAGTCTACCCATCTATCTCATGTCAGAGCCTGGGAGGAACCAGAGTGCTCAGAACCTAATGCAGTGTCCTTTTCCTTTTATCCTCATGGTCACACCAAGTGAGTAAAAAGTCAAATATTACATGGTTTGAGCTGGCTACCTCTGCAACCTTGACAAATCAATGTGGTAAACTCTGCAGTATGGAAACTTGATACTGCATCCATTTGGGAATGGCAAAGAGCCACTGGTTCAGCAGAGCACATCTGCTGTGCACTTTGATGTACTCATGCATATACCAGAGCCTTTCCAGATATGTCAATCAGTGGTTATTTACTGATACAATCCAGAGGGGGAACGTTGATCCTCCAGAATGCAGAATTAAAATCCTATAAGCCATCCTAATTTAACCAGGGAAGAAGGTTTCCTGACCACATGTCTCTAACAAAGAGAGCAAAAATTTTTAGGTGCTGTGGAGTAAGTGCCCAATAACTAGTATTAATTGTGGATAGTATAGCTCATGGAAACGTTTTGTAGCTCTGCTTTCAGTGGATATGAATGCAGAGTATATGGATTACTTTGCTCAGTAGCCCAAAGAAACATTGATATTGTGAGTTTGCCAACCTGCTAATAGAGATCATCATGTTACACTTAATAAGAAGGTGTCATGACATGTGGGTCACTTTGCTTCACAGTGATTACTCTGAACTCCCAGGAGCAGCCACACAGGGAAAACAGAAGACCAGCAGCCATGTCATAAAGGGCTGAGCAGATGTAAGCTGTGCTCTCGGAGGCTTCCTTGTCCCCTCATCTTTATTCTCAAAGATGGACCACCAAAGAAAAAGGAATGAAGGAGCATCAGCAGAACACCCACAAACAGGCTCCACTCTGTTATTTATTATTACTTCATTATTAATGCAGACAGGGCATCTGTGTTACCAAGCCATAGTATTCTCTATGCCTCTACTCTTTGGGGAATGTATAGTTATGCCCATAGTGTCCTGCCCTGATACATTGTAGAAGTCCATGGATGAAATCACCTGTTTGCCTAAAATATACTGGCCTACCCAACTCCTCATTTCCACTATCATCTTAGGAAAATCCATGAACTCAGGTTTGTGTAGGAAAACACTGACAATCTTCCCTTGGTACTTTAAATAAAGACATAGAAATTGGACTAGGGCTCAGCTGAAGTCTGTCTGTCTCCTAAGGGACCAGAGGCTTTATGAGAAGGTGAGAGTTCCAAGAGTGATAGAGAACTGAACTTTCTGTTTGGGGGAATGGTGATACACAAGTCACTGTACTTTCCAAATTCCCTGGTGCCAAGTTGAAGAGCAAAGAAAAATAATGTTCCTGAGTTTTGAGACTAAAGTCCAGATGGGATGGTTGCCTAATACCTGCTATAAAAGCATTCTTTTAGGACCCTACAAACTCCATGGTTTGCATTATTATGGACTGGATGCATGATTAGTATAGTGTTGTCTATGTAGGTTATTTGCCTTCACACATAAACTCTGATGTGAACTAACTGCTGCAATCTGTGTCATCACAGTGCAGGACAGAGGAAATCATAAACCCATTTGACTTATAATATGTGGCACATGGATTGGTCTATATTGTCACTTTGCCACACTAAGTGTCAGGGCTCCAGCTTGAAGGCAAAGTATTTTGTGCAATCTAATGTTAAATAATACGAAGCTTTTCCTAGAGTGATGAGTTACTTATCTTTGCCTATTTGATTGGATTTAGAATTACCTAAGACATACACCTTTGGGTATGTCTTTAATGGTATTTCCAAAGGGAAGCTTACTTTAAGATAGATCTACTCTGAACATGGGTAACAGCATCATAAGGGCTTGAGGAGCAGGCTGACTAAAAGAGAGAATCAGAGAAAGCTTTATTAATGTCAGTATTCTAGCCCTGGTCTGCTGAGATATGAACAAGCAACCTCCCACATCCATGGGCTTGATCTCCCACAGCCAAGCATGCTCTCTCTAGACTAAATGAAGCCCAGGTAAAGAAGGGCTTTCAGCCTTTCTCTGCAAACTGGCTTCCCTGTGTGCTGTTCCTGTAATCTCCTCCTCTACTCTTTAGTATATTCTCCCAACTCAGTGATTTGCACTGGTTTTCTATTGCTACATAACAGTGTCTTAAAAAATATTGTAATTAGACAGGCATTAATGAGAATGAGAAATCAAGGGAGCTTTTTTTTTCTTTTCCTCTTTATTATCATCAGTGGAATGTATCCTATAAGGCAAGTCCAGGAAGTTAGATGTCCCAGAATTCAATAGCTGAGTCAAAAGGAACTGTTCCTGTTGTCAGCCTAGGTGGGAATCTTACAAAAATCACTCTCATTTACTGGAACTCAGTAAGTGATGGAATGTAAATTACACTGTATCCACTTCAAAATTCTCTTGCAAGTCTCTGTTGATATAACTTTATGAACAGGAAAGAGGTCACCTACTGTGAGTGAAAGCATCAGATACATTCATTTTAACACTATTTACTGGGTAAAGAGCTAGTTCCATGCTTTAGTGCTTGCTCTGTACAGAAGAATGACTGTTTGTACATAGTCATTAAGTTCTAAATGAGAACACTGGCTGTTTGTGTATTCATTGTAGTATTTCGTTATGAAGTAAAGTATCTAATTTGACACTGTTTACATGTGTAGGAAGATACATCCTCTAGCCCCAGAGGAAAATATGGATGGCTCAATCAGTTCTAAAATTTCAAATTGCTTGCCCACTTAAAAAATTCAAGTATCCTACTTTTGTGAATAAAAGATGTGTGACAGAGTCTATGAAAGCTTTTGAGTAGTTATTCACTCTTGTTTTTCTGTTTTTTTTTTCACGACTATTCTGAAAATGTTTTATGTGTTTAACAAAATGGAATGTTTTAAAAGGGACCAAGGATAGCTAAACAGAGATAGGAATCTCTCCTACATTATGGAAATGTTATATATCTGTGGTCTCTTTTACTCTAGGGAGTCTTTCTCAGAAGCAGTATTTTAAATTTGATCTTAAAACAACTTAGTTTATCTGGAAAGAAGATTTAGGTTTAAATCTTTTTATGTTAATGTGAAGAAATAGCTATTTCCAGGAAATGAACCACTACAGAGTAATATAATTTCTTCTTGTAACTTCAGATGAAATAATAATAAACAATTATTGTGAGACTTTTTAAAACTGGCTTATCAGGATTCCAAGAAAAATAGCCAATCTGGAGAGCATTGGGTTGGAATGGATAACTGACTTACCATAACAAGTGTATGCCTGTATGGAACAGAACTGCCAGTCTTCAGTCCTCTATGGGCATCTGAATGCACCAACCTGATGTTAATTCCGAATCCACAAAAATAACACTGCATTCCAGAAAGTTCTAACATCTGTGTTTATGTAACATGTGTCTGTGTTATGCCTGGTTGAACAGTGGGAGATACAGAAAAGTCAAACCGTGGAGTCTCACAGCAACCCCCAGAATCAAGGAGAAAAATGTCTCACCCTGCATTCCATCCTGGCTGGTCTGCAGAATGCAAGACTGCCTGACTGAGCAGTCGGGTTTAGTCAATGAACAGAGGACTTCTTTCCATGCGTCATTTGCTGAGTACCTTGCCAACTAATTTGTGTGTTCCTCTCTGAGGGCTAGCTTAGCCTGTTGCTCCCTGCTTTTGTTGCTCCCAGTCTTTTCCAGCTGTGTCAACTGCAGGACTCCAAATATTCTCAATGGCTGCGAGATTAGCAGTGTGAAGAACTCCCGAAAGAGCTGTGAAGAATGTCTGAGGAAGACAAAAGGTTTCCAGAGGGCATAGGGAGCCAACAGAGTCCAAAACAGAGATCCTCTCTTGCTAATACTACATCTTAAATATCAAGTCGAGAGATGGGGAGAAATCTGAGTTAATAATGTGCTTGTCATGCAAACATGAAGACCTGAGTTCAATATCTAGAACCCCATTGCTGAACATAGTGGTAGGTGCACTCAGACAGAAGATCCCTGCAGCTCACTGGACAATCAGCCTGACCGACTCAGACAACTCCAGGCTAAGTAAACACACACACACACACACACGTGTGTTGGGGGCATATGGCAAGAATAAAGCACTGATGCAAAGACCAAGATCAAGTTTGGCTTTGTGGTGCATACCAGTAAATCTCAAGATCAAAACAGGAAAATGGCTTCAAGTCTGAGGCCAGCATAGACTCTACAGCAAGTCTGTCACAAAACAACAAATCCTAGGGCAAATGGTTTGTTATTTGAAATGGAGTGAAAAGGGTGACAGGGGAAAGTTTCCTCCTCTGTGAATAGGGAGGAAGACACTAGAAGCCAGGAATAGATAATATAGAAATATCAAAACTGATCAATATCAGGTTTTACTCTGATACTCAAAGCTATGAGCAGCTGTTAAGAGACACTGCTCCAGGGAGACTAAAGAAATGTCTTCTTACCTAAGACAGAACTAAAATGGAACAATGTATGGATACTGCCAAAGTCTAATTTAATGAGCCAGTTTTATTGGGGTTATTTACATTTGTATGGACGAGGGCTTACTGACGGGAGCAGAAGTGATTCAAACACAGCTGCATCACAAAAGCCCAGCCCAGCGTGGGTGTTAGCTCACAAAAGCTGGGAATGTGGAGCATACTTCACAGACTACAGGTTGGAGAATGCCCTTTCCACATGGCTCATTTGGTTGAGCCTCTTCCAGGCAACTGGTGTGGTCTGTATCAGCTTACATGGTCTGAGGGAGACTTTGGCATGTCCTTGGAAGTTCTTCCTGCTTTTATACACTTAGGCAAGGAGAGACCTAGGGGATTTGGTCAAATTCAGGGACTTCCTGATGCTTTTAAATTGTTTATTTCTTTTTTGTAATTTAATTTTGTAAATTTATTCATTTTACATACCGATTGTAGCCCCTTCCCTAGTCTCATCCAGGTCCCAACATCCTTACCACTTCCCTCCCTATCCACCTCCCCTAGTCCTCAGAAAAGGAGAGTCCTCCTCCCCTACCAAGTGACCCCAACCTGTCAAGTCTCATCAGGACTGGCTGGCTGCATCCTCTTCCTCTGTAGCCTTACAAGGCTGCCCTGCCAAGAGAAAGCAAATGATGAAGAGCAGGCAGAAGAGACAGCCTCTGCTCCTCTTCCCAGGGGACCCACCTGGAGACTGAGGAACCTATCAGTTACATCTGTGCAAGGGCCTAAATCCTCTTCACATATGGTCCTTGGTTGGTGCATTAGTCTCTGCAGGCCCCCCTGGGCCCAGATTTATTGTCTCAGTTGGTCTTCTTGTGGAGTTCCTGTTCCCTTTGGTCCTTCTAAACTCTACTTTATAAATGTCCCTGAAGGATGAAATGTTTGATATCCCTTTAAGGTCAGATACAGCCCAGACCCTCTGGGTCCTATGTCCAAAGCGTCTAGTATCTTGAGCAATATTGACTTACCTTCTTCCTCTGGGACACTCCTAAGATTATATATGCACAATCAACATTATACAGACACAGAGAGAGGGGTGTACATAGGAAGGAGGAAAAAAGGGGGAGGTAAATGATATAATTAGTTTCGAAAAACAATAAAAATATTATTTAAAGAAGCCAGCTGTCATTTCCAGTAATCTGTTTTTGCTTCCAGATTTCACTTGGAAACATGGGGGATGTCAGCTATCCTCGCTGCCATGCAGTGATAAAATGATCTCATATCCGACTAGAACTCTATGGCAAGAATAAAACCTTCCTCCTATCAATTGTCTTGGTCATGGTGTTTTATCCCAACAATAGAAATGTTGCTAATATAACCAGCTATCATTTTCTACCCAAGAGATCCAAAAAGCTGAAGTCTGTCATCAGAGCCTTTCCGGGAGGCGAAGCAGTGAGTAAGCACATCAGGCAACTACTGGCTCAGCTGTGATTCTCTTTCCTGCCACACATATCCAGCATCTCCCTTTACATTCTCCTGGAGCTTTAACTCCAAGTGACCCACGGTTACCTATAAGATTGGTCTTCAAAGGCTTGGGTGTTGGTCCCAAATTTAGTAGCTGTGAAGGGATATCAAAATCAAACTAGCAATTGTAATAAAAAAAATTACAGTAAAGCACTGTTAACTGAGAAGCTGTTGGAATCTGTGCTACATTGACCAACACTTAGTGAAATGGTCTCATAAAGCCCTCTTAAGGACATGCAGGTCCAGAACAAGTCTTAGACCCAGTTGTGTGACAGTTTGTTTCTAGTTAGTGGTACCTGTACCGGGAGTAAGACAAGCCTCAGGAGGTTAACCTCTAAGACTTGCAGGTGCAAAGGTGAAGAGGCACTAATGGGCTGAAGGTCATGAGAACAGGAATTGAGAAGGGGCAGTGATGGGTTAAACAGATATTAGTAAGCCTATTCTTTTCCAGTTTTGTGGGATCCTTGATGCAGAGTCTAAGCTCCACTGTTTAGAGAAATTTAGTGACTCCCAAAGGGGACAATGCAGGACAAGTCAGTGAAGGCTCACCTCTGGCCCTTCACCATGGTAATGTGACTACTGTATTTTATGCCATACCGAGATCAAGAACCTTCAGAATTATGCATTGACCAAACTCGTAATTCATGTGATTTTCAAGAGCGTGCTTGTTTATGCAGCTTTTGTCTCCTGGTGCTATGGAAACCAGGTCATTCAAGCAAAGACTTTGGCAGGATACTGTGGGCTAGAAGATCTTCCCTTCTCCCTACTAGCTCTCTTTTCCAGGATCAGCAGCTGATCAGGTTGGAGCTGTTGCTGTGATTACTAATATGAAAACACCTGATTTTTTTGTGTTTTAGCTTCTGGCAGTATGTATATATAATTAGCTCAGGTGCCTTAACACCTGACTCTTTTTTTTTTTTATTTTTGGAGATTTGATAATCCATTTCTCCTTCCAGGAAGACTTGCGTCTTCTGGGAATATCAGTTTTAGCCAATACCAATTAACATGTTTATGGGCACATATATTAAGATTCATGCAGCTTTCCCTGTCTGTAATCTATAATCTCCTGTTGCCTTGCTATAGCTACTGAAGCCTTACTATTCTAAGCTGAGATGTACTTCTGCTTGAGGAACTTGGGTACAAAAGAGTCCTTAGAACACTTCTCCGCAATTTCTGAGCCCGAAGGCTCAAACCAATTACAATGCACAGACCTGATTGCTCCATGCTCAGCTGTGAAGGAGGTAGAACAGAAAGCATGGAGGGTAAACAGACACTATTTATCTTACTCTTTATCAGAATGTGAACAGGAATCTGACATGCTGACACATAAATAAACATGTCGCTGTGAGCTGTAAATGAGTTGGGGTGGTCTGATGATGCTGGGGGTTCTCAACTTGTGTTCTTTGCCCAGATCATCAACACAGCAGGAACTGCTGTGAATTATGAAAAATGACGATTAGAAAAAAGGTGTTCCTCTTCTACCCACCTCTGTACAAACATTGCCTTCATCTCCTAACCAGAGAAGAAGCAGTGAGGCAGAGTAGAGACCTAAAGATAGTGCCCATCCTGGTCTGGGCCTGCTGTGATCTCCTAGCTCAGTGCTGGGTCATTTGTTTCCAATTCTGATCTGTTTGTGAACAGAGAAACTAGGGATTGATTTCTGCTTTTATGTCCTTCCTTTTATTCATTAGCACTCAGGAAGCTAAGGCAGAAGAATCACAAATTTGAGACCAGACTGGGCTACAATGAAAGCTCATCTCAAAATACATATATCCATGCATATGTACTGTAACCATTTTACATATGTCTAAGAAAGAAATGAAATCCAGGGTAGGTACTGCTTTCTTAAAGTAAACAATCTGGCCCTCCTTCGGTTTGCTCTGGCCAATGATTCCACGCCTTTCTGCTGCATTGTGTCATGTACCCGATCAGTGTGGCAGAGATGGCAGTGAGGACACACAGTGTGGTGCTCCTCAGAGGCATTGTCTGTCCTCAGTCCTTATCAGTCTTCAGAGAATCCTTAGCTGCGCAATGTGTTTATGCCCCATCTATTTCTGCCTTTAAAACATATTTATTGATGTATTTATTATTTTATTTGTATTTATGTGAACACGTAGTATGTGTGATCACACATACGTGCAGATGCCAGCAGGGGCTGGAAGAGGGCATTAGAAGCCTTGGAGCTGGAGGTACAGGCCATTGTGACTCAGTTGGCATAGTTCCTGGGACTAAACTCTAGTCCTCTGCAAAGATCAAGACACATTCTTAATAAGTGAGCCCTTTCTTTCACTGTCAATATTTTAACCAGAGCAAAGATTTGAGTGTAAATAACTTTTTAGTATGAGTTCTTTTTAAAGATAAGCTATTGCTACACTCTTGGCTCTAGGAATCTAATTGCCTTCTGCATGCTGGCGGGCACCCTGGCAGGATCAACACCTGGAACAACGGGTGTGAGGGTGTGACTAGCAGTGGTGCACCAGGCTCATCTGCTTTTCATGCTGCTCACAGGCACAGCATACATTCAATTTGCAAGGCTCCTCTAGGCTCTGCACCGATAAGGAGGCCTGTGATTTAATCTCACAGGGTAAGCAAAGGTCCTGATGGCACAGATTAGAAACACAGCTTCTTTATAGGACTGGGAAGCTGAGAGATAACCAACCTGAAATCTGCCTCTGTACCTGGGCTGAGGTATAGCTCCCACACAGCCTCACACTTTCTGAGGAGTTGCAGAGACAGCTCAGCTCAAGACTCTCTTCAGGACTGTGGTGGTGGTAGGCTGGGATTGGGTGACATAATAACCAGCAATCTTTACCTTTTCCTGAAGGAACAGTTAAAAATGAGGCTTTGAAACCGTGCTGAAGCCTATTTTTTAACTTGAAGGTTATATTTTGGGCACAGATTTCTCATATTTTCTTTAATCCTTCCTGGATAACTGAAATTAGTACAGTTAGAAGCTTAACTGTGGCAGAGAGCCCAAATTGCTAGCAGAGGCCATCTGTGATAACTGGAGAAGCTGAGCCCAAGATGAGGAATTGCGGCTTCTCATGCCTGGTGAATGCCCTTCCTGTTTTAAACACAAAATCTTTAGACAGGCGATTTCATCTGGTTTCTATGGAGGCTCTGGGAGGCAGTCGGGAGCATTTTTCTCACTTCCAAGTGAAAAATATGGAATTCACAATCTTGTATGATGAGTTCAGGAACCTCTATCCTTGTGTTCCCAACTTGTTAGGTTTCATAGGCACAAAACATTTGTCCCCAGGAACATTACTTCAGGACATGCAGCGAAGCCAGAGCTCGCAGGCATAGTATAATTACTACAAAACACCTTCTGCAGGTAGTCACCCAAAATGCCATAATCCGCATATGCAAGACATCATAAGCTGCACACCTCTCAAGAAAACCCATTACACAGCACGGTGTGGTTTATTGTGTCTATGTATTTATGTTTTTTACATTTCTTCAATTTATTTTGTCAATGTTTTGTTAGTTCTTGGAGAATTTGTTTTGATCATATTCACCATTCTCCAAACTCTTCTTAGATTATCCCCTTTTGAACCTACCCAGCTCTGTGACCTTTCTTCTTCTTTTAACCCCTCAAATCCAAACTATGATGACTATACATGGGTGTGTGACTTTCCACTGGAGTATGTTACACCTACGTTGTATGTGATTTGAATGTGAAATGTCCCTTGAAAGGTTCATGTGTTGCTGTGAACATCCTAGCTGGAGGAAGCAGATTGATGGCAACATCTCTTTGGGGGTATATCACATCCACCCACCTCCTTTTAGGGCATTATGATGAGAGTTGGATGGCTCCACCATGCCTTTTCTCCTTCTCTGACATGATGACTTGAAACCATGAGCTAAAATAAATTCTTACATGTTTACAGTGGCAAAAAATAGAAAGAAAGAAAAAAAGAAAGCAAAAGGAAAGAGAAAGACTAACACATCAACGTACAATGTAGAGTCAGAAAACATGTGAAGTGGATAAGCATATTGTTGTCACAGAACTGTGTGACATCAGACAAACCTGGGTCAGTCAAGGACACACCCAGGTACAATTAGCAGCTAGTCTGAGCTTTCTTCATATTTACAATAGAGAAATTGGGTTTCTTTAGTACTTAATATGTTAACTAAGAGTTTCATAGAAGATCCAATAGAGTGTGTGGTCAAGGGGTTGGAGACTGATCTATGTGTGAAAGCTTACTGGAGTGGGGCTGACTATGAAGGCTGAGCAGAAACACAACAGGAGATGATCTGCAGACTGGAGGTCACAGGGTTCCAAAACCTGGGTTGGTCCATCAACCGTTAATGTTTCAGAGCCAGGAGAGTTGATGGATGCAGCATAGTCCAAGGCCAGAAGCCTAAGATCCAGGAAGGCTGCTGGCATAAATTCTGGGACCCAAATGCTGGCAAGTGTATAGCTCTGATATCCAAGGCATCAGAAATATGCCTGGCCCAACTTATAGGCCAATTCTTTTCATACAGTTTTCCCTTTGGACCATCAAATGATTAAATTGTACCATCCATAGAAAGTGGACTTTTTTTTAACTAATCCATTTAGATCTTTGACTAGTCTCTGAAAATCCCCTCTCTAGCACACCCAGGTTTCTATGTATTTATTCCTTTAGTCACACTGATACCTAAAATTGACTTCTATACTTTGCAAATGTGGACCCACAACTGCCCTTCACTGAATCTATCCAAATTAGAGCTAGGCCAAACAGAACTAATTCAGCAGTCACTACCCCAAGAAGGTCACTGTTTTTATACTCAGTGATGGATGAGTGTGAAAATAAAGAGCAGGTTTTCATTTTTCTCTGTCATCTATTCTACATCTGCCCCACTTTGCTGGCAGCTGCTCTGATGAACAAGGCTGGCACCAAGCCTGTAACCAGGTGCTTGGCTGTAAACACACCAAAGCAATAGAAGAACATGGGCAACAATGTCCTACATAGTGACTCCTTTGGAGCTCAAGGTCAGTGGCCAGATGTGCTTGCATCTGTTGCGAAACTGTGACTGATACACGTGGTTTGTCCATCACTTTAGTTTCCTTACCTGCATCTCTCCATTTTGACTTCCTCATCTCCTTCCATATTTATGTAGGCTCTTCTTCATATAATCAATGTCTCTGTTCGCTAATATGCGTAATGAGTCTGATCTGGATGAATCAAACTGTCTCTGTATTTACAATCTTATAACCATTGACTAAGATTTCTTTCATAAACAAAACTGTCATGACAATAGCAAGTAGAGGGTGCCTATAATAATCATCAGCTCGCTGTTGTCACATGGCCCACAGTGGGGGTGTTTATGTCCTTTAACTTTGCTGTCATGTTAAAGGTTATTATCCCTTTTTTACATTCTGACTATAACTTCGTTTCCATTACCACTACTTTGATAACAGGCAAAGGAACAATAATTTTTACATGTACCAGCCAACCCTGGTTTCTTGAAGTATAAACATTTCTTCCATTTCCCTTTGTCTCTCACCACTGAATTTCAAGACTACCACCAAATAAGATTAAAGTTACCATCACTAAGTATTGTTAGGAGCAGACAGTGAGAACAGTGGCCAAGAAGCGTGCCTGTCATGATGAGCTCTGTATCTTGCCTGCACAGTGTGATTACACACATTCCATAGGATCCTACAAGGCTGTCCATGTTTCTGCTTGGTTATGCTGATGTGTCCATAACAAGATGAGGACTGAATCTGCTGGAATCAGTTTGCCCAGTAGTGACTATTCCAGCACTAACTCAGGCTTTACTTAAGTCTGCTGGTATATGGTGCCCAAGAAAATCTCTTCCAGTGAACTGCATTATAATGTCAAACTTCTTTGCAGACAAAGTACTGTCTGTGACCTGTGTGCCAGCACATACTGTCACCTCTCAAGCTTGATGGGCCACTGTTGTCAGGTCCCACTGGTGCCTTCTTCAGACGTTCACTTTCACAAAAGATTCTAATCCAATCATCTCAACTATGCTTAAAAACACAGAACAGCAGTATGTTTCAGACAGAAGTGCTCTTTCTGAGTCTACAGACAAAAGTTAACCAGGAAAAAAACAACCAGAATATGCAAGGAAAAGGAAATTCTTGGGTTAACAACTACAGTAGGGCCAAGGAAATGATGACTGCCTATGAGCCACACCTACCAGAAGGGATTTTGATGCGGGTTGTCAGAATTATCCTTGGTGGCTTGTTCCCAAATCCAAGAAGAAACTGTTTGAGGTTTTCTCCAAGAGAGTTGTTATCTTTTGGGATTTTGGGGAAGAAAAGGTAGATATTTGTTATCAAAATAAAGAACATCAGATCTCACTCAAGTTTTCTGTGATTTGTTATTTTTTGATAATGAGCTATTATTAGATTTTATGCTGAATATTTCCTTCTTGTATATTGAGTAGATCACAAGTTTCTCTAGAGTAGTTTTGCTAGAGTAGTAAGCTGTTTTCAAATGTTCAATCAATCTTGTATTCCTAGAATGACTTCATTATATGTCATCATTTATACATATAGATTCTGGGATTCCATGTATAATAGTGTATGTAGGAATTTTCCATTTTCTCTTTTATCCAGTGGTAACTTTAGAGTGATTTTGCTTTAAAGATGAACGTTTAGATATCTTCTCTCTCTATTGTTGATTTCAAGACTAGTTTCCCACTGAGACCCAAGAACATTGTATATGACTCAATCTTCCAAGTTCCTTAAGCTTTCAAATGTCACATGCAGCCTTTTTTTGGTAATTATTAGTGACAAAGATTATTGACAGCCAAGGTTTACAATGATAAATTTTAATAGGGATTAATATTGTTTCATATTCTACAATTATTTTATTAAGTCAAAATCACTTATTACTTGGAAAGTAAATGGGACTTTTAGACTTAGATAACACTTGGTTATGGGTAGCTGTCATTTATACTTAAAAGAAATTCTGTTGCCTAATCCTAAATACCAACCTTAGTCTCCTCAGCATCTAGCGTATTTCAGCATTGCCCAGTGTCTGCTTAGAGGTCAAAATCAGCTCACGCTAAGAACCACTAAACTATCAAAAGAAGCATGCTTTATAAAGCCAGTGTACATGTTTACAGTTGTATTCATAACCTAATACAGGTTTTATTGGAGAGACATGGTTGAATGGTATTTCTTGTTTATCATAGCAAAAAAAAAAACCCAAAACAATAATTACTTTGTGTTGCAAGGTAAAGTGATAAACAAATCGAAATGAAATATTTTTTCCAATGCAAACAAGCTCTAGAATTCAAAATAATGTAAAAACTTACAGAATAATAGCCATTAATACTACATGAAAGAAAGAGCGAAAGAGAGAGACATGTTGGAAATGAAACATATTTGATTTGGTCCTCTCTAAAAATTTATGGTAAGTGTATGGATATAGACATATATGCATATATATTATGTAGGGGCATATATTGGGTTATAGGAAACATAATCTCTGAACTACTAAGGAATATCACTATTGTTATACATCCTTAAGCACATTCGTGGGTCCTGCCCTAGAAAGGAATGCATGTGATTATATTTACAGTGATCAGTACGTAACACACTTGAGAATGCTCCACCAACTGGCATCTTGTGTTTTGAACAGAAATCAGATGTTACACACTGTACTGTTTCTACATGAAATAAGCAGTCATTACTATTAAATAGGATGACAATTTTCTGCTCAGCCTAGATGAATCCTGTTGAGCTTGAAGTCTTTTCTTACAGAAGAATTCATGAGACTCTACCATTGGATCAGATTTAAAACACACTGCCATTTCTGAGTACCTACTCCTGGCTTTAAGAGTCTCTCAAATTACACTTCCATTCCCATCTTCAGTGATCTCCCATGAGGATAAGGGACAGTCCATGTTTACTCTCTCTGGTGGTTGCATTCTTTGTGAAGAGAAACAAAGTGAGCTTGCAAAGATGTGACTGGACTCCTAACCATATTCTTAGCAACTGCTGAATAAAATAATTCCTCTGCATAAATTTTCTTGCCTGCTTTGAGGCTGAAGAACTTCACAGACACAAAATTAATCTCACTAATTATTTTAGTTGTGGGTATTAACCCCAGAAACACCTGCAGATGAGTTGCTTTTCTGCTGCTGTGATGAACAGCATGACCAATGCAACTTTTGGAAAACAGGATTTATTTGGCTGGTAGTTTCAGAAGAACAACTATCCATGCTGCTGCTGCAAAGACTACAAGAGGCAACAGTAGGAGCCAAGAGCTCACATTTGGAACTGCAGACAGGAAGCAGAGAGAACTTAACTGGGAATAGCATGTAGCTTTTGAAACCTCAAAGCCCAACCCCAGAGACACAATTCCTTCAGCAAAGTTATGCCTCATAAACTTCCCCAAACAGTGCTAAAAACCAAGTATTCAACATGTTTGCTTTGGGTACAGATGTCATTAAACAATGTCATCTAGACTACAAATACAATCAGCACCATGTGGTAGTCCAAAAGGAAGAGAGAAGACAGCTAACAGAGGAGCATATCCACATAGCTCTATGTGCAGACATTTCCTCTAAATTGCAGCATTTCTTCCTTAAAGGAGGTTCATAAGACTGGGATAAAGACATTTTACAAGTCCTAGGAAGGTTAACAAGGCTACTCTTTATATGTGCTGGGAAAAGATGACTCTTTAACCTGTTTAGCAGCTTGCAAGTAGCTCTGGGAACACCAGGAATGAAACATTTGTGGATTGTCACCAATGCTAAGGTGGGCTTTTCAGTGATGCAACTACTTTTGAGTCATGCATGCTCTGTAAGTAACCACAATAAACTCATTGCCTCTCTAAGCTAGTCTTGATGAAATTGCTATTTGGGCCTGTTCTCAGTGCCCTGTTTAGGACTTAGTAGACATTTGTTGACATCTCCCTAGGATAAGTCACACAAGAGCCCTCATATGGTAATTTTAGCTCATGAAAAGGGGGGAGGAGGCCATCGTTAAAAGCACAAAGGTGATCACTTAAGAGATGAGCCTCAGTCACTCAGGCAAGATGGTGGCAGTAGGAGGACACTGTGTCTGAGGAGCAGGACAGCAGTGACTGCACAGAGACCAGCAGACTGAACTCTTGGCACTGAAACACCAGCGACTGTATTTCCCAGGTGAGAGGAAACTCCACAGTGTGGGAAGCAATTGGGTTCAGGTCACCCAGCTAAACCCCTGGAAGAGTTCTTGGGTCCCTGGAAGGCGGCTTGTTCACTGGGCTAGAGACACACACCTGCATGCTCTGATCACCATCCCAGACTGAACTGTGGAACTCACAATACCGGAGAATGGTATGTCCAGTCGAGAGAAAACCACATGTTGAAGGAAGAAATCAGGACCGACCTCAGGTCACCCAATCCCTGGAAAAGGTCCCAGGATCCAGTGGGTGCTCAGCCACCAGCCCAGAGACCTGCATGCACACCCAACTCATAGTCCCAGACAGAACTGTGGGCTCCAGGGCACTAAAGACTGGGTTCCCCTGTTGAGAGGAAACCTCATGGTAAAGGAAACATCAGATCCAACCTCAGGGCACTCAGCCAGCCCCACTCAAAAAAAAAAAAAAAAAAGGAAAAAAAAAAAAGAAAAAGTTCTCAGGAAAAGTTCCAGGGTGCTCACCAGCACAGAGCCAAATGCCTCTGCCTATGTGTTCTACTCACCATCCCAGACAGAACTGTGGACCCTAAAACACCACAGACTGGGTCTCCCTGTCAGGAGGAAACCCCATGGTGGGGGAAACATCAGGTCTAACCTCGGGACACCCAGCTCTGGAAAAGTTTGTGGGTTCCCACAGGCTCCACGCTCTAGCCTCCTGCTGCATGCCTGAGTACTGTACTCATCTGCCACTGCTTACCACTTGGGTACGGGGGCCACAGAGCTCCAACCACAGATCTATAGAAGCCTGCAAGCCATTGGATCAGCCCCCAGATACTGCTCCAAGTTGCAACCAGTTATCCCTAGTGAAACTTACCAAACTGCAGGCTCCTCAGTTCTTCAAGAGGGCTATACCCAGCAAACACAGCATAAGAGCAACAGCAGCAGCTCATTAAAATCAGAGTAAGAGATCCAGTGGCACATCAGTTGTCTCCAGGACTTCTCTTGGTGAGAGGACAGTTCCCTTGACTACCAATGACCACAGTTACTACACAGGTCCATATGCCTGAGGTGAGCTGTGGCAATTCCTGAGAACCACCACCATTTGGTTGACCATACCCAAAAAGTTGAAGAAGCCTCCTTCAGAAACTTGCCAAGGGGATTCTCCCCACCCCAGGATTCCAGCAGGTACCAGAAACTAACAGTCAACAACCAAGACACCAGATGGGTAAACGCCAGTGTAAAAGCACAATGAACAAAAGACAAAGCAATATGGAATTTCCAGAATCAGATATCCAGGGGCAAGTAGCCCTGGACATCCTAACATAAGTGAAATTCAAGAAGATGTCCTTATATCTATGTTTATGAAGAGGATACTGGAGGGAAAATAAAATGCATAAAAAAATAGAGAAAGATCAAGTCAAACAGATTATGGCCATCAGTAAAGAAATACAAGAAAATGCAGCCAAACAGTTTGTGGCCTTCAGAGAAGAAACGATTAAATCACTGAGAGACAAAAAAGAAAAAAGAAAAGAAACAGAGGAATGTTCAAACAAACAGGTAAAGGAATTGAAGGAAAAACAGGAAAATACAGTCAGACAGGTGAAGGAAATCAACAAAATGGTTCAAGATCTGAAGATAGAATTGGAAACATTAAAAAAATACACAATTGGAGGAAATCATGGAGAGGAAGTACTTAAGGAAGAAAAACAGGAACTACAGAGGTAAGCATAACCAACAGACTACAAGAGAAGGAAGCTGCCAGGGAAAAAGACCAAGTAACATATAATGGCAAATCCATCAGCATCACACCTGATTTCACAACAAATCCAGGATTACTGAAGATACTAGAAGGAAAAATTCAACACAGGAAAGCTAACTACAGTCAGGAAAACACCAGAAAGAAATAACTTCACTACAGCAAAACTAAAAGTAGCCAAGAACACAAACACACTACCACAACCAACATCAAAATCAAAGGATCTAAAAGCCACTGGTTATTAATCTCTCTCAACATCAGTGGACTCAATTCTTCAATAAAAAGACACAGACTAACAGAAAGGATACATAAACAAGACCTAACAATCGTTTGCATACAAGAAACATATCTAAGTCACAAAGATAGACATTACCTGAGAGTAAAGGGCTGGAAGATGATTTTCCAAGCAAATGGACCCAAGAAGCAAGCAAGAATAGCCATTCTAATGTACGATAAAATAGACTTTCAACCAAAATTAAACAAAAGAGATGGAGAAAGTCACTTCATACTCATCAAAGGAAAATTCCACCAGGAAGACATCACAATCCTGAACATCTATGCCCCAAATACAAGGACACCCACATTTGTAAAAGAAACATTAATAAGGGAGACTTCAACACCCACTCTCAACAAAGAACAGGTCAACAAAACAGAAATTAAACAAAGAAACAATGACTCTTAACAGAGATTATGAATCAAATGGACCTAACAGACATCTACAGAACCTTTCACCCAAATACAGGAAGAATTTGCCTTTTTCTCAGCACCTCATGGGACCTTCTCCAATATAGACCATATAGTTCATCACAAAGCTAGCCTCAACAGATACAAGAAGACTGAAATAATCCCTTGTGTTCTATCTGACCACCATGAAGTAAAGCTGGACCTCAACAACCACAGAAATAGCAAAAAGCCTACATATACATGAAAACTGAACAACTTGCCACTCAATGACAGCTGGGTCAGGGAAGAAATAAAGAAAGAAATTAAAGTCTTCCTAGAATTTAATGAAAATGAAAGCACAACATACCCAAACTTATGGGACACAATGAAAACAGTGCTAGGAGGAAAGTTCAAAGGACTAAGTGCATTCAAGAAAGACTCACAACCAAGCCTTTGGCAAAGGGGAGGGAATAATAAGAAAATAGGGGGAGTTAGTAAGACTTGGGGAGAACAAGAGCTCCATAAATACCAAATAGATCAGGACACAGGGGTCTTTTATGAGACTGTTTCTCCAACCAAGGACCATGTATGGATATAATCTAGAACCCCTGCTCAGATGTGGCCCATGGTAGCTCAGTATCCAACTGGGTAACCTAGTAAGGGGAACAGGGACTATTTCTTTCATGAAGTCAATGGTTGGCTCTTCAACCCTCCCACACACACACCCGGGAGGAGTAGCCTAGCTAGATCCCAGAAGAGGACATTGCAGCCAGCCCTGGAGAGACAAGATAAGCTAGAGTCAGATGGAAAGGGAGGAGGTCCTCCCCCATCAGTGGACTTGGAGGGGGGCAGGGAGGAGATAAGGGAGGGATGGAGAGAGTGGGAGGGAATGAGGGAGGGGGCTACAATTGGGATACAAAGTACCTAACCTGTGATTAATATAAAAATAAATAAATTACATTAAAAAAAAAGAAACAAAGAAACTTAAAACATCTCATACAAGCAACTTAATGGCTCACCTGAAAGCCTTAGCAAAAAAAGAAGCCGATACACCCAAGAGGAGTATATGCCTGGAAATAATAAAACTCAGGGCTAAAATCAATAAATTAGAAACAAGGAAACAATTCAAAGAATCAATGAAACCAAGAGCTGGTTCTTTGAAAAAATCAACAAGATAAACAAACCCTTAGCCAAACTAACTAAAAGGCTGAAAGACACTATCCAAATCAACTAAATCATAATAGAAAAAGGACACAATGACAGAAGCTGAGGAAATCCAAACAATCATTAGGTCTTACATCGAAATCCTATCACAAACTTTGAAGATCTACATGAAATGGGCAATTTTCTTGATTGATTCCATTTACCAAAGATGAATAAAGACCAGGTAAATCAAATAAATAACCCTCTACCACCTAGAAGCTGTCATCAAAAGTCTCCCATCCAAAAAAAATAAGCCTATGGCCAGATGGTTTCAGGGCAGAGTTCCACCAGACTTTCAAAGAAGAGCAACCACCAATACTCTTCAAACTATTCCACAAAATAGAAAGAGAAGGAACACTACGAAACTCATTCTATGAAGCCATAGTCACCTTGGTACCTAAACCTCATAAAGATGTAAAAAAAAGAAAAAAAAAGACAGATAATTTCAGGGAAATCGCTTTTCTGAACATTGGTGCAAAAATATTCAACAAAATACTCACAGGCCGAATATAAGAACACAATGAAGATATCATCCACTATGACCAAGTAGGCTTCATTCCAAGTATGCAGGGGTGGTTCAATATATGGAAATCCATCAATGTGATCCACCATACAAAAAAACTGAATGAAAAAAACCCACATGATAATTTCCTTAGATGCTGAAAAAGCATTTGACAAAATTCATCACCCATTCAGGTTTAAGGTTTTGGAGAGATCAGGGATACAAGTCACATACCTGCACATTGTAAAGGCAATATACAGCAAGCCTATAGCCAACATCAAACTAAATGGAGGGAAGCGTAAATCAATGCCACTGAAATCAGGGACACAGCAAGGCTGCCCACTCTCTCCATATCTCTTTAACATACTTCTTGAAGTTCTTGCTAGAGCAATAAAATAATTAAAGGAGAACAAGGGGATACAAATTGGAAGAGAAAAAGTCAAGGTATCACTATTTGCAGATAATATGATAGTATACATGAGTGACCCCCAAAATTCTACCAGGGAACTCTTACAGCTGATAAACACCTTCAGCTGAATATCAAATTAACCCAAAATAATTCAGTAGCCCTCCTATATACCAAAGACAAATGGACTGAGAAGAAATTAGGGAAACAACACCCTTCACAATAGCCACAAAGAACAGAAAGTACCTCGGTGTAACACTAACCAAGCAAGCCGAAGATTTTTATGAAAAAAATTTCCAGTCTCTGAAGAAATACAAGAAAATATCAGAAGACAGAAAGATCTCCTATGCTCATGGCGTGGCAGGATTAACATAGTAAAAATGGACATCTTACCAAAAGCAATCTACAGATTCAATGCAATTCCCATCAAATGACCAACATAATTCTTTACAGACCTTGAAAGAAAAGCTCTCAACTTCATGTGGAATAATAAGAAACCCAGAATTGCTAAAACAATCCTCTACAGTAAAAGATCTTCTGGAGATATCTTCATCCCGATCTGAAGCTGTACTACAGAGTAACAGTAGTAAAAACTGATTGGTACTGGCATAGAAACTAGCTGGTGGATCAATGGTATTGAACAGAAGACCCTGAAATAAATCCACACACTTATGGACACCTGAGTTTTGACAAAGATGCCAAAACCATACAATGAAAAAAGATAACATCTTCAACAAGTGTGCTGGTATAACTGTGTGCTGGATATCTACATGTAGAAAAACGCAAATAGATCCATATTTAACATCCTGCACAAAACTAAACTCCAAGTGGATCAAATACCTCAATATAAAACCAGACAGACTAAATTGATTAGAGGAAAATATGGGGAAGATCCTAAAACTCATTGGTACAGGTGACAACTTCCTGAACAGAACACCAATAACACAGGCTCTAAGATCAACAATCCATGAATGTGACCTTATGAAAATGAAAAGCTTCTACAAAGCAAAGGGCATTGTTGTCAGAACAAAATGATAGCCTACAGATTGGGAAAGGATTTTCACCAACCCTATATCTAACAGAGGGCTTATATCCAGAATCTATAAAGAACTTAAGAAGTTAAACAGCAACAAATCAAGTAACTCAATTAAAAAATGGGGTACAGAAATAAACAAAAATTCACCATAGAAAAATATTGAATAGCAGAGAAACACTGAAATGCTCAACGTCCTTAGCTATCAGAAAATGAAAATCAAAACAACCCTGAGATTTCACCTTACACTCATCAGAATTGCTAAGATCAAAAACTCAAGTGACAGTACATGCTGGAGAGGATGTGTAGAAAGGGGTACCCTCCTTCATTGCTGGTGGGAATCTAAACTTGCACAACTACTTTGGAAATCAATCTGGTGCTTTCTCAGAAAATTAGGAATAGTTCTTCCTCAAGATCCAGCTATACCACTCCTAGGCATATATCCAAAAGATGTTCAAGTATGCAACAAGGACATTTACTCATCCAAGTTCATAGCAGCTTTATTTATAATAACCAGAACCTGGAAACAACCCAGATGCCCCTCAACTGAGGAATGGATACAGAAATTGTGGTACAATTTACACAATGAAATACTGCTTAGCTATTAAAAACAAGGAAATCATGCAAACGGTAGGATATAGAAAAGATTTTCCTGAGTGAGGTATTCCAAAAGCAGAAAGACACACATGGTATATACTCACTTATAAGTGGATATTAGACATATAATATAGGATAATCATACTTAAATCTGTATACCTATATAAGCTAATCAAGAAGGAGCACCCTGGGTAAGATATCAGTCCTCATTTAGAAAGGCAAATGAGATGGAAATTGGAAGAGGGAGAAAACAGGTAACAGATCAGGAGCCTACCACAGAGGGCCTCTGTAAGACTCTATCATGCAGGGTATCAAAGCAGAAGCTGAGACTCATAGCCAAACTTTGGGCAGAGTTCAGGAAATCTTATGAAAGAAGGGGAAATAGAAAGACCTGGAGGGGATAGGAGCTCCACAAGGAAAGAGAGAAAAAAAAAAAGGCCCAGGAATCTTTTCTGAGACTCATACTCCAACCAAGAACCATTCGTGGAGATAATGTAAAACCCCTGCTCAGATATATCCCATGGCAGCTCAGTCTCCAAGTGGGTTCCCTAGTAATGAGCACAGGGACTGTCTCTGACATAGACTCAGTGACTGGCTCTTTGATCACCTCCCCCTGAGGGTTGTGGCAGCCTTACCAGGCCACAGAAGAAGACAATGCAGCCACTCCTGATGAGACCTGATAGACTAGGATTAGATGGAGAGGTACTCTCAGTGGACTCTAGGAGGGGCATGGGTGGAGAATAAGGAGGGTGAGTGGAATTAGGGGGGGGGACAAGAGAGGGGGCTACAGCTGTGATACACAGTGAATAAACTATAATTAATAATTAATAAATAAATATAGAAGCACAAAAGTGTGTGGAAACCCCGGTTACACTTAAAATCTTCCACTGTCTTTACGTAAAAATAATTTCAAAGTCACATCCCTGTTTTCTGTATTCATTTTCTAATGTGTACCGTCTCTGCCTTTTCCTTTTTGAAAAATATACAGCCCAGAAAAATAGCTTATGTTTTGCCAAGGAAATGACAAGTTGATAAGTGCCCCAGAGTATTTCTTCAGTGTTGTAACGGAATAAACAATTACACATTATTCCAAAATAACAGCAGCAGCTAAAAATTGAGGATGCAATACCCAAACGACTGTGGGAAATAAATGGGGAGGATTGTGAACTTTTTAATACTGAGTTTTCAGCCTGAGCTCAAGTTATAAATATCAGCAAATGCTCTCCCATGCTTTGCTGTGTTCCTCTAATGCAATTTGTTTCGAGCTTTGAGATGTGAGACAGCCATATATTTTACTCTTGCTGCCAGTAGCCAATTTGCAAGAAAGCAAGTAATATAAAAATGGCTATTTACTCTGATACAAGTGGTACAGTCCATTATCACTCTCCACTGATGCCACTATAGGATAGCAAATCAATAATCAGTTCTCATTCCCCAACTCAGTAAACATCTGTTCCTGTTACCTTAAGCCACACTCAGTTAGAAAAGCTTTCTTGCCAGGAGAACAGCTGATTCCTCTGCCAAGGCCATAGATGTCAACACAGGAAAATTATTCCTTAATTACAGTTCTCCAACATTCAAATGGTTAAGCGCTGGGGAATTTCCTTGCAATTGGAGAAACTGAAAACCATAAGATGATGCTAAATGTATTCACAAAAAGACAGACTTTCCCTAAATTTTCAAATTATAGAGTCCATCTCACACAATGTTGTCTGAATTTAGATTGTTCAAGGATCCTTAGACATTTGAGCACAGCTCACAGGACATTGCTTACAGTGAAGCTAATGAAATAGGCCTAGCATCCTGAAAACAGAGATGGACTCTTGGGAGAGGTGCAGCCTCTCATATATACAATGTAACTAGACAGTTGAACTGTTGATTCCAAGCCAAGTGATATAGACTATGGCAAAAAGAAACTTCAAACAATTGACTGAAATTCCATTATTTGGTCAAGTCATAGTATTAATTCTATCCCCGACTCTTCCACAAACTCAGTCTTCGCATTTCCTTTTGCTTGGGGTTCTGTATTATGTTCTGAAGTGGCTAGTACAAACAGAATATTTTAGGACTTATGTTTCCCCAGCACTTTGTCCATGTTTGCCTGAGGACAGAGCTAAGAAACGGAACATCAAGGCAGCAGTGAACCAGCCTGTTGTACTTTTATTTAAAACATAAAAATAATTAAAACCTATAGGTGCCTGATTATGACCTAAATTGTCATTCCAAGTGGCTGGAGCCTGGGCTATGTAGGGCATGGTCCTGGGAAGCTCTGGCAGGTCAAGCAGGAAACAGAAAGTGCAGCTCCCAGGCAGAGAATGGTGAAGGGAAGAATCAAAGGAGCTCAGGACTCCAGAGCTAGAGGTCAACAAAGGCCAGGCCTGAGCAAGTCAGTGCTTGCTTAGTGAGTAGCTAGTAACAGAGGCAATGGCTGTTTCAAGAACAGCTTGCTGCTTCTTCTCACAGAAGGGTACTGTATTGGGCCAAGCAGCCAGGAGGGAAGCCCTTCCTTCCCCAGAATAAATGACTAATCTCAGACAATTGTGGTGAAAGTATGATGCTGGACCCCTTTGTTTCATGTGAAACAGGGACTTGTAAACCTTGGGCACTGGGAGGGATTTTGAGGGTAAATGTCATTGATTTGCTGGGGCTATGGGTGCCAGGGATATTTCATTTGGTCTGTTGGGATGTGGTGGGGGGTACTCAGATTCTGTCTATAGATATAACTCATATCTTACAAAGAGAAAATAAATTATTTGTATTATTAGCAAATGAGAACAGAACTATTTAAAGCTCAACCTCTTGCTTGCTCCTTGTGCATTGGTGTTGGTCTCCATGCAGAGGATGCTCTTTCAACTCTGCTTCTTTAATGCCTTTCACTCCACAGGAGCAAGCTCCAAATCTATAGAAGGGGATATAGTCAATGTTAGGTGGATAAACCATTAACCCTGGAGCCAGCTTTTCTAAGTCTGCCATGATGTGAACTGAAGGCAGAGCGCTCCCAAGAGGCCCTTGTGAATATTTGACCCCACAGGCACTCTCCAAATCTTTGTTCTCTCTCAGCCACTGTAAACTCAGGCAGATGTATATGTTGACTTATTACCACCATCTGTGAAATAGTTTTACTGGTATGAAATATCAATCCTAAAATATGTCAGTATCCCTTTAATCAAAACGTCTACAAGGACAGAAAGTATAGATTTTCATAAGAAGAAACCTAAACCAAGAAACGTAAGAGGGTTTTTAAAAAGTAGATTCTAGTTGCAGAAGTGCATAGGATTCCCTGTGTAGGCTTTTCCTTGTTTTGTTTCTCAATTGTCAAATGTCCTCAAGTTGTGTAGACAGTCAAGAGATTTACAGAGGTGCAGCAACTGCTCAGTGACTGAAAGAAAAAAGAATCTCACACAAAGGATGTAACAGGAATTTACTGCTCATTTGAACTGTTACCCTTGGAAACAGTCGGTACCAGTAAATGAGTGTCATCTTTCCTTGTAACCTCTTATCACATGACTCAGAGAGAAGACCGTAGTGAGCTCACACCTGAACCTGAACAGTTGCAAAGAACATAAGGAACTGAATGTCCCTATGAGCCAATGAGAAAGGAGAGCATCAGGCTGTGGTCAGTGTAGTGAGGAGTGATGAGATCAACTGGTAGGATAGTTGCCCAATTAAATCTTGTATGTAAGAGTCATGACAATGACCCATTACAGTTAATAATGCACAAACAGCCAGGTGTTAAAGGTGTGTGTGTGTGTGTGTGTGTGTGTCTGCAGGGAGAAAAGGGAGTACCACAATTAGAAACTTATTATGAACATTAAAGAAATTATCAGCAATGCCCAGCTCATAACAAGCCATTAATAACTACCAGCTCAAATGTGCATTTGACTTGTTTAGTATCTTAGTGGGGATTAAAATGTTCTTGGATATTATTTTTGTGATTTAAGAAGCCAGTAAGGTGCCACAGAGGAGGCTGGGGCTCTTTCAATGAAAAGAGAAAAGAGAATAATACTATAAAGAGATAAAGAGGAAACTAGAATATGATTAAAGTTGAGGAATTGGGGGAACAGAGTAAAGGAAGAAGGACAACTAACACTTAAGCCTCTTTGAAAAGCCATACAGAAAGCTACTGTTACAGAAATGTCCCAAAATACATACATATATGAAAGGAATTCACATATAATGGGGAGACATTGCCCCAACTAGACATTCATGCACCAGAAATGGATTACAATTTACTGAGTTGTTGCCTAATGAGGTTTCATGGAAATAATACAAAATTTCAAGGTTAATAGCTATTCTCTATGGCTTGATAGTAAGAGATGGTAAGACCATATTACTAAAGATTCAATCTACTTAAGTCATCATCACTGAACATGGAGAAATCAAGCTGGTGTCCAAGCTGGTGCCAGAAGCTTTACCCCTACTGACTAGCATTCATGACGCTAGAAGATACTACTCAGAATATCAGAGAAGAAAAACCATCATTAGTATCTCTCAGATACAAATCTTGTGACCTGTAACAGTAACTTGCCCGCAAGATATACTGCAATAGTGGCACAAACGAAAGGAACCAACCACTGTCTGTGTGGACTCAAGGCTCACTCTATGATAAGAAACCCATGCATGACATTGCTAAAATGACCAGTAACCTAAGATTATGTCTTGGTCCCTAGAAAAAAAAAAACCTACGAAAGTAATATAACAATAAAATGACTCCTAATTAACACTGCTAACCTTGTAAATGAGACCCTCGCTCAACCCTCATCAAAGAAGCTGCTTCTTGAGGTATGTAGTAATTAACAAAGAGAACCACAACTGGATAATATGATGAGTGAGAGACTCTGGAGCAATTGATGCTAAATAAGATGTCTTTGTTAAACCCCTTCCTTTAAGGAATTATGCAAAAGAGGCGGCAAAATTTTTTTTTAAGAGCTAGAGGTAGTGAATGACTCCCAACATCATTCACCTATGAACTCAAGGAGACAGTGACAACATGCAAAAGACCTCTAGGTTCAAATCAATAAAAATAAATAAAATCCAATAAATCAAATCAAATCAAATCAAATCCAGTCACTCAAAAGGGGAAGTGGACACAAAGTCCCCTAACCAAGAAACCATTTAAAATGATACCATGATACCTGCTGAAGGAGGAAAAGAATGAGTTTTTCTAATGGAGTGCCACTGGGCATATCATGTTTTCTCTCTCTCTCTCTCTCTCTCTCTCTCTCTCTCTCTCTCTCTCTCTCTCTCTCTCCTCTCTGTGTGTATGCATGCACCTGTATGTGTGTATATATGTGTGCGTGTTACTGATTTTCTACTTTCAGTTTGTCTAATTTGATTTTATTTGGGAGGTGGAAGTAATTTTTTTCTGAGAGAGGGAAAGAACATGAAGTCAGGGCAATAATGGATGAGGTGGGGAGGATCTGGGAGGACTTTGGGGAGAGGAAACTGATCAAAATATATGATATGAAAAAATTAATAAAAACTTAAATAATGCAAATGCTGATAAGATTGTGTGGAAGTGAGAACCCTTGTTCACTCTTGTAGAAAGTGGAAACTAGAGTAGCGACTATGGAAACTAGTGTAGATGGTTCTCAAAAATCTAAAAATAAACTAGTCCTTATTTAGTCCTTCCACTAAATAAAGTCTAAAATGACACAAAAGTTTCTTATTATGCTATTCTTTATGCCTGAGTGAAACACTGATGTGCCAGTAACGTAGTAATGATGTGAATGAACAGAAAATGCATGAAACACTGAATGCTCATCCCAAGCTGACTCGCTGAAGGCAGAATAAACATCTGTTTCTTTTAGCCACAGGAGACAAGCATTCAGACAATGCCTCCCTAGTTCACACTTCATGTGACCCATTCATGATATACTTGAGTGTTTAAATGTGTGCTTTATGCTTCCTTTGAGTTTGTTTCATTCAGAGACATAACTTCCAAGTTTGTAGACACTGATCTAGCAGTCTTTACAGGCATGAAAATACAAGGGAAGCACGAGGACACAGGTCAAGGAAGGAAGGCTGTGATATGAAGTACTGTAGTTACAGAGGTTCTTGGTCAGCACTAGCTCTGGGTCACCTGTTCTTTCTCCCCTCTGCCGTGCTTTCACCCTAAGTGTGTTTCACTTTCTCGGTAATTTTTTGGCTCTTTCAAACCACAAGTCTCAGAATAAAACCTCAACGTTCATACAACTCTTGGATAAAGTTGAGGACCTCTTCCATGTTACCCAAATACTCTGTGACTGGACTCTGTCTCTATTCCACCCCTTAATTAAAGAATCCTTGTCTCGACCCCAGGAGCAAAACCAAAATGGGAATCTGCATAGAAAGTCAGACTGATACCTCTATAAAGTCAAAATTTAGTTTTCCAGCCACCATTCTTGATCATAAGCTTTTCTTTTCTTGACATAAAAGACACCCCAAAACTTGGCCAGTGCCTCTGCCTCAAAACTTCTGTTTAGCACTTTCTCTATATCCCATCTCGTTAGTAACTAGTCTGTGAGTATGACACTACCCCACACATAACATGTTAGGTCACTCTGTTGTGAATATGTTGCCTCTGCTCTAGTTTGGATCACAAACTAGTGAAGAATTCCAGTAGATATTTTCATCTTGACTCAGAACCCTTGAGACTCTCCATGACAAATCCCACAAATCAGGATTTAGAAAATAACTTTATTAGCATATAATAATGGGTTTCATTGTGATACTTTCACCCATGCAAGTGATAGACTTTGAAAATATTCACCCATCACACTCTCTTCTTTTCCCTACAAACCCATGTCATCTCTTTCTCTTCCAACGATTTTCTCTTCTACTTGTATTTTAAGTTAGATTCCACATATGGGAGAAAAATGTGAGTGTTTCTTTCTGCACTTGCCTTTTTCACTTACTATGGTTTCCTGTTCTACTTATATTTTTAATGAGATGACTTTGTTTTTCTTCTGTCTGATAACATTTTTTTGTGTGTGCGTGTGTGTTTGCCATATACACATCAGTTGATGGCACATATTTTTAGTTCAGAACATCTCTTTTGTGGAAATGTGTGTACTGATGCCTGTGTTGTATTCAGACTTTGGTTCCTTCTGGTTAATATTTAAGGGTGCTCTATTAGATGTTATAAACAATTATGTTTTTAGTTTTGATTTGATAATTTTCTATGCTAGTTAGACTGCTTTATATTTCCACCAACAAGAATGTGCAAAGAAGAACCCTGATTTTTGGCTGATAGAAATGTATACTGGTATAGTCACTTTGGGGATAGGTGTAAAGGAAAAATAAAAGCCTGGTAATATAGCTTCTTCACTTGGAGAATGTTTCCCTTCCTAAGCAGAAAGTTTTTCTACAATCCCTTTGGTATATTCTTGGGATTATTTTGTGTTCTATTAGAGGCTTTTTCAGAAAACTTTGCCTATGTAGTCATCTTAAAGAGTTTTATCCGGGTTTTGTCCTAGTAGAACAAGCTTCTATATTTTAGGCCTTAGCTTAAAGGTGTTGATCCATTTTTAATTGATTTTTGTGAAGTACGATATAAATGAATCTAGTTTTCCCCATTTCTTCTTTGAATAAACCGTTCTTATTCCAGTGTATGTTTTTTGACATCTTTGTCTGTAATTACATGACAATGGCTGTATGGGTTTATTTCAGAGTCCTATATTCTATTCCATTGTGTGTATGTATGTGTTCTGCCAGCACTACGTGGGTTTTGTCGCTATGGCTCTATATTATACTTTGAGATAAGCTGTTATAGTATCTCTAGTGTTGTTTTTTTTTTAAGAAATATTATTTAAGAGTGTTTTGTTTGTTTGAAGTTTGCTTGTTTGTTTGTTTCCATATGAATTTTACCATTTATTTCCTAGTTTTTTGATGACTACAATAGGCTTTTCTAGGTACTCCATCGACTTGCTAGATTAATTCCAGTAATATAACCATTTTTATGTACTGACGCTGCCCATCTGAGGACAAGAATGATGTGATCTTCTGGAGTCTTCGTCGGCTTCTTTCTTCAGTGTCTTAAGTTTTCAGCACAGAGCCCTCTCACTTCCTTGCTTAATTTTATTTCTATATTTTGTTGTTGTGGGGACTACTATAAATGAGATTTGCTCCCCTGATTTCTTTCTCATAAAGTATAAAATATAAAGGAAGACTATCAGTTCCTGTGTGTTGCTTTTGTACCTTGATGCCTTACTATCAGATCCCAGAGTTTTCTGGGGGGAGTCATTAGGGCCTTCTATGTATAGGAGGGTATTATTTGTAAATAGTGGTACCCTAATTCCTCCCATTTCTATTTGTGGCTTTTTTAAATTTTGCTTTCTAAAGTCTGCAGTGGTGGTGCACACCTATAATCCCAGCACTCACAGAAGCAGAGGCAGGCATATCACTGTGAGTTCCAGGCCAGCCTGGTCTACAAAGTGAGTCCAGAACAGCCAAGGCAACACAGAAAAAAAAAGTTTCTTTCTATATTTCATTGTTCTGGCTAAGGTGTCAAAAACTATATTAAATAGGAATGGTGAGGGTCAGATCCTTGTCTTCTTCCTCATTTTAGAGGTAATTCTTTCAGTGCTTCCTTATTTAATATTGTGTTGGCTATAGGCTAGTTGTCTGCAGCCTTTATTGTGAGTTATTGATCCTTATAGTCTTCCTTTCTTCAAAGATTTTTGGTCCTTTTGAATCAGGGAGGGATGTTAATCTTTTCAAAAGGCTTTTAATTCATAGGTCAAGATAATCATGTGGTTTCTGACTTTGTGTCTCTTTACATGTTGTATTACATTTATGGATATTTGTTTGCTGAATTAAGCTTACATCCTTGGGATGAACATAATTTTTCATGATAACTGATTTTTATGTGTTCTTAAATATGACCTATAATATTTTTACTGTGAGGTTTTTCTGTCTAAGTCAGGGATATACTGAGAGGAAGGGTTAAGTCACAGAATCTGAGGGTGTGTTTGTGGCCTGTGAGGGTTGTGGGCTAGCAGAGAGGGTAGGACTGCTCATTTCCTAGCTCGTAAAAAACTTCTGCATCTCCCCACTGTCCTGGAGCCATGCCATTGAACTTCGGTTCAACTTTGCTTCTTTTCTGTTAGTCACCAAGCATTTTCTCTGCACCTTGTACTGAGTTATGTCCTTCTCTCTCTGGAATAAATTCTGTTTTTTTTTTAATGTTTGTTTTGTTGTTGTTGTTTTTCAAATGGAGGCAGCTTGTCTGTTATCTTACTAAAAAGTCCTCAGTGCTCTTGTTTTGACCTGTAGTATCTAACTCTTGGTAGCTCTTGATTTTCATTTTGATGATATATTATGATAATTTGTAAAATTTTAAGACCCTCAAGGAAGAGGGTTAGTATGATTTCATTATTTTCCTTCATTGAGTGGCACACAGTTGGAACATAGTATGTGTAATTAGCCTTAACTCTGGACAAGTTGCCTATATATATGGGGCTTGTCTACCTTTCCTCCTCCAAGCTAAATAACATAAAAATGTTTTGTTTTTGTTTTAAGGTGATTTAAATTATCTAGATAATTATATCTGGGAAGGATTATTGCATATTCTTATGCCTGCTGTTTGAATATAATGTGAGTTGTTTATACTATAAAAACAATATGATAATGTCTATGGTTTATGTAATTGTATCCTTGATCCTGTCCTTCCCTGGAGTAGAAAAAATAATTACGTGTTGCTCTAAGACAGTGGGTATTGTAATTGCTGTGGGGTACTTTACATCTCACCTGCACCCATCATCCATCAAGACTACTTTAATGAAGAATTAAGGCTTCATTCTGAACACCTGGGCTTCAAGTTTTACCATCCATATGGAACACAGTTTCAATGTTAGGGACTCAATAAGTGTTAGATATTTAAGGCTGATTGGAAAGCTCCCAAAGACAACTTTATAGCCTAATGAGTGGAAGCAAAGGGGAGAAACCACTCTAGAAGAATGTCTGAGTCAATCTACCTATATTTATGCTTGCAAACTTCTTTTTGTCCTTTCATATCCAAATATATTACTTGTTCATACATTCCCTCTATTTATTTTTCTAAAATGTACCATTTTCTATGTGACAATTATGCCTGATGCTCATAGAATCAGGAAGAGAGCATCAGATGTTATTCTGGATCCGGAGTTATAGATGGTTGTGAGCTACCATGTGAGTACTGGAAATGAAATGTGGCTGCTCTGTAAGAACAGCCAGTGCTCTTAATCACTTAGACATCTCTTCAGTCTCTGGCACCAATTCCCTCTATTTCTGAATTTTGCAAAGGAAGGAGGTAGTCCTCATATGGTATTCAATGTAAAATGCCTTAACCTTTTAGATTTTCCAAGGGAAACAATGTCCAGCCTCTTCATCACCCTGTGATTTATCAGACCAAATGACTCTGAATTACCCAGCCAGTCTATATGATTATAATCTCATCCTTTGGCTACGGGTAATCACTCCTAATCATTGCCTATTTACTCATACTCTGTACCTGTAATACACCTTTTTGTCATCATTCCACTTGTCCACACAGAATGAACACAGAATTCAGTTGCTAACTTGTATGGGATTACTGTATGTACTTGTTACAGTTCTTCATTCCTCTACAACCCGTGCTCCCCCACTGCCATCCCCACCACACACACAAAAACAGCTCATACATTGAAATAGTGTATTCAATATCTTAGAGTCTGGGAACACGAATGAAGACATTTGCTTGATAGTTCATCAATATTTCAATGATGCCTTGAACTCTGAAGAAAAGCCTTGACCAAGCCCTGCTTAGCTACTTAAATGGCTGCCTAAGAGAAGAAGGAAAGATGAGCAAGACAGTAGGGGGGTTAATATTAAATGTATTAAACCTGATTCTTCAAGTTATTCATGAGCATCACAAAGTTTGTGTCCATTATAGGTATGCTATCTCTCTCTCTTTCGTTTTCTCTTTCTCTCTCTCATTTCTTTTTAATTAAGACTTTTAATTTAATGAATACATCTGCATAAATGAGGATACATGATATTGAGGCAACATAGAAACTTATTCACAGTCAACTCATATCAAAGATGAGAATGGGATTCAAACTGAGGCCTAGATCTTGTGTTGTTGTTGTTGTTGTTTTTTTTCCAACTCATATTGTGTCCTCCTTGTAGATTTTGTCCTGTGTCTCCTTCTTGCCAGGCCTGCTGTTCAATCTCAGCAGTAAAAGTGGCTTCATTCATGTGTTACATGCTGTGGTCCAACTCATCTTTTTGGAAATCATCTCCATGCTCCAAAGTCTCCCCTTACCCAACCTCAATCAATGCCATTTGCTTCCTTGTCACTGCAGTTATTTTCAGCCTCTTGTCAACCTTTTGGCTGTCTCCTGGCTATGAAGTCTGCCCTAAAGGTTTCTCCAATGAGTCTGTCCCTTCTTGCAGTCTCAGAGAATACCCAGGCATTGATTATACCATGTTTCTTGGGGACCCTTCACATTAGCTGCTAGTTTCTTGGTCCCAAACACTAACAAGATGAATGTCCATCTTTGAGTTGTTTGTTCAGCAAATGTTCTTTATCAGTTTTGTGTGGAGGGCTGTATCTCTTCACCTCAAACAGATATATTTTGTTGTTGTTGTTGTTGAATGTCTATAACAATGTGTCTTTGTCTGTAAATTCCTTAGTCCAAGTAGATGTACAGTGAAATAACTATGTGAAATCTGGCATAAATATGCACACAGAAATATTGAAAGAGTGAATGTGAGACCCCAGAAGAAGGCAGTTGTGTACAATTACCTACAAAGGGGATCTCTCAGGACATATTCTCTAAATCTCATCATCTTTTGAGCCAAACACGCTGATGCCTCATCCATTTTCTGGAGTTACTTTTGCTATTGAGTATCATCTCAGCCATCCACAAAAGCTAGTCAGACAGTTATTCTTGCTCTTAATTCCTCAGCCTCACCCTTAAATTTTGTCTTTTTTTCACAATATATCACTTTTTCATGTTGCAGACATTTTTTTTTATTGTGGAGTGCCAGTAACTTTTTACATTTTCTAAGATTGCTCTTGAAGGCTCTGAGAAAGATAAATCTTCCCACTGAAAAGCAGTGTGGTTGAACCATCTAAAGCCACAATCAAGAGGCAAGTGATGAACAAGCTTCTGCCAGGTACTGGACAGCTGGATGCATTTCACAGCTCACTGTACAACCCAACACATGAGAACAAATGAAGATTCACAGGCCTGAGAGAAAGCCACAGCAGGGAAGCAGGAGACAGCTGGGTGTAATTACCTAGCTCACCTAGAACTCGAAAGTGAAAATTAACAGCTGTTGAGTCCTGCAGAGAGGGTGTCCTTCCAGCTTTACACAGGCTGGGTACATGCTTATTTCAATGAGGACAACACAGTCAAGTCCTGCTGAAGAGTCCAGTAACAATGGCCATCCTACATGAAACAGGATGGCTCTCAGCTCTTATGTAGCCTGGTATAAACCCAGGAAGCCTGACATGAAAGACGCGTTCTCACCTTCATTCCTGCTCCACTGCTCTTACTGCCTATTCTCTTTTTTATCCAGTTCTTTCTCCTCCTATTGCACAATACAGGACGAAGAAAAAAAAAACAAACCTTTTTCATAATGAGAAACTTTCCTTTCCTTCCTTGACCCTTCCTGACTGTTCCATTTAGTTTTAGCTTTGGCATTGTAAAACCTCTGCTCATAGCTGTGTATTTGAGAAGGTTGTGTCCTCATAAGTAAAATGTGTGGACTGCCGCCTCTGACATTTAGAAGTACAGCAAGTATAAAGTCAGAGGCTTTCCCGATGCTTAATACAGTGTCTTTTAGGCACCAATTCAGCCTTCATTGTTCCTCCTCCATAAGGAGCACAGAGAGGTAAGAGAAGTGGCATCATTAGTCTATGGCCTAGTGGTTAGATGCAAATATGACCTCATTTCTTCAAAATGCATTCTTAGAAACTACCTTTTCATGAAATGGAGAGAGGAATAGATAAATTTTCACAGTTTGCTAGATGATGGGGTTTGAAATGTCCCCTGTAGGCTTGTGCACTTGAACACTCAGTTCCCAATTAGCAGAGCTTTGGGGGAGTTTATAGAGCCTTTAGGAGGTGCAGCATCATTAAAGGAAGTCAGCACTGGGCTTGGGTTCAAGTATTTATAGACAGCATTACTACCACCCCTCTCTGCTTCTACTATGTGCTTGAAAAAATGAGACCAGCCACCATCTCCTGGTGGCTCCAGCCACCAGGAGCCATACCATGCCATCCCCATTTGGACATACTTTATTTCTCTGGAACCATAAGCTAAATTAAGACTTCGCTAAGCTGTTTTTGTCATGAGGTTTTATCACTGTAACAAAATAGTAATTTACACAGATTAAGTTAATAAACTTAATTGCACAATCATGACATGGGCTAGGTATGATATCATGACACAAGCTACTCTTGGGATAATTGTTCTCATGTTGGTAGGTGAAGGAACTACTGCCAAGAAATAGCCACATATTGGGAAAAAACAAAACAAACAAACAAACAAAAAACAGCACCATGGTTTGTTTGGAATCCTGTCAAGCTAGGGAAAACCTGAATTTTCCTTAGAGGTGAATTCTTCAGCTTTGTGAGACTGATTAACATTCCAGATAAATATCTGATTGATTTTATGTCTGCTACGTGCTCAGAAAATTTTAAAGAAATAAAAAAAGTGGAAAGATGCGTTTAGCTCAGGTTTCTACTTCTGGTATTTTTCTGTTCCTTCACTAGTATACAGTGAATGGGTACCACTGCTATGGACTAAGGAATCTTAAGTGATCAATCAAGATAACAGTTGGTAGAATGTTGCCCCACATCTGTTGTGTCCTCATGATAATATCCAGAAGTGTGAATGTTACTTTATTTGGAATTAAAAAAAAACTCTTTGCAGATACAAAAACGTTAAAGATGTTAAAATGAACAGGCAATTCTGGATTCTTTAATAAGCCCATAATTCAATGCAAAATATCCATAAAAGGGGACACAGATGAAGATGAAAAACTTCATGTGACCTAAACTTCAGAGATTGGAGTTACAAAGTTACAAGACAAGGGTGACCAAGAGCTATTTGGAGCTTGAAGAAGCCAAGGAGCAAAATCTGTAGGGATCAATGCCTTGCTGACACCTTGAGTTTATGCATCTACATTGCATGGTTGGAGAGCTAGCTCAGTTGGTAAGCTTCTCTTTCGGGTAAGAAGACTAAAGTTTGATGCCCAGATCCCATTGTTAGGGTCTGGAATTTGCTGAAGAAAAAAACCAAACTTCAGTAGTATGTAAAAGCAAAGAGCATTTATTCTGCAGAGAATTCCAGCATTCTGGTGTCACCACCTTCACAAAATGGTGGAGATCCCAATGGGACCACTAGGGCCCCCTTTAAAGCCAGAAAGGAGAATTTCTATTGTGGCTATGTGAACTTGATTGTGATTGGCTGATAGCCATGGAGGCTTTGGCTGGTGCCTATGGAAGATATGTGACTCTGATTGAGATTGGCTGATTCTTTAGAATTAAGTCCTCTCGTTTCCCCCTTGAATTGGATTTCATCTTGAATCCTTGAGATGGGTTCAAGGGCTGTTATTGAGACTTTAACACCATGAGTTGGACTACTGAGACCTGATCTTTAGGTTTTTTGTTTGTTTGTTTTTGTTTTTGTTTTATGTTTCATGTAGTTACGCAAGGACACAAAGCATGACCAGAAGAAACAGAACTAAGGGCCTATTTTCTGGTATGTCAATGGGTAGCCATTTGTCCCTTATGCCAGAGTTTATTTTGACTTAGCATTTCAGCCTGTTAGGTGGGAAAATGGGTGACTAATCTCTTCTGCAACTTCTTTCCGCTGACATTAGGACAATGTTATCAGGGCCCAGGAAGGCTGAAGGGTTAGGTAATAGGCCACTGGTTAGAAGCATCTGATTAATGATCCAGTTGAAGAGATAGGGAGCAATAACATTGGCTGGACTGGTTTACATCAGCTTTCGGCAAGTCCAGACCTCAGCAGCTTTCAGTCCACAGGTGATCTTTGAATGGAGTCTGTCAGCCAGGGAAAATCTGCCAAGACAAATACAAACTAGGACCAGAAATTATTTGTCTAGTATTTGGGGAATGTGAGGAATCTCAGAACCAAGGGAAAAATCCCATTTCAAGATCAGGTGAGTGTACTTATCTGGATTCTTTTTTGAGCTGTGGCAGATCCAGGTCTTATGACTTTTTGATTTCCTGAAGCTCAAATGAATTTTAGTTCACCAAAGAAGTACATTAGTATCACCATTGTATTGAGATTCATATTTTAGAAAAAGCAGTTAACAGTTGTTTGTAAGAGAACATGAGCATGTTCATGCCATTGAGATCTAGTAAAAGCTACAGCTTTGAGTTAAAATACATAAGCGTTATTTTCTCAGTCCAGAGGGCTAGATTGAAAAGACACATTTTTAGCATAATAAAAAGCACTTTTAAGTCTATATTCAGAAGACAACCAAAGGAAATGCAAAATATTGAGTTTGTGACTGAATAGTAAGTAGCCAGTGTTCCATAAGCTTATCAGAACTCAGTAACTAATGTAAAAAAATTTTAACTTTTGAAATTCTTATAATAACATAAGTATAACAAGAGCATAGAGGGGAAGAGAAATATAAAATATTTCCCACTTTATATTTCTTACATCACTTTCTTCTAGCATTATAACATGCATTTACATACCTTAAAACACCTTCTTAGACCCTCAAACACTTTACAACTTGTATTCGCCAGCCTTAAATTACGTTCTTAGACCCTCAAACATTTTCTTAGAGGCTTTCCTTCATAACTTTCACTTATAAACCTTTAAATGATTTCTTAGACCCTCAAACATTTTTTAGATCCTCATAACTTACACTTTCATATCCTCAGAACTTACATAAACTTCAAACTTTTTCTATCCATTTATTCACCTCACGGCACAGGCAGTTGATTACTGGGAATAGTCATTTAAATGAAGGAATAGTAAAATCTGTTTTCCTTTTTACGTAAAGCCTTCGAGCAAGGTAAACCTCTTTGCCTTTGTAAACAAAAGATCTAATACCTAGTAGTTTTAACTAGCTAATGAATAGACTAATAACCTAACAGTGGATCTAACTGTCAGTTCTCTGGCTGTTAAACTACTGTTACCTTAGCTATCAATGTGATCAGAGACCTGAGAAGGATAAATTGTAACCTAAATAAATCTATGTATCAATCAAAATGACAGAGATGACTAGTCTGTCTATTATCTAGACAGTTGTCCCTGTCTCCTGTGGTTTCATGGCATCTTGGGTGGAGGCAGTCTGGCCAAGACACAGAAGGCAAGAGGCTGTTTCTGTGGAAGAACATGAGAGACTGACTTCACCTTTTTTTCAGCAACATGAGACAATAACTCTCCAGGTGTCCAGTTTTGTCCACAGTTCAAGCTGAGCCTTAGCAGCAGGCCACTTGGGACAGTCTTCTCCAGTGGTTAGCATACCACAATCCAGAGTTAACATTATCTGTCATGCCCAAATCTTCTCAGAGACCTTGGGGAACTACTTCTGGGATTTGGTACTCTCTGTCTGTCACAATAAGCTTACATATGTTAAATGCCATATTCAGTAGATCTCTGACAAGCTTAAAGGCCAGAATATCTGAGTTAATCTTTGTCTGTCTTTAGTTATCTGCTCTAAACTGCATCCTGTGAACACAAAAAAAGAATGCTGTAATCTCTAATTATGGCATATGCTGTAAATATGCCATATATATATATATATATATATATATATATATAAAACCATATATATTTCAAGTAGATCTACATAAGCAAGCTTTATAGTTACCTAACCTAGGCTTAAACTTAGTGTAAACAAGAGACTAGGTAAAGCTCAGTCTTTTAACCAACTGCATCAGTTATTAGCATACTTTAAATATACTTCTGAATTAAAAGCAAAGCAAAAGTTTCATCATAGATACAGTTCATAAAGGGATTGACCAATCTTGCTGATCCTTCCACACTGCATTATTAAGACTGAACAGCAAAAGCTTAAAGGGCCCAGGAAGGCTGAAAGGCACTTGCCTTTAAATGGGTTACTGAACAGAGTTGGCAGCCCTCAACAAAGATGGCATCAGAGCATGACTCTCCCACAAAAAGATGGCTGCCAGTACAGGACTGCCCTTAGTTAAGATGGTGTTGAAACCATAGCTCTTTATCCCGGAACCAACATGATGGCCACATGCTACAGGCTGTGGTGGGCAATTTAAAGACATAGTCCTAAGAAATTGTGCTGGTGCTGCTGCCTTTTACAGCATAGCACTGTGGAACATTAACAGTTTAACCATGTCCTAACACTGTCAGCAATTGAATATCTCTATCCCAACCTAAAGTATCTTCAGAATCCTCCATTTTCAGCGTCAGCAATACAGCAGCTGGTTAATCTGAGTCAATGTTTATAACTTTAAATTTTTACTGTAATATATACAGCATGCTGTGATTATATAACCTTGAATTTTTATATAAAAATTCATATCGGTCTAAAATAAGACTTGTTGTTTTCTTAATCTAAAAGCAGATAGGATAATGAACAAAAACTCATTGCAACTAAGAGTTTCTGTAACTGTTGCCCTATACCGTGTGGCTATCCCAAGATGGTGCAGTCACATTATATGGCATGCTGCAGACCATGTGATCCACATGGTTACTATTTAAAAACATCCGTGTTTCTATGGATGTGAAAAACACATATGCACACATATGTGTATGTGCTAAACAAGAGTTTGAGATTAAACTTTAAACACCATATCCAAAAACCTTATACATTTAAGATCAGTCAGAAGTAAATATGTAGCGTCCATACATACATTTACTTTCCTTACTTACATACAAAACTTTCCTTACTTTCTCCAGCTGTAATTTCAAGGGGAGAGCACTTTGTTACCTGTTGAATCCAGGCAGGAATCGGATTGCTCTGCTGCAGTAGACGCAGGGGTTCACGGCAACAGCAATCCCTGGTACCCCCTCGCCTTCATACTCCCATGCCCGCCATCAGAGTGCCCCTCGACCCCTGGAAGAGAAGTGGGCATGCCCATGGTGGAAGTTCGTGGCTTCCCCTCCTCTGGAGGCCAGGCTTGGCGACAGAGGTGCACAAGCGGCGCTAGTTGCAGCAGAGTGAGTTCCTTTCCCGTCTCCGAGGCCAGAAACAGCCCAGGGCATAAGAGTTGCAACCATACATCCCTTCCCACTCTGTGCTGTTCCTGAGGGGTCTCCAGCCCCATGGCACACATGGGTGGCCTTGGCCTGAGGTTCGGAGGATGAGGACCCTGGTGGAATGCCCACTCCAGCCCCTGCTGCTACCCACGTGTGTATTCACCAGATGGTCTAGGTACAGCCAGGGCCCCTGCCAGGAATGTGGGTCACATCTGAGCTGGGGCCCGGGAACACAGACGGCTTTAGGAGGTAGATGAAATTTGACCCATGATAGAATGACAATCTGACAACCACAACAATGAGGCAATTAAAAGAGTTTTTATAATTAGACAGACACAAACACGCAGACATTCCCCTCCAAAAAATGTAAGCAAAAGCTAAAGGTCTGGTAGACCAGAAAGCTGCCAAAACCAAACCAAAACAAGAACTTTCAAGTTCTCCCACAGAGGAATCTTCCAGGCTCTCCCCCGAAAAAAGTCTACAGCATCCTTCCCAACCTCAGGCCGGAAAATCTCCAGAGTGCCTGTTAACTCTGTGAGCCAATTCCAATTTCAAAAAGAAACCAGAAGCAGTAACACAGGCCAATTTCATTAGACAGACAAATAGACACCGAGAAACACAGAAACACAAACCGATACATCTGATGGGCCTCTGCTTTTGATTCACTAACTCACTCTTGTGGGGAAGTGAAAGGTTCCCCTTAAACACCCAACTCCTTGAGCAGAGGACTTCGCTGGATTCCCAGACAATGTACCAGATGTTAGGGTCCAGAATTCCCTGAAGAAAAGATCCAGACTTAAGCAGTATGTAAAAACAAAGAGTGTTTATTGTGCAGAGATTCCAGAGTCATCACCTTCACAAAATGGAGGCAACCCCAAGGTGAGCTTGAAGAGCCCTTTTAAAACTACAAGCAACAGAACAGGAGCATGCCAAAGAGGACCTCTGGGGAGGGGGGTCAATGTAGCAATGTATCAGAGCAGATATTAAGACTCGCGATCAAGCCTCTGGCAGAGGGCGAGAAGTTATGATAGATCTGGGGGAGGTTGTTGAGACTTGGGGAGAACAAGAGCTTCACAAAGACCAAACTGAGCAGGGCACAGGGGTCTTGTATGAGACAGTTTCTACAATCAAGGACCATGTGTGGATGTGGCCTGGAACCCCCGCACAGATGAGGACCATGATAGCTCAGTGTAGGACTGAAGACCCTAGTGAGGGAAACAGTGACTGTTTCAGTCATGATCTTAATGGCTGACTCTTTGACCCTCCCCCATAGAAGCCGGGGAGTGACAGACTGGCTAGATCCCAGGGGAGGACATTGCAGCCAGCCCTGAGGAGACAGGATGAGCTGGGATTGGATGGAAGGGGAGGAGGTCCTCCCCTGTTAGTGGACTTGGAGGGGGCGGGGAGGAGGGAGATGAGGGAGGGAGTGGGAGGGTAGGAGGGACTGAGGGAGGGGGCTATGCCTGGGATTCAAAGTACCTAACCTGTGATTGATATAAAAATAAATAAATTAAAAAAAAACTAGAAAGGGGGATTTCTACTGTGGCTATATGACACGATCTCAATCTGGATTGGCTGGTGCCCATGGAGGCTATGTGACTCCTATTGGTACTGGGTGGCTCTTTACAAGCAAGTCCTCTCATGATTCAACTCAGGAAGCACAGTGTGTGCCTGTAATCAAGTAACAGGGAGAGGTGGAAACAGGATGATACCTGGCACTGAAAGCTGGCCAGTGTAGTCCAGTAAGTTAACTCCCAACCAATGATAAGTAGTGAAAAGCCCATCCTGGAGTCATGAGAAACACCCCTCTGTTTTAAAACATTTTAGTCAGACCACATCACATCAACCCCATTTCTTAAGTGTTCTTACCCCTGACTTCTGAAACACGTGGATTTGTGTACATCACACATACAAGACATGTGGCATCTTGTACGTATACCTGTGTGCATACATGTGTGCTTGTGTGTTTGCATGTGCACTTTCGTGTGTAAAATGTGCATGTGTAAGTGCCAATGAAGTCTAGGAGCAGTTTTCAGGTCCCTTGGAGCTGGAGTTACAGGTGGTTGTGAGTCTCCCTGTGAGTGCAAGAACTGAACTTGGGTCCTCAGGCTAGCAAAAGTGTCTTAACTGCTGAGCCATCTCCAGTTCTTAGGAATTCTCTGTAAACCTGGATGAAGAATTCAAAATTAATTGTAGCACATGTTAAAATAAACATGTACATTTTGCCATCGGTTCTATATTCTTAACCTGTAATAAGCTGCTGGCGTTCTGCACAGAGCTCTGAGGTCTGGATTTTACTGCTGGGTCTCCTTCCTCCATGGCTTCCATTCATTTCCATGGGTATGCTAACACTATTTGAAACTCTTTTAACACATTTGCAAGTGTGGTTTTCTAGTTTAGTGATCCATGTGTTCAGTGACATTTCCAGTCTCACTCATGAAATAGCTAAGAACGCTCCTGTATGAGTGCCTTCTCCACACAGACACCACCCCAGCCCTTGGTCACTGTATACACATCTCAGGCAAACATCAAGTGTGTGGCATTCCAGGTTAACTTTAAAAGCTATTTCTTTACAATTCTTCCTAGACTGCTAAGGTGCTAAAGTCAGTGTTTCATATTTTTTTTATAAGATTACCACATTTTAATTTTGTAACGAAAAGAGGCATGCCTAGTTTTCAGCCTTGGTTCTTTGCCTTCTTTTAAAAAAAATATTAATTACAGTTTGTTCACTTTGTATGGTTCTTTGCCTTCTTTAAAAAACCCTGAAATATTCCAAAGATTATATAAATGTCCTCTTTAAAGTTCAACATTTTAAATAATATGACACTGTCAATATTTATTGGTTTCTCCATTTAAATTTGCATTTTACATGTTTAAACATTTATTCCATGTGGCTTCCTTCTTGATAATATAGTGCTTTGACTCCTCAATGATAAATCCTTTCATTTAAAAATTAGCACAAAGTTTCTGCAAATTAGGTAAACATTTTCTCTATGCAAAATGCTATGTTGTGTGTTGGACACTGATGTGGAGAGTTGATCACTAAACCCTAACACTGTGGAATGGTAATGACATCTGTAATGTATCCCCAGTTAATTAAAGAAATTCTGTGTTCTCTCATACATTACTGAAACTGTTAGATACTGTAGCTGTTACAGAATATGTAACTCTATGATGCTAGTGATTGATATGGCAAAATAACTAAGAAGTTAATGGAAAGTACTAAAGAGACAAAATGCAGTTTTAAAAATCAAAGTTACAATGTTTTCTTTTGAACTATTTAAGATAGGCTGGGTTATGTCCATTTGAGGAAGTCCTGTGCAGAAGCAAATGTTCTGAATAAAATGTGATGTCTCTTGTCTCTGTTTGGAAAGTGGTGGATGTTGCATTCTTATAGATCAGCTATGAGAGAGGGGTTAACTAAAATCTGAGAAGTGCATAAATAGGTGAGTACATAAAAAGTTGAGTAAATTGTGTTGAGTCATTTAATATCTTCCATTGACCTCAGAATGGAACTCTTCTACGAGTTTAGGCTGTAACTCCAACTTCAGGATCCTTCTTTCCTCTCCTCTGCATTGGAATGACCTTCCCCTACACATTGTATCAAAAGATTATTGCTGTGTTGGTTGAGTGCCAAGTGTTGGCAGAATATTTGGCACTGTCCTCTCAATAGCCCATTGCCAGCTTTCTATATGTAAGTGCTTTTCCTTCCTCATCTGCCCAAAAGATGATTCTCTGTGATTATCATGATAAAAAGCAAGCTCTTGTGAAGGAGGTCAGTAGTCCTAATCTTGGTCAAAGAGCTGGATCAGGAGTTGTCTTGTTGCTGATTGTTTCAGACTGGAATGCAGATTTTGGAGAATAAAGATCAGCAGCTGAGCTGGGGTAGAGAAGGAACAGTAGGAGGCAGGAAGGCAGGAACAGATTGAGCAAGAGGAGACTGCAGCAGAGGTGGGAATAAAGTAGTAAGGAAAATGGATAATGCAATATGATGGGGATGCAATGGCAGGGCAGTCAGTTAGGTTAGGTTGCAGTTGAGAGTCGGTCTGACCCAGCCAAAGGCCAGCAGCATGTACTATACAAATGTCTGTGTCTTTCTCACTAAACCTCAAGTAGGTTATCCTCGCCAAAGCTCTGCAATATCTTTTCTCATTTCTTACTTCCTCCTCCTTCCCCTTCTCCTCCCCTCTTCTCTCTTTCCATCACCTCCTCTTCTCTCATTACTTTTCTCCCCACCCTCTCTCTTTTTCTTCTCTCTTTCCCTTCCCTTTCATCCCCACTCCTCTACTAGTCTTCTCTTTCTTCTTCTCCCCTTTCTCCCTTTTCCCCTTCTCCTCCCAGCTCTTCTCCTCCGATATGTTTACACCACACAAAATTTCCTTTATTTATTGGTCTTTGGCTCTACTAAATGATTCCCAGAAAAGCAAGAGTGCTTCTGCTTTACATCTCTATGTATTTGCAACATTTCTGGAAACATTTCTTCACTGCTGTGCACACAGGTTTTTCCTAATTCCAAGGGTCCTGCCTGTCTCCTTTCCACATCTAAGGTGTGCTTTCAATTCCCTCCTGTTCACCACTGTGTCCTTTCCTTCCTTATATGGGTACAGCTGATTGTTTTTAGTTTCTGTCTTTTACACATGCAGCTACTAATGTCTTGAGCATAGAAAGCAATTTTGTCTCATTCCTGACTATCTGGAGAATCTGTCACATGGCCACTGAAATGACAAAAGAATGACAGTGAACTAAAAAACACCAGACAGTGTGGGATTTTCTCTCAGTGCCAGGGACCACTGTAGTCTGAATATAGTTGGTATCTGTATGTGCATGCACATGTGTAGTCACGTATTTTAATCTTTCAGGAGTTGCTGCTTTTTAAATTTTAATATTTTATATTAATTACAGTTTACTCACTTTGTATCCCAGCTGTAGCCCCCTCCCTCATCCCTCCCAATACTACCCTCCCTCCCTCTTCTCTTCCTATGCCCCTCTCCAAGTCCATTGATAAGGGAGGTCCTCCTCCCCTTCCATCTGACCCTAACCTATCAGGTCTCATCAGGACTGTCTGCATTGTCTTCCTCTGTGACCTGGTAAGGCTGCTCCCCTGTCAGGGGGAGGTGATCAAAGAGCCAGCCACTGAGTTCATGTCAGAGACAGTCTCTGTTGCCCTTACTAGGGTACCCAGTTGGACACTGATATGCTATGGGCTACATCCATGCAGAGTTTCTATGTTATCTCCATGCATGGTCCTTGGTTGGAGTATCAGTCTCAGAAAAGACCCCTGGGCCCAGATATTTTGGTTCTGTTACTCTCCTTGTGGAGCATCTGTCCCCTCCAGGTCTTTCTATCTCCCTTTCTTTCATAAGATTCTCTGCACTATGCTCAAAGTTGGCTATGAGTTTCAGCATCTGCTTTGATACACTGCTTCTCGTAGAGTCTTTCAGAGGCCCTCTGAGGTAGGCTTCTGTCCTGTTTCCTGTTTTCTCCCTCTCCCAATATCCATCCCATTTGCCTTTCTGAATGAGGATTCACCATCTTACCCAGGGTCCTCCTTCTTGCTTAGATTCTTTCGGTGTACAGAGTTTAGTATGTCTATCTCTGTTATATGTCTAATATCCACTTATAAGTGAGTATATACCATGTGTATCTTTCTGATTCTGGGATACCTCACTCAGGATGATCTTTTCTAGATCCCACCATTTGCCTGCAAATTTCATGATTTCCTTGCTTTTTAATTGCTGAGTAGCATTCCATTGTGTACATGTATTACAATTTCTATATCCATTCCTCAGTTGAGGGGTATCTAGGTTGTTTCCAGGTTCTGGCTATTACAAATAAAGCTGCTACAAACATGGTTGCTTTTATAGATTGTTTTATTTTCCTTCTGTTATTTTCTTATAAACCCTGAGATATAATGATTGTGTAATGGGCTCATTGTTCTCAGGAGTTTTGATATAGATTTCGACTTATAATCTGAATGTTTCACTGAATGAGCATCAGAATTTTCATGGAGCCAGGGAACAGTTGGGAGAGATATGGAGCACAGTGGCCTCTGCGCTTCTTCACAGGCAAGATTTTCTTTTCTGTCATCTTAGAAGGATATGAAAAAGCTTAGATGCAGAGATTCATGTGGAACTCGAGAGAGGATGGGACACAAAAGGACCAGTTCTAGGTCTACAACCAATCAGCTGTAAACTGGGGACAAGACACACAATAGCTCTGTACTCTAGCTTCTTTGTCTGCTAAAGAGAATTCAAGGATGTAGGACAGTGGCCAATAAGCTCTGCTCCCTTTAGTTCTGTTGGCCAAGTGTGGGAAGGGGTTCTTAGTGTCTGGCCCTGTTCCACCCAGAGAAACCCTGCTTTTAACAACTTTCTGAATAGGGGCACTGATTAGATCCTGCTTTCTAAGATAAGCCTTACTACTAGGGAAAATTTAAAACCATGAGACTGGTTTTCCCCCTTATACCTTGTGACTGTTTTATGTTACAAAAAAAGAAAACTCATTGTATGTAAACTACTATGCTTTATGTCAAAATGTCAACTGCACACATAGTTATATAGTCTAATGCATGACCTATTACAAACATAATACAAGGAAGCTAGATAATAAAACTGGTGAAGCAAGCACAGACTTGGGAATGTCAGAGAAGGGGACCTTCCAAGAATATATATGTATAATCTATATGTGTTCCATGTTGTATAGGAACATACAGGAGAAAAAGATAAGTGGAACTCCTTGATCATTATGAAAAAAGATGGAACTGGAGATTCAAGGGTGGGGAGCCCTGTTGTGAGTGGCCTGCCCCACTGCCTTGGGCCATAATGAGGTCCCAAGCTGCTGCTGAGGGTCATGTCTGACTACTCAGCAATAGGGGTTGTCGCCAATTTCCGTAGCCCATATTACCACTAGAGAACATGGGTACGCTTCTGGTCAGGGCAGCCACCAGGGACCACATAGATGTCTAGGGGCTGTGTAGGACTGGTCCTGCCCGTCTTGAAAGCTGGCTTGGCTCTGCCTCCATCTCTCTTAGCAGCCACACACAGAGGCACTCTGCCTCCCACAGGCAGCACAGCGGAGCTAGCCCTGGTGGTGGGGGTGTGTGGATGGGCCTGCCTGAGTGCTTTACAGTGAGATAATTGACTCCTGCAGTAGAGAGAGCTACCCAAGCCCAGGAGAGCTAGCTTTGACCGTCACTCTATAGCCCTCAGGAGAGGGAGAGCTGCACATCGCATGGATAGCAGAGCAATGCTGATCTTGGTGGTGGGTGCTACAGGTGAGCCTGCCCCAGAGTGAGAGCATTCATCTGCTGTGAGGCGGTGTGGGCATATGAATGATGCTTTCCTCCCTTCCCACTCACCATCTGCAGTAGTCTAGAGAGATGGGATGACAGCGGGAGCCTCCTCACTGGCTGTAGCACTCCGGAGGTTGGGCCCTGCACATAGCCTGGGCAACACAGTGGAGCTTATCTTAAAGATGAAGGCATGGGTGAGCCAGCCTCAAGGGTGAAAGAGCAGGAAGAGCTGGCCCAGCCCGTCCCAGGCTGCAGCACTCGGAACAGTGCACATCTTGACTGGGCAGCAGAGCGGAGCTGCTCAGAGACATGGGGGTTAGGTGAGCTGGCCTGTTTCCTGCCTGTGGCCACATTAAGTGGTCTAGCCAGGGCAGTGCTGAAGAGCTTGTCCTGGCGGAGTGGATAAGGGACAGCCAGCACACTGACCACACAGGCCCTGATCCTGGGCTCTGAGTTCGCCCTGCAAGTGGTTAGGACACATTAAAGCCTCAGTCTTGTTAATCCAGACCTGCAGGATCTCCATGACACAGGGCAACAACAGGATTACCAGGAGGAGGTAATCCAGGAGGATCCAATATTGATGGTATCACAGAAGCCAGAGACATCAAACCAGACCAATGACTCACTGCAATGTACACTTGCAAGTGAAGATGTCTGGACAAACGGATACACTGTGGAAACACTGTGACATACTACAGCTTCCACAGTGAGATTTTTTCTATGCCTTGTTTTTTGTTTTGGTTTGATTTTTATGTTGTTTGTGTATGTGTGTGTTTATTTTTATTTGTGTGGGGGAATATATTTATTTATTTTTTGAACTTTCTTTTTTATTATTATAATTATTCAATTTGTATCCCCACTGTGGCCCCCTCCCTAGTCTCCTCCCAATCCAACCATCCCTCTTCTTCCCTTTGCCCCTCCCCTAGACGACTGATAGGGGAGGTCCTCCTCCCCTTCTTTTTGACCCTAGGCTATCAGGTCTCATCAGGACTGGTTGCATTGTCTTCCTCTGTGGCCTGGCAAGGCTGCACCCTGCAGGAGGAGGTGATCAGAGAGCCAGCCACTGAGTTCATGCCAGAGACAGCCTCTGCTCCCCTTTCTAGTGACCCTACTTGGATTCTGAGTCTATGGGCTACATCTGAGCAGGGGTTTTAGGTCCTTTCCATGCATGGTCCTTGCTTGAGATATCAGTCTCTGCAGGACCCCCAGGGCTCTTTTTTTTCTGTCTCCTTTTGGAGCTCCTGTCCCCTCCAGGTCTTTTCTATCTCCCCCATCTTTCATAAAATTTCATGCCCTCTGTCCAAAGTTTGGCTAGGAGCCACAGCCTCTGCTTCAATAGCTCAGTCAGTAGAGTCTTTCAGTGGCCCTCTGTGGTAGGCTCCTGTTCTGTTCCTTGTTTTCTGCTTCCAATATCTATCGAGTTTGTCCTTCTGAATAAGGATGGAGCATCTTTCCTAGGATCTTACTTATTGTTTAGCTTCTTTAGCAGTATAGATTTTAGTATGTTTATCCTGTATGATATGGCTAATATCCACTTATAAGTGAGCATATACCATGTATGTCTTTCTGCTTCTGGGATACCTCACTCAGGATGATCTTTTCTAGTTCCCACCCTTTGCCTGCAATTTTCATGATTTCTTTGTTTTTAATTGCTGAGTAGTATTCCATTGTGTAAATGTACCACAATTTCTGTATCCATTCCTCAGTTGAGGGACATCTAGGTTATTTCCAGCTTCTGGTTATTACGAATAGAGCTGTTATGAACATGGTTTTATTTTAAGGAAGTTGCAAGAGAGAAAGATAAATATGAGGGGACAGAGTACATGATGTGTGAAACTCACAAAGAATCAATTTAAAGGTTTAAAAAATTCTAAGTAAAGAAGGTAGTTCATTTCTAGGTCAAGTATATTTGAATATGATCTCATTTGATCATCTAGGCTTATGTAATGCTCATTCATCTAGGTCTATAGAATAATTACTTATAAAGCCATATTTTAGTTTACCTGGTAGAGTATAAAAAGCAACATAGACACAAAAATGAAGTATGTTTTATATTCTTGTTGTTGTCATATGAGCGTCTTTCCATGCCTCCCAGGATAGTCTTAAACACATTAAGCCAAGAGATTCTCTGTTCTGCTTCATTCCCTACCCTCTACCACTGTAGCTGAAACTACAGGCACATGCCACCTTATCTCAATGTGTTTTTAGCAATTGAACAAAAAGTATATTCCATATTGATAGGAACTATGGCTGTTTGAAATTAGCCCAGATCAAATTCACTCCATTAGGTTTCAGAAGAAAAGACAATATTGAGTCTGGGAATTGTATTTGTATAAATAAGTACTTTGGGTTATCGATGTTAATTGTACTTCATCTAAGTGACAACACACTGGAACTCAAATAATACTGCGGTGTTTTGATGATCTCTTGGGTCAAAAAGTTCGCTGGCCCTAAGATATAAATCTATACTCAGACATTTTTACATCAGAGGTCAGCAGACTCTCCAAAGCAGAAGATAGGAGTAGTGTTACCTTTATGGGAACTACCAGACTTGCTGTCAGGACATGTAAGTATGGGTGCTAATTGAACAGGAGTACTCTCCTTCACATACCAATCTGTAGGTGCTGTTGCAAGTCCTGTAAATGCTTTTGTTTATATAATATTTGGAAAGGCTTCTTTTTAATTGAGTTGGCATAAATGTTTTCAAAGGGTAATTTTCAATTCTTTACTCCAGGGTTCCCATGTAAGGAATTGAGATAAAATGTGATGTGTTGTAGTTTATCACATTGTATCAGTCTTTGCCAAGTGTAATGTTCAATTTGGTGTCATTGTGATTTATCACATAAAATTGGTTTCATGTAGAGTACTCCATTTTCACAAAAAATATTGGCTATTATCTCTGTTGGAAAATATATTAGTGAATTATAGAGTTTGGAACTTTAATTTTAAATTAATAATGTTCATATTAGGATTTAAATATTTTATAGCATCTTTGATGTAACAAGTTAGGGTTTTTAGGTGCGAAGGCAGTAAGCAGCAGTCCAGGGACTAACTTAATTCAGGGCAATGCATGGCTTTCTTAAAAGTACCACCTAAGGTTGGATGCTCAGCTCTGACAAAATGTAATCATTTTATATAAGCTAAGAACTGTTGATCCTTAAAAATTGCATTGTCTGGGGCTGAAGAGCTGTCTCAGAAGTTAAGAGCACTTGCTGTTCTTGCAAAGACCTGGCTTCCATTCCCAGCACCCACATAGCAGGTAAACACCATCTGTAACTCCATTTCTAAGAGACCTGGTGCCTTCTTCTGATCACCATTGGTACCAGGCACACACACATGGTGCACAAACACACACTCAGGTAGGACACTCATATATGTTAAATAAAATTAATGAATAAATAAATCAGCAAGCAAGCATCAGCTAAAGTGAGAAAAGTCACCAACCCATGCAATCAGGTTTTCTCAAAGGCTTTCCCCCTTCATCCATAGTAGCAGTGTCATTATTAGAACATCACTGGACAGAAATCAGAAACCTTGACTGTCAACTGTACAGGCTGTAAATCAAATAGCGCTACCAAAAAATTGCTGAACAGATTCCTTAGTTCATGTTTATATAACAGAGAGGAGCTTGTATTATTCCATTAACTTTATTAACAAAGCGTTTTGCTGTTTTAAGGTACTATATAAAGCCATAAGTTGGCTTCTAGTGATAAAAAGGGCTTTTAAGATCACTGCTTAGAAATTGTGAGTATATGTGTCACTTCATTTATTTTTGCGACAGGGAGGAGATAGTACTTTTTGAAATGATGTTTAATGATGTCTGGCATCCTTTCCCCTTCAGTGTATCATAACTGCCCTAAGCAGTTTTCAGCTGAGTGAGTGGGCATCTGTGTTCAACAGTTTGAAATGGAAGGATGCCGTGGACAGATGCTACAAATCTTCATCAACACGTCTCCCGGGAACTTCCATACTGTGTGCAGTGTATGAGGCAGAAGTCACAACAGGCAACTTTATTTTTTAGAATTTGATCCAAAAATCAAAAATAAATAAATAAATGGTGCCAAGTCTCTATTGTGTTAGTACACAAAAATAAACAAAATACATTAACATTTATCATGGGATCCTTTAAATGTATCCTCAAATGATCTGACGAGGGGAATATGATTTACAACACTGAGACTCAACAACCATCAACTGAAATGCACGGCACTGCAGGCATCTAGACTAGGTCAGCAAGGATGAGCAAAACGGCAAAGGCTGCCCAAACACCTTCCTCAGATGGAGACTTTGGTAATTGACTGTGGTTAAAAAGAAAAAAAAATCAGCCCCTCCTCTTCCTCGAGTTGGATGGTCATTTTGTCAATTTTTTCCTTTGATGAGTCCATTTAAAACACTTCAGTTATTCTCTAGACACTCCAGATCCACAGAGCAGCAGACTCTCCCGTTCTGTGCAAAAAGAACATAAATGTCAGATACTGAAACAGAATACAAACTGATGGGCAGTTTGCAATCTTTGTTTGAAACAGCTGAACAGAGAATCCACTTCAAAAATGGGGTGAGGATGCTTAGTTTTGAAAAGGAAGTAAGGATGGTATGACCTTCCAGATGACCCTTGGCTGAAGCATTGCTTAACAAATGCCCTTCCTGCATTCAATCTATGCTCTGGATACACTCTAACTCCCAAAAAGTTCACAACTTATTTATTAACCTTCTTTCTCAAAAACATTGCACAAATATAAATGTCTCAAAGGAAACAATTTCCCATTTCAAAACTAATTGAAAGTATCAGTAAGACTGAAGGCAAATCCAAACTACATTTCACATACATACATACATTATGGTTAAATATGACACTCACCTCATTAAGAATAGGGAGGGGGAGTGAGCATTTAGGTGAATAAATTTAGGAAAGTTTATTAAAATTCAATTTCATAAATTATATATAAATGTGCATTTGTAATTCACTTTAATGAATATCAAATCCAACGTTAAAAAGAAATTGGTCTCAGAAAAGAGCCCTGGGTCCAGATTTTTTGGTTCTGTTGCTTCCCTAAACAAAGACCATGTATGGAGATAACTTAGAACCCCTGCACAGAAGTAGCCCATGGCAGCTCATTGTCCAAGAGGGTTCCCCCAAAATAGGACCAGGGACTATGTCTGACATGAACCCATGGACTGGCTCTTTGATCACCTCCACCTGAGGAGGGAGCAGCCTTGTCAGTCCACAGAGGAAGACAAAGCCACTCCTGATGAGACCTGATAGACTAGGGTCAGATGGAAGGGGAGGAAGACCGACCATATCATTGGACTGGGGGAGGGGCATAGGAGAAAAAGAGAGAGGGAGGTGAGATTGGGAGGGGATGAGGGCTATAGCTGGGATAAAAAGTGAATAAACTAATAAAAATCTAAAAAGAAAACTATTACTTAAAAAAAAAGAAATTGGATGTTCTCTGCCCCATCTTCAATAGAGCCAACCTTTCTTCCTCTACGCTTATCCCATTCTCCAGCAGGTGTTCTCTGTTAGTCCAGCAGCCACACCTGCTGGGGAATCAGGCAGGCTAACTGCAGATCTCCACTTTTCCCTCCTTTCCAAATCCAGGCTCCTCTCCTCTCCAGCTCTGTGCCAGACCACTGGCTGCAGTCTCCCTTCTTCTCTGTCTCCACATACAGAGTTATGTAGACCTTCTCCCCCACCTTCCTTCCCACTCATACTGTTCCAGCTCCCAGTTCCAGCAGGCAATCCCTGAGAACATGTAGGCCAAGTGCACACATTCACTGTGTCTTCTCTTCTCCAAATCCAGTCACCCAGTTTCAGCCCCAAGTTGTAACAGACCACCTGCTGTGGCCCCTTTTCCTCTCTGCCCCCCTTCTCCAGCATCTTCTTGGGGAAGATCACTTACATCTTCCTTTCCAACCTTCCTCCCCACTCGTCCCTTTGTTTCAGTCACCAGCTCTAGAAGGCATTCCCTAGGAACTCTCTGGCCAAGCCTACCAGCTGGTAGGCCAGTGAAGCAGGTAGTGAGCTTCAGATCTAAACTCCCCTTTCCTCCAAATTCAACCACCAAGTACCATCTCCAAGTCTATAGCAGACCAACTGCTGTGACCTTTCCTCACTCTCTGCCCCCATTCCTAGGCACTAGGCAGATCCCAGTGAAACAGCTTGCTTTCTTCTCTCCTGAAGATCCCCTCAGACACCCCTATTTCTAAGTGTCAGCAACCCGTTCCTAGAAACATGTTGTGTCCCAAACCTCCAGTAGACACATTTGGCAGTATCTCAGAATCATTCCCTACCAGTTCACACACAGCTACCATACCTTACTAAGAATCAGAAAGACAACATAAACTAAGGAACAAAAAACACACTTAACAAAGACAAGGCCTAGCACCTAGATTTAAAACCATTGAAAACCCAGATGTCTAGATATCAGTATAATAACAAAATGAATTATAGTGAGGAGAATATGTCCCCACCTCTAGCATGGTAATTTTACTACAGTATGCCCTAAAAAACTCCACATGCTGAAACATAAAACAAGGAAATTAAAAGAGGTCTTAAGGAGGAAATGAATATAACCATTAAAGATCCATGAAAATACAAACAGTAGAAGGAAATAAATAAAGGTTTCAGACCTGAAAGTGAAAATAGAATCAATAAAGAAAACACAAACTGAGGAAAACATGGAAATGAAAAATTTAGGAACTTGATCAGGAACTTCAGAAGCAAGCTTCACCAACAGAATGGAAGAGATGGAAGAGAGAATCTCAAGCATTGAAGACAAGAGAAATGGACACCTTGGTCAAAGAAAATGTTAAATCTAAGAAAATTCCAGGCAGAAAACAACCAGGAAATCTAGGACTCTAAGACATGGCCAACTCTAATAATAATAACAACAGCATGAATAGTAAAAATAGTAATAAATAATAATAACATTAAAAAGAAACCCAAATTGAAGGCACAGAAAATATTTCCAACAAAATCATTGAAAAAAATTTCCTAAAAAATTAGGTTCCAATTAAGGTACAAGAAGCACACAGAACACCAAATAGACTTAACCAGAAAAGATTTTTTTGTAGTAATATTTTAAAAATTGAATTCATGGAACAAAAAAAGAATTTTAAAGGCTTCATGGGAAAAAAGACAATTACAGGCAAACCTACTAGAATAACACCTGACTTCTCAATAGAGACTCCAAAGCCACAATCACCTTTTTTAAACTCTAAGAGATACAGACACAAATCCAGACTACTATTCCCAATAAAATATTCAATCACAGTAGAAAGATAAGCACATTCAAGATAAAATCAAACATATGCAGTATTTGTCTATAAATACAGCCTTACAGAAGGCATTGGAAGGAAAATTTCAACCTGAAGATTATAACCACCCTCAGAAAAACTAAACCAGAAGGTCAGGAGGGAAGCAAAACAACAAAACATACACACATGCACTCACACTTGCACACATATGGGCACACACGCACGCATGGCTAGCTCCACCACCACCACCAAGAACAGAGCAAGAATCAACAAACACTGCTCATTGATATCTCTCAACATCAATGGTCTCAATTCCCTAATAAAAATATACAGACTAACAAAGTGGATATGAGAAAAGGATCGAGCATTCTGCTTTATTCCAAGAAACATACCTTAACAACAAGGATGAGTATCACTTCAGGGTAAAAGGATGGAAAATGGGATTCCAAGCAAGTAGATTCAGAAGTAAGCTAGTATATCATGATCATTATTTGACAAAATAGATTTTAAACCAAAACCAATTAGAAGAGATGGGGAAGAACACTACATACTCATCGAAGGAAAAATCCACCAAGAGGACACTGAAATCCTTAACAGGCACTAAATACAAGGACACCCAAGTTTGTAAAAGAGACACTACACAGCTTGAATCCCTCACACACTGATGATAGTGGGAGACTTCAAGACACCACTCTTGCCATAAACAGGTCATCCACAAAAAAACCAAACCAAATCAAATCAAAACAAAACAAAACAAAAAACTATCAAGAGAAATGCTGGAGATAACCGAAGTTATAAACTGTATGGGCCCAACACATATTTCAGGATGTTTCACCCAAGCACACACACACAACCATCTGATCAGCAGTTTGCGGAATTTTCTCAAAAATTAACTACATACTTGAACAAAAAGCAAGTCTCAACAGATATAAGAAAACTGAAATAGCTCCCTGCATTCTCTCTGACTACCATGGATTAAGGCTGGATATTAACAATAAAAAGCTTACAAACTGATAAAAACTTAAAAACTCATTACTGAATGAAAAAGATGAGTCAAGACAGAAATGAAGAAAGAAATTTAGAACATTTTAAAATTTAATGAAAAATGAAAATAGATCCATATTTATCACCTTACACAAAGCTAAAGTCCAAGTGGATCAAAGACCTCAACATAAAACCAGACACACCAAACTGGTTAGAAGAAAAAGTAGGGAAGACCCTAGAACTCATTGGCACAGGAGACTAGTTCCTGAATAGAACACCAACAGC
>CM053758.1:33275312-33287749 GCA_028658305.1 Pachyuromys duprasi | reverse complement strand
GGTGGACTTGAAGGGGGCGGGGAGGAGGGAGATGAAGGAGGGAGTGGGAGGGTAGGAGGGACTGAGGGAGGGGGCTATGCCTGGGATTCAAAGTACCTAACCTGTGATTGAGATAAAAATAAATAAATTAAAAAAAAACATAAAATATCTTCTGGTAACTCTAACCAAGCAAGTGAAAGATTTTTATGATAAAAACTTCAAGACACTGAGGAAAGAAATTGAAGAAGATACAAGAAGATGGAAAGATTTCCATCACTCAGAACACTCAGTCTTAAAAGGGATATCTCCATCAAATCTCTTTCAGAATTCAAAGAACCTTGCAGAAGATGAGACAGAAAACATGTAACAGGCAGAGGAGATAAAGAACACCATACAAACAAGGACTTCAAAATAATAGTACCAACACATATATGAACTCACAAAGACTGAGGCAGCAGACTGCACAGAACTGAAAGAAACCATCTCCAATGGATAACACCAGCAAATGAAAATTTAGTTTGCAAGAAACAAACATTCTTCATAGTACGCTCCATGACCAGCAGTAAATGACCAACAGAAAATGAACTCAACAGCATTTCTCTGTTCTTACTCTAATGACATGTCAAGGTTTTTGGTTTCCTTTTGAAAATTTTCTTTTAGTTTAGTCTTTGTTTTAATTTTATTTTTATATTTATTTATTACAATTTATTTACTTTGTATCCCCTCTGCATCCCCCTCCCTTGTCTCCTTCCCGACCCACCACCCACCCTCTTTCTTCTCCCCCTATGCCCTTTCACTAGTCCCCTGATAGTGGAGGACCTCCTCACCTTCTTTCTGACCCTACCTTATCAGGCTGGCTATATCATCCTTCTCTGTGGCCTGGAAGTGCACCCCCAGAGGTGCTGATCAAAGGGCCAGCCACTGAGTTCATGTCAGAGACAGCACCTGTACCCCTTACTAGGGAACCCACTTAGAAACAACAAGGAGACCCTAGAGAAAATGTTTAATCCTTATTCAGAAGGGCCAATGGGATAGATATCGGAAGTAGAAGATGACAGGAGCCTTCCACAGAGGACCTCTGAAAGACTCTACCCACCAGGGTATCAAAGGAGATACTGGTCAAACTTTGGATGGAGTGCCAGAATCTTTATGGAAGAAGAGGGAGAAGGAAGGAGCTGGAGGGGACATGCCTCCACAAGGAGAACAACAGAACCAAAATACTTAGGCCCAGGGGGCCTGCAGAGACTGATACTCTAACTAAGGACCATGCATGGAGAGGACCTAGACCCCCTGTTCAAAGGAAGCCTATTTTAACTTACCCTACAAATTCTTTTTTGTACATGTTACGGCTTCTCGTTTTGTGATTTTTATGGGAGTCCTATGTGCGAGAACAAATAAGTCTTTACATCTATGTTTCTTGGGCATTTTCTGGGGTTATTTTCCTTCTGTTTGTTTTGTCCTATTCCAAGGTACTTATTTTATCTTATTCATTTTCTATTTTTAAAATTATTACCCTTTAGATTCTTGTTCGTTTTCTAAAGGAATAGATCTGGAAGAGAGAGGAGGTGGGAAGATACTAGGAGTAGAGAGAGCAAAAACTATAATCAGGATATTTTGTATGAAAAAATCTATTTCAATAAAAGGAAAGAAACGGACAACCCAGGTGCTTATGTCTTTTGGCCACCTTGTCTGTGGTGGGTACAATTCCAGATGGAATTATGGCTCTTTTGCTCTAGGATGCTTGATATTATTTTTTTCTACTGGGGATTCATCTTAATATAGCACATTCTAGGAAACAGAGAAAAATCGAACTAATCCATTTTTAAAAGGCGGGCATGAAAGCCTCCATTGATGGCTGAGATGGAGGCAGGCTTTGATGAGACCAAGTACACTGTCATTCCTAATATTATTAATCATTAATATCTGAAAGTCATGTTTTGGCTGAGATTTTGACTGTGCTTGATCAAGCATCAGTGTAAGCTGTCTTCCATTACAACTTTTGGAACACTGAAGCTGGAAAGGGCCACCTTTCAAGTCTGAAAGACACATGAAAGTACTTCATGGGAAATCCTCCAAAAAGACAGAGACATAATTGCAGTCAAACACATAAATGCAGTCAGGAACATGTTTGGCAATGTAAAATAAGACAAAGAAACAGCTATGTAGATCTCTTCCCTGCCCACACCACTGATAGTTACTGTAATTTTTCAGGGTGAAGCTAAGAATTTGTATGCTCTCTCTCTTCCTTCCCCTCCCCCTTTCTCCTCTCTCTATTTCTCTTTAGTCTCTTTAGTCTTTAGTCTTCCCTTATTTTTCCATGTTGCAGGTCAAAATAATTTGTTTTCTCTATAATTGCAATCACAGTCAGATGTTAAAATTCAGTGGTTTTAAGGCAAATTTGTATTATTACATGTCCATTTGGAATCTGCGTTAATAGAAGGGCCAGCTATTATCTGTCTACACTAACTGTTCTCCTGTGAGATTATGTATCCCATGGAATCTGTGTTCAAGGATTTCAGGAGGAAACTAAATATGGTTCATACATCCTCAGAGAGCAGGTTACCTTGCATTTACAGGTTGTACAAGGAGATGCAGCCATTGTCCACACTGAGCCGCTCAGCCTCGAAATACCGGAGCTGTCCAGGCAAGTCTTTCTGATGTCATAGGCAATATTATCAGCCAGGCAGGGGTCATTGACACAGCGGGGACAACACTCCCCTTCAAAGGTGGCTGTGTATTCACAGCTCAAACTAGGGCAAGTGAGAGGCCAGCAGTCTGCCTCTCCTTCCTGTAGAAAGATGAAATGAGTGGCACTCAGTCTTATGCAGTTTTATATTCCTAGTATCCCTTGGGGAAAGAAAGTGATACAGTTCTTATTATTCTCTTGTTGAATGCTTCTAGCCTACACCATGATACATATAATCTGTCTTCCTTTATGGAGACACATCTTCGACACACATAACTTCTATGAAGATATCACCTTCCTCAGGATGGTTTTGCTGACTACCTAATCCAAAGTTCACAGAAAGTCTTAAATCAGCTTGCTGCGTTCCAAGCACAGAGTACAGTTATTTCTGTCATGGTGTACTGTTTTATTTTATTAATCAGGTTGTATGGTATAATTGATATAACTCAACATTAACGTGAGCTTTTAGGCTCTGATTGGTTGTTTTTCTTCCCTGATGATAATCAGAGTTTTGTCCAACAGGTGCTAATAGAACAAACAAGCAAAGAGATGATAAAATATGGGTAGTATATAAAGAGATGCCTGCTTCTTTTAAGGTCCAAAGTGAGATCTTCAAAATTAGAATATTTCACCAGCTGTATCAACTGAGGAACTGATGTCAAGTTCAGAGATAAGACTGAATATTCTCAAGAGAAATCACCATATGACTTTAAAGTCTTCAAGTCACAAGCATCTCCCTTTGTCTTCTTCAAGTTGCAGGAATAATTGAGCTACCTATAACAGCTAAATCTCACCACACAGCCTCCCTGTCATCACATTATTTACTGAAAGCTGTGATGATTGTCATGTAAATATTTAGTCATTGTCTCCAAATTCTGAGTTTGTATAGATTTTGACTATGTCTGTCTTGCTCACTTGGACTCTGACATAGGAAAAGTCTTGATAAGTATTAAATATGACCCATATTATTCTAAAGTAACAGTAAGTTAATGCCCAACAGCTTCTGTGATCCAGAAAATGTACATCCCAATGACTGGACATTCAAATGTGCTTTTGAAACTCTTTGAAAACATGTGCAAGATGAATGTCAGTAATTTCAGCTTCTGCAAAAAATGTAGTTTTCCAGACTGATGCTGGAACCAGGTCTGTAGTTATGCTAGATGTGTTTGTCCCTGGAATAAAACTTACAAAATTGGCCATGAACTGAATTTATCTACGTTGCAGTCTTAGTATTAAGATGGAGTGTAAGGATACAGGTAGAAATTCCTTGCATGCTAAGCTGGGGATTTATGGAAACTTAGAGAACAATTTCTCCAGGTGCCAGTTTTCATATAATACCCAGAGAGAGAAAAATTCATTTCAATAAACACTAAGCACCAAGCTAAGGGCTTCCTTTATGAGCTGACTCAGGTAGAATGCTCAGAGATGGAGCACAATAATCCCCAATGTGCCATGTCCTTACGTCTTCCCATCCCTGGAAATCATTGTCTGTACAGTAATCTGACACACTGAATGAGATCTGAAAATTATGTTCTTTTTTTTACTTCCCCAAATCCAGGAATATATCTATCTTTCCATTAATATTTAAAATAAATATATGATATTATGTTTGAACAACTTTTCCAAGGGATAAAACAGTACCACCAACAGTTGCCATATTAATATTCTTCTATGGCACTAAGTCAAGTACCTACTATGTATTGAGTGCAGTATTCATCTTTGAAATACATTGTCTGATTTCCTAACAATATTTGAATTGGAACCCATAAACCTGTGAGCATTTAAGACAAAGAATAATAACAGAAATGCTTTGGTGTGTCCATACCAAGATAGCCCATGAAACAATTATAGAATTGTATTCTCAGCCTTGCCCACGCAAACTCCATTGCTTCTATTATGTTTCTTCTATTAGCACTGTTAAAGGTTATATCAAAAGCAATAATAAGCTTGGCTCTGTCTAGACAATCATTGCCTATCAAACCACTGAAGGCTAGTTTATCAGGATTTTTCTTGCTCTGGACATTCTAAAGTATATGGGTATAAACTGTGCTCAGGTTAAATCTGTTCCATAAACACACCCTTTTTCATTTTTGCAGCATTTAAAATGTGATGTAAATATCTCCAGGCAGAGTACACGCCCCTCTGGTTAAGCATAGCCCATGATGCTGTGTAATAGTGGATACATCTTGGAACTTCATCCCCAAAGTGCATGAGTTTATAACCTTTTCTACAGTAAAAGCACCAGGATCCTTAAGAAACTGACATACCAGACAACGGCATTGCTGGCAGCTGTGGGTCCAGTTGTCTCCACTTCGATAAAGCTTGTGTCCACTTTGATCTACGCATTGGCTTGTGACCCTGGTGTCACACTCTGGGCAGCAGAAAAGGTCAACATTTGGGTTCTGGCAATCACAAGCTGTCCGTCGGCAAAATATCTTCCCGTCCTGTTGAGACGTAAGGTCAACAAGGTTTTGTGATTAGAAACTGTATGCACAGACACACTATGAAAATCAAACGTTGTAAATACTTCATAGAGTTCACAGAATGCACTTCCTAGACTCTGAATCCATATTATCAACCTCCCACCTTGTTCAAAACAGGCATAGTCTTTCTTTACTGGAGCTTGCCTGCAGAGCCAGCCAAGAGACATTGCTAAGCACACCCAAGGGGAAAAAAATCAATCATGTTCTTTGAATTAAAAAATGTTTCCGGATAAGAATTATAGCTAATGTAAGCAGTTAACCTAAATGTGGTCAAGAATGCATTCCATATGGAAGGGGAACTACATGGTGGTAGTGTTTGGGGGAATGAGCAGGAAGGGGAAAATGGAACAACAGGAAAATGAGGGGAAATAAGAACAAACTGTGTGGTATGTGTTTGTGTAAATATAATGAAAGCCTGATATTGTGTGCTGTGACAATGAATAAGAAAATAAACTCATTTCAGTGGAAAAGCTTGTGACTGCATTGTTCTAATTTATAAGAACACTAGAAGACATGTTGAACTATACTGCCTAATTTTATATCTGCCGCAATACTTAAGGAATGTGAGAAGAAATAACTGAAGTCCAGAGACATTAAGTGCTGTAAATGTTTTATTCTTCTGATGTAATTTTCATCTTGAAGGATTACTGCTGAATAAGCTCACCCTTTTTAGCTTTCTGAGTTCTGGATGGCTGGATCAACTCAGCTGTTGTGGCTCAAACTCCTCTCCAAGCTGACTGATTCTAACTGGCTTCTTTCAGCTTCTTACCAAGTTGTTCTTTGTTCTAATTTTTTGGCTCCTTCTTATTCTTTGGATTCAACTGCCTCTGCATGAACTCACAAATGAACTCAACTCCACTGCCGTGCACTCAATGAATTGACTCCCAACTGACTGACTAGACTCAACTGCACTCAACTCCACTTAACTGAACTGACTGAACTAATGTGAACAGCCAGGAACTGAACTGCCACTGCACTTCTTTTCAACTGACTCCCCACTGATTGCCAATTGGCTGACCTCAACTCTATTCCCAGAACCGCTCTGACTCTCCCTGCGCTCTCTTAAATCGCCTCTTTCCCATACTCTTCTCACAGCAGTTGTGCTTAGCCTATTCTGTTAAATCTTTCTCTCATTTCTCACTTTTCTGTCCATCAATTAGACGTAATTGTTTGGGATTAAAGGTGTGTACTAAGGGTATGTCTATATTTCAGCCAGAGGGGTTAAAGGTGTGTGGCATGTCCACATCCTAGCTGGACCACACAAACCTTGGTCTTAGATGTGATCCCTTATCCATAGCAGCCATGTTGCTGGATTAAAATCCCCATACAAAGTGCCTTACAGAGATCACACAGTACAGCAGCATCTCTAAACCTCCAAACAAGCCCTAGAGTTTCAAAAAGAAGTTTCTTCTACAAAGAAGTCTTTAGGTCACTTACGTGAAGAGCTTACGATCAGTTGTCACTTTCCTCCATGAAGCAGTTCACCAAATTACAGAGATATTACAGTTACAGGAATGCTAGTCCTGGACACTCAGTTATAAAGCACTAAGGGCCAATGGCACTGAACATTAAGACTGTGTTCTTGCAGCATGTCTACTATCTGTTTATCAAATTAGTGTCATATCTCCATTGACAGAGAAGCCAATGTGTGAGATCTGTGGCTACCTTTTATGGCTACACTTATTTTTGTTAAAGATTTACTTTCATTAAAAAATACTTGGGTGTGTGTTCCTGTGGAGTCAAGAAGTGGTCGCTGGATACCCTGGAGCTAAAGCTAAAGGTCATTATAAACCTCCCTGTGTTGGTGCTGGAAACATTTTGGATCCTCTGGAAGAACAATGGAGTAATCTCTCATCATCATCCTATGGTTGCTTTTTTGAGTATTTATACAACAACATTTTAAAGATAGAAGACAATTTAAAAGACTAAAGCCCATCTTCACTGTAACAACCAAACCTAAAAGCTAAAAGTAGTGTACTTGAAGCTGTCCATCCTTGGGAGCTCGTACTAAGGAAGACATTCAGGGTATATGTCTGTGTGTCTTTGTCTTGTTATATCTCTGCTGACCTTAATTACTCTTCCTTGAAATCACAGCCCTTATATTCTTTTGTAATATTTCAATCTGTAATTCTTAGAAGTATCTTTTCCCCTGAATTATTCCTGCAGGGAAGACATCTCTGATTCTTCAACCTGTTCCCATCATTTGTATATTTTCACTACACCACAGCTTTGGTGGCTTCCTTTTTAAGCTTTGATGGTTGTGCATGGTCTTCACCATCTTTATCAGTCAAAAAAGTAAACATTTATTTTATGCTCCAGTTATGTAAGTTGTTTCCCTGTATATTTAATACTGATGACCTATAGAATAGAAATTTATGCCTTTAATTCTCAAGTCAGGTAACTAAAGCAAGTCTTCAGAAACAAGAAGTAACATGGGTTTGTCTCACTATGGCTTAACTCTCATGCTTTCTATAATGCAGCCTGCTTTGCCTTCTTTTTTGCTTATTTTACAGTGTTGACTGATATTGAGCTTACTGAAGACCAAAACCTCATTAAATCCTGCCTATCTCCTGTGGCCGGTAGATTGGGCAGATGTGTTTTTAAATGCATGTTTCTTTTCATTCTGTTAGATCCAACTCATCTCTTCTGCTAGTCATAGCTTTTACCACATACTATATCTGTCATCTACCATGAATCATGCAGCTTCACAGTTAAAGAATCTGTAAGCAAAATGGACCTGCCCTGGAGATCTTAATCTATTTCACCCACAAAAATAGATAGTAGGGTAAGTTCAGCAGAAGCCAAAGCAGAAGGCCTTAAAAGCACTCTGTTCCTTACAGAGAGTGGGAGGAAGATGTTGGCTACTTGTATATCATAAAAAAGGGATTTTACCAGAATTGTATGTATTGTCTCTACTATAAAATGATAAGAAAGCACTATTATAAAATATCAAGACATCAAACACACACAGATACTTGTGTGTGCATGCATATACATTAATTTTATAAAAACATAGACATTCTATAAGTATGCACATATGTGTGTATATAGAGAGACTGTGAGATATACAAAACAAATAGATATAGAGGGAGAGAGAGTGAGTGAATGAATCTAGAGGTGATCAGTGAATTGAACCAGATGTTTTTCATAGCCTAGCACTGATGCATACAGACCCTATGAATCTTCCAACAAGTCCTTTGCTTATTGTCTTATATTATGATTTCCATCACTTTTACTAAACTAATATGTCACAATAAATTTTGTATGACCCTGTCATCTCTTTTGTTTTAGTCCTAGGAATGGACACTAAGGACACATACACCAGGCAAGCACTTTGCCACTCAGCTGTATCCCCCACCTCCATCAACTTAATTTCTGTAGTAATGTATTTTATTTCCCAGATATTGAAGGTCTAAGCTTCAGAATCCACATGACTTGGTCATGTGCTTAGACCAGCGTGAAGCAAAACTATAAATTATTTTCACACATTAGTGTATTTCTTGCCATGAGATTCAATCCCACCTACTAGTTAAAAGAATGAATAGAAATAAATGGATAGCCTTCAGGGTTAGTGCAGAATAAAGCAATTTCACATCTCATCAATTATGTGAAAATGCCAATGAAGCCCCTCTTAGCTTCTATTAGGATTCAGAACAATGACAATGTTCCTGTTGGCTTTGAAATACTGAGCAACTGTAAGGAAAAAAATCATTTTTTGATAATGGAAATGCCAAAGGTGGCTTCATTATTTCAGCTAGAATATGATTATAAAGGCTTATTCATAGAGTGCAATCACACTGGACACCAAATATGGGTGATAATAGGGCCCATTATCAGCAAGCCATCTTCCTTGCTTAGGTCTATGGGCTGTTCCCAGAGCCTGACTCATGTCCAGCTAAGATGATGACTCCAGTTTCACTGAGGTATCAAAGCTGAATTCCCATTCTCTTGCTCAGAACTTCAGTGTTTTCATGTAATTTTTTAATGAAAGTTCAACCATGCACAATTAATAGGAGCTATACTATTTAACTTAATTCTAGATTTTCTAAAGAAGGGAAATTCACACTGATAGAAAAATATTTGAGCATATTATACTGTGTAAAAAATTTAGGTTTTACATTTTGGATTACACATTTAATTATTGAACCACTGAAAGACTGATCCACTCATACCAGACTGCACAATTCACACGCATGTCATTCTTTGAAACTATTAAATTGAGTAGTTGAATTTACATGAAATCCATTCATAGTCACTGAACAAAAATATAAACTAGCAGCTAGCAAGTTGATGGCCGAGTCCACATTCAGTGTCTGACTAACAAAGTCTCATGGAACACAAACTTCTGACCAGTTACACAGAACCTGGGGCTGATTTCACAGCACAGTGCTGACTCTGAGTATTTATGACAGTGCTCATAGTTCACAAAATTTAAAATACTTGTTAAGTTGTGCTTAATGAAAATGTCTGCTAATTCCTGACATAAACTATAAAATTAGAACTCTTACTTTAGACATAGCAATTGTACTTTCTCACAAACTGATCAGACTATGATATCTAACACCTTTTCAATTATTGATTTTGATATTAAGATATAGCACAGCCCACCAAATTCACCCCCTTTAAGCACGAGGGACACAAGTATCTTCAGTGTCACATTTACAAAAAACACACAAGAGATCCATGGAGGGGAAATGACATTCCAATGTGGAAAAAATAATAATAGAGCATATACCAGATGCCCCAAACAGACTTCTATGCATGATTTTTCCCTAAGTTGTATTTTTGTATCAGAGGAATGTTGTGGGACAGATAAATAAGATTTCTGCCAAAACAAGTCTGAAAGACTCCTAGACACTTTTTCTGAGAATGAAGTCCTCAAAACCAAAGTAGTAATATATCCTGGGAACTAGTTAGAATGGTAAGTTTGTGGAAAACACCCCATGTCTACTGCTATAGAAACTTAAGCCCCAAAAGACCAGATCATGAGTTCCAACAAGACCCCCAAGGGACTGTGAAGAAGGAGAAAGCTCCTGAAACACACATGGAGAAATGGCACATGCAACCAGTGAGGGCCAGCATGTTATAGCCCTTCATCTCTGGTAAGGAGAAAACAGGGCTCATTCCATTATGACAAGAGAACCAGATCACCAGGCCAGGGAAGTAGAAAGATAGAAATGATTTGGGTTTCTACATCTTAAAATAAACTTCATCGCCCTAGAAAAATTGCAACCAATGGAAATGTAATGGAATTGGAAGCAAAACAACTTAAAAGTTTATGTAAAGAAACAGACCCCAGCCAGATCCAATATATCATTCTCCAGGATCCAGATGGGTGAGCGTGCTTGAGGAGAGATACTCAATATCTCCACCCTTCTTATCTAGCTCAACTCACTCTTCCTGTGTCCCAGTCTAGTCTGCCTACCTGGCTTGTGCTGCTGCCAACCTCTAGGCTTGAGCCAGAACCTACCTTGCCTGCCCATAAACCATAAGCCTCAACTAAGCCATACCCAGCTTCTTCATCCAGACATATCTTACACAACTTTATCCAGGGTCTAGCCTGTTGAGTTAACCTGATCCACCCCTCCACGCAACTTATCAGAACAACAGCTGTATCCACCTGACTTCATTCCATCTAAACCATGTCCAACATCTAGGTCCAATCTGACCTCCTCATTTCAGACACAGATCTCATGTCCAGATCTCATTATAAATACAACCAATATCTGTGCAGGGGTATTGGTTATCTCCATGAATGGTCCTTGGTTGGAGTATCAGTCTCAGAAATGACCCCTCTGCCCAGATTTTCCATTCTGTTGCTCTCCTTATGGAGCTCCTGTCCTCTCCAGGTCTTACTATCTCCCCCTTCTTTCGTAAGATTCCCTGCACACCGCCCAAAGTTTGGCTCTGAGTCTCAGCATCTGTTCTGATGCCCTGCAGGGTAGAGCCTTTCAGAGGCCCTCTGTGGAACAGGAACTCTCTCTGACATGAACTGATTAGCCTGCTCTTTGATCACCTCCCCCTGAGGAGGAAACAAGCTTACCAGGCCACAGAATAAAATAATGTAGCCACTGCTGATGAGATCTGATAGACTAGGATCAGAAGGAAAGAGAGGAGGACCTCCCCTATCAGTGGACCTCCCCTATCAGGGGAGAAACATGGGTAGGGAAAGGGAAAGGAGGGTGGAATTGGGAGGGGAGGAAGGAACGATCTCCAGGGGGGATAAAAAGTGAATAAACTGTAATTAAGAAAAATTTTAAAATTACATTAAAAATCAAACAATATGAAAGATCAAGGGTATATCTCCCCCTAGAAGTATTATAAAACTGTTTGCCAGTAAGAATTGCTTAGAGCACAAAGACTTTGAGGAATTTAAAGAGACCAAATAAATAGCTCAATAAGCTTAAAGAGAATAAACATATCAGCTAGATAGAAATGGATAAAGACAATCCAGGATTTGAGAATGAAATTTTAAGTAAGAGATGGAAACGTTAAAGAAGAATCAAGCTCAAATAAAGATGCAATTGAAAAGCCAATGAACCATCTAGAAAACTCAAAGGGAAGACTTACAAGTGGAAAGAATCATGGGGAAGATGGGCTATCAGGACACAAAGATAACACAGAAGATCTAGATGAAATAAGCAAAGACTATAAAATAATAAAACAGAGGAAAGGACATATAGAAAATGTAGAACATCATGAAAAGACCAACTTTCAAATAACAGAAACAAATAAGGGAAAAAAGTCCTAAGTTTATGGCATAGACCAGACTACTAATGATATCATAGAAAAAAAAACTTACCCAAACTAAGAAAAGACATACCCAAACATAAACAAGAAGCATACTGGACAACATATAGTCAAGAACAAAAAGAAATATCCCCACAGCATATTATAGTTGGAACACTTAAATATACAAAACATAGAATATTGAAAGTTGCAAGAGAATAAAATGCAAGTCAAATATAAATGAAAACCTAACATAACAGTTGATTTCTCAATAGAAAATTTGAGTGCTAGGAAGACATAGAACAATGCTTTCTAAGTCCTAAAAGACCATGAGAGCCAACCTAGAGTAATATGCCCAACAAAACTATACAACATAGTTGTAGGAGAAAGAAAAACTTTCCATAACATAAACAGACTAAAAAGATTTAGATATGACAAATCTAAAGAAATATAACAGGGCATAGGGGTCTTTTATGAGACTGTTTCTCCAACCAAGGACCATGTATGGATATAACCTAGAACCCCTGCTTGAATGTAGCAAATGGTAGCTCAATATCCAA
>CM053758.1:33200766-33275212 GCA_028658305.1 Pachyuromys duprasi | reverse complement strand
CAATGGCTGGCTTTTCGACCTCCCCACCCAGCAAGGGAGGAGCAACCTTGCTAGGCCACAGAAGAGGACATTGCAGCCATCACTGAAGAGACCTGATAAGCTAGAGTTAGATGGAAGGGGAGAAGGTCCTCCCCTATCAGTGGACTTGGAAAGGGGCAGGGAGGAGACAAGGGAGGGATGGGGGGGGGGATAGGGAGGGAATGTGGGAGGGTGCTACAGCTGGGATACAAAGTACATAACCTGTGATTAATAAAAAATAGAAATGTTTAAAAAATCATAATGCAGCCCTGAAAAAAAGAAAACACAGGAAGCAATATTGTGTGCTGAAGAGAGAAATTAGGCTGTAGAAAATAGTACAAAGCCATAATTATTAGAATACAAAGTACCACTGAAAACCCAAAGGACAGCACAATGGCTGAAATCTACACATACTTTAAAATAATAACTTAAGTATTAATGGTCACAATTATCCAATCAAAAGACACAAACTTACTGAATAGATCAGGAATCAAAATCAATCTATTTGTTGAATGTAAGAAACACATATTAGCTTTAAAGACAGATGTTGCCTTAGAGTCAAAGACTAGGCATAATTATCCCAAAGAGGACCAGGAAACAAGTAAGCATGACTAGCCTAGTATCTGATAAAACAGACTTCTGTTTTCTTCTTCTTTTTATTCTTTTTCTTTCATTTTTATTAATTACAGTTTTTCACTTTGTATCCTCCCTGGAGCTCCCTTGATCCTCCCCTCCCAACCCCACACTCCTTCCCCCTTCTTCACCCATGCCCCTCCCCAAGTCCACTGATAGGGGAGGTCCTCCTCTCCTTTCTTCTGATCATAGTCTATTAGGTCTCATCAGGAGTGGCTGCATTATTTTCCTCTGTGGTCTGGTAAGGCTGCTCTACCCTCAGGAGGAGGTGATCAAAGAGCAGACCAATCAGTTTCTGTCAGAGACAGTCCCTGTTCCCATTACTACAGAACCCATTTGGACACTGAACTGCCCTGGGCTACATCTGTGCAGGGGTTCTAGGTTATCTCAATGAATGATCCTTGGTTGGAATATCAGTTTCAGACGTCCAACTAAAACTATTTAGAAGACATAAGAAGGGACACTTTCATTTTAATCAAAGGAACAGTTAATTATAAAGACATTACTCTTCTAAACATATAAACACCACATTCTGGTACACTCAATTTTATTAAAAACTGTAATACTGGATTTAAAGACACAGATTAACATTAAAACATTAATATCTGGTGATTTGAATACTCCACTTTTTTTCAATGGACAGGTCACTTAAACATCAGCATTAAATAATATCAGATATTGGATGGGATTAACAGATATGTACAGAATATTCCACCCAAATACCAAAAGATATTCATTTTATTCACCAGAACATAGAAGTTTATCTAAAATAGATCACATCCTGGAACTGAAAACAAACCTATCAATACAAAAATATTGACATAACTCCGTGTATTCTATTTGACCACAATGCAATAAAAGTTAAATTTGACAGCAAAAAAATATCACACAAAAAAACATTTTAGGTAAGCAGAAAAACTCATGAAGATTAAACAACTGATTACTGAATGATGAATGTGTTAAAGAAGAAACCAAGAAAAAAGAAAGAAATTCCTGGAACTAAATGAAAATTAAAAACCTCAACACAACACAACTTTTGGGACACATTAAAAACAGTCCTACAAGGGAAATATATAGCACCAAATGCCTACATTAAAAATCAGAGAAAGAGAGAGAGAGAGAAGGAGAGAGAGAGAATAAATAAATGGGTTAATGAAGCAACTCAAAATTTGAAAAAATAAGAGCAAAGTGAATTAAAACCCAACACTATACCTGAGAAGCTCTATTTTCAGTTCTTGGCCAGCATTGTCCAAGAGACCCCCCAAACATTTCAGGCTATTGCTATTGCCCTTAGTTGCCTTCGAAAGGTAGAAGATAAGTTCCTATTGGTTAGCAAACCAGGCACTCTGCACACTGGGCCCAGAGGCCACTAACCTGGACTTAACCTGAAAGCTTTCTCCATGAGTTCTAGGTTTGAAGGTACCAGAAGCTGCCAAGCTTTCAAAGGAGGGAAACAACCAACAGTCCTCCCCAGCTATAAACTGCATGAACCACAACAATGGCCATCATGGCACAATGACGCTGGTCTGTGCAGTAATAGCATACATACCTTGGCAGTGACCAACAGCCCTGTAATTGGTTCAGAGCCTGCTCAGCAGAACAGAGATCATGACTGATGCTGGGAACTTACCCAGCATCCCAGATCTGGTAAAGTCCTGAATCTTGGAAGAGAACCCACAATCACTAGTTTACAAGGCTAGTATAATCCTTTTCTACTTTCTAATGATTTGTCCTTTAACTAACAGATGAGTTCTCAGTCATCATCAAGGAAATTTCTTTTTTTCGATAGTCAGAGAACACACACACACTCACACACACACACACACACACACACACACACACACAAACCCCATAATTGATCAATGTGCAGAGTTTTCTAGCTCAAATCTAACTGATATATCTGCAACACAACCTCTGATGCACTGGGTTCAGGGAATCACTATGAAAAGGGGGTGGGGAAAGATTGTAGGAACTGAATGAACAGGGAGTTTGCTTTGATTTTCTGTCTCCTAGAAATGTCAGAAGTAAGACTCATGAAGTCTCATCAACATGGCTGTCTAAATATGACCTGAAGAAATAACAGCAAAAGACATGCTAACGCGAACAGGGGAAAGTTCACAGGCCTCAAGGTTAGGCTGAGAACTACAGGCAACTAAGGAATGCTGAGAATAGGAGAAATAGTATTCTATGAGGAGGAGAGTTGGTTGTCTGATGCTAAATAGTAAGTTCTGACATTTTATGGACCAAGCAGCTTGTATTTGTATGTTTTGAAGCACACACACACATACACAATTAATTCAAGAAAAAAAAGGGGTCAAGAATTTGAAAGCAAGCAAGGGTTACATGGGGCAAGGATTTGGAGAGATGAAAAGAAGGGGTGTATGATATAATCATTTTATAATCTCAAAAAGTTTAAGATTATTTTAAAAATAAATCTTTAAAACGTCAGAGTGACACAGAGGGTGAAGAAGGAAACCAAGCGTCAGGATTGTTAGTGCAGCGAAGGACGCCTGGGAGAACATACATGTTGGCTGGTCCCTAACTTTACCACGAACTTAAATGCAGCTAAAAATATAGTTAAATTTTCACCTAGAAACTCTTGATCTTTGCTTCAACACCACCTGCTTCAATACTGCATTTCATAGCATTCATTAGGATGCTGGTAATTTCCTATCCAAGTATAACACTTCTGAGCTGAGTATTTGAGCTCCCTGAAGTTGGGATGACTGCTCACCTCACTGGCTTTTAATACACTAATCTGAATTCTCTATAGAGAAAAGAGTGAGCTTTGTCACAAGGGGATCCAAAGACCCTGGATACAATCCACATATTGTATAAATGTGTAAGTATAAGACAAGAATCAGAATCTTGAGAAAGATGATGAGTTACTTGATTCACTAGATGTATTTTCTTCATTGTTCAAAGCTGTGCTCACATGAAATATGATGCTGGTTTCTAACTATGTGCTATTTGGGACATAGCTTAGTACAGGGTGCCCAATAAATGGGAAAATGAATATTAATTTGTATTATAGAACTAGGTTTAAGTGGAAAGAGGGAAAACAAGGTGCCATGATTAAGAACATAGTGATGTATCTCTTCCAAGTAGACACCTGGGCTCTGTTGTAGTGTGGCTAAGTATTGATGCAGAAGATGAGTCATGGGCTTCTCGGGTTTATTCCTGGTCTGTTTCTGGGAAAATGCAAAAATTTATCAGGAGACCTGTCTTCCTAAGATGCTACTAAGCAAACAATGTTTCTTGTTTTCTATTCCTATAAAGTCAAAGATTACAGTAAAGTAAGAACAAATGAAGATAAATTGGCAAAATCAACAAAAGAAGAAAGAAAGCACAAGGAAATCAAACACTCTAGCAGGCCCATTTCATAAAGCAATAAGTAACATCACACTAATACAGAAGTCTGTTTCAGTGAGCATTCGACTCACTTTCCTGGTACTTAACCTAAGAAGTTAAGTTAGGACTTAACCTAACTCTGGCAATGGTGAGAACAAAGACATTGGTTATGAAGGAGCATCAACACTGCCCTCACTGTTTGTCCAGAATGAAGTCCACCCATTCATATCTGACTGGGGCATGAATGGCCTGTGAGCCTGGCTTTTCTGAATGATGTTCCCACATGCAATGAGCCAGAGAGAGAAAGAGAGAGTTCTCATAAGCGATTATTTTTGGTGGAAATTCTGAATCACCAAGCCTGTATTAATATAGAATGCAGGTTTATCAAAACTCTCACCTGACCCTGACCAACAACCAAGGCACTGTGGCTCTCAGTGCAAGAACCACCCTTGACGACTCTGCCTAGCTTCTCCTGATTAGGCAGTCTCTTCTCCAGGTTGCAACTCACTTGCCAAAAAAAAAAAAAATTAAAACTACTGTGCTAGCCACCATCATCAGTTGGCTATATTGCAGATTAGAATGGAGAGGCCCTTTGGAAAAGTAAGGGACCCAGGGGCACAAAGTTGGAAAGAAACCTGTGATGGGCGGAAAGGAGGAGAGCAAAGGACTGCTGCACCTCTCACTGATCTTGTCAGCCTTACCTTGCAGGAGCAGACTGAGCACCTGTCTTCTCTCAGAATCCACACTTGTCCATTGTGCTTCAATCCTCCTTCGTGGGGACAGTCACCAGAGCAGGAGGGCCCAGAGGGACACAGGCAATCAAAACCTCCCACTAAGTTGATGCAGGCAGAGTCGTTCCAACAGGTGTGAGTTCTTAAGGCACATTCGTCAATGTCTGTAAGAAATAAATCACAGAAGTTCAAAATCCAGCAAAGGGAACCCAGGAAACACCAATAACATTAAGCAGCAGTATGGTGGGTTTACCTTGTGTTAGGCGCTTTACCAAGCTTTCACAAACATTTGCTCATATATTCTGCAAGGCAAACGCTCTGGGTAGGCGAATCCCAGCGCTAAAGCTTGCCGAGTTACAGAGCATGCCCACTGCCAGCTACCCAGTGGCTGCTATGAGGTCAAATCTATAGCTGCTCGGCTAGTTAAAATATCTACTTGTAGCTCTATTCTCTTATAGCGGCCATCGATTTCATTAATTCATCAATTATAGGATATGCCCTTTGAAGCCTAATTCTTGTAGAAAAATGTACATAAACCACAGAACAGAAGCAAGTGGGTAATTAGAACAACTCTAGCACGGTCTAACTTCCCAAGTCCCTGATGCCAGGGCTTTCCAAGAAGTTGGTGTGCGATTCTTGGTTGGCATCTTACTAAACATTAAAATATTTAACATCCTCATGGTCAAAGGAATGTTGGGTCTCACAAAAATGTCAAAACGACGGCAGGTATGGCTTGAACGCTGATAAAGACAAGTGTATTGAAGGTTGTATTCACTCACAACATAATAGGGAAAGCAGCCACAACCAGGCACTCCACCTGACGGTTCAAACGACCGCAATGTCTCAGACACACTGTGTCTGTGTACTCCCACTTGAGCCCTTTCCTGACAGCCCAACTCGAAAGGCAGCCAGTGTTGCCTTTAAATGGCTACTCTTAAATAAATATATTCATTAAATTTAGATGAAATATATTATCCAGAAACTTCTGCTCGTTGGTACTGGTGTCGTAGCAAGAAAATTGTACTTGGCCTTTCTTTTTATGTGCATTTTAAGATTTATCAGAAGGCACTTGTCATTTGTCTGTCAAAATCTTCTTCTCCCTTGGCTAATCTCTAGCTGTGTCTACAAATACCCTTCAGATGATGAAAATCTACTGTGTGCAAGGTTATTGGTACAACAGATGTGACTGATACCACACGTAATGCAAGAGAACATGCAAGATACTGCTGTCATGAAGTCGATGGAACAGAACACACAACTTAGACACCATGGACAGGCTACTGATCATTAGGCTGGACTTCTGTAGGAGGGTAGAACATTAGAATAACGCCATCGCATCTGAATCCCACACTAATATTTATGTGAAATTGTACTTCATTAGGATAAAAAAAAATCAACACTCTGCAGACAAACTTCTTGAAGGCAGATGGGAGTTAAATCAGAGGCCCACAGCTAGACAATGGGCAGAGAGTGAGAAATTTTGGAATATACAGCCCATAGTGGAATTATTTTTCATCAAACTATTCCCCTCAGAGATCACAGAGCTACAGGAAAGAGAAGTTAGAAATCCTGTAAGAGACAGAGGGATGGATGACTGGAAGAAAACAGTGTCTTCTAGACACAGCAAGAGAGATGAACATACAAACTCAGAGATACTGTGGCAGCATTCACAATGACTACACAGGTTCAAGCTGTAGACACAGTACTGAGAAGAAGTGGACACCGAGTCCCAAACCTAACCACAAAGCTATTTGTAATTGACAGCTGCTGGGATAGGAAAAGTCAGCTTTCTCCAATAGAGTGTCACTGGGTATATCAACCATATTCTGGGATGGTCCCCATGCTCAGGAATAGTTGGCTAACACAAAACAAACTTTTTTCTTTTTTTTTTTAATTAAATTCTTTATTAATTACACTTTATTCACCTTATATTCCCCTGTAGTTCCCTCCCTCCTCCCATCCCAATCCCTCCCTTCCTCTCCCCTGTGCACCCGTGTCCCTCCCAAAGTCCACCAATAGGGGAGGTCCTCCTTTCCTTCTCTCCGATCCCAGTCCATCAGGTCTCATCAGGAATGGCTGCATTGTCTTCCTTTGTGGCCCAGCAAGGCTGCTCCCCCCACAGGGGGAGGTGATCAAAGAGCAGGCCAGTCAGTTCATGTCAGAGGCAGTCCTGTTCCCATTACTATGGAACCCACTTGGACACTGAACTGCCGTGGGCCACACCTGTGTAGAGGTCCTAGGTTACCTCCATGCATAGTACCTGGTTGGACCATCAGTCTCAGGAAGGACCCCTGTGCTCAGACCACTTGGTTCTGTTGCTCTCCTTGTGGAGTTCCTGTCCTCTCCAGATCCCACTATTTCCCACTCCCCTCGTAAGATTCCCTGCACTCTGCCCAAGTGTTGGCCATAAGTCTCAGCATCTGCTTCGATAGTCTTCAGGGCAGAGCCCTTCTGAGGCCCTCCATGGCAGGCTCCTGACCCGTTCCCTGCCCTCTACTTCTTCCGATGTCCATCTCCTTTGCCCTTCTGGATAGGGATTGGGCATTTTAGCAAGAGTCCTCCCTCTTGATTAGTTTCTTCAGGTGTACAGATTTGAGTAGGTTCATCCTATACTATATGTCTATATGAGTGAGTATATACTGTGTGTGTCTTTCTGCTTCTGGGATAGCTCACTCAGGATGATCCTTTCCAGTTCTCACCATTTACCTGAAAATTTCATGATATCAACTTTGTGATTTTTTTTTAGGGATTTTGTTTCATTTTGTTTGGTACTTTTTATATTGGTATTTTGTTCATTTTGAGGTTTGTTTTTACAGAGGTTTATTTTTTTTGAAACAGAAAAACAACAAAATTGGGTGGGTAAGAAGATGGGAAAGATCTAGGAGAAGTTGGAGGATGGAAAATACAGAGCCATATATATGTATGTATGTATGTATGTATGTATGTATGTATATATATATATATATAATTTTGAAAATCTTATATTACTACTTTAAAGCCAAAGCAGCAATTTTTACTGATATATATCCATACTTATGTGTACACCGTTTATATTTGTACACATATAAACTATGAATATACTGACAGTTCCTGTTTTTCTAGGTTATTTGAGTGGGTTATGCTATTTCGATCACAAGACAGAAAGTTAGCTTCAGTTTTTAAAGGGGGAAACTGAGGTACAGGTAGGTAGGTGATTGGTTCATGCTACAGCAGGGAGTGCTTTTTGAGGATTCTGTTGGCCTGTGTCAACTCAAGAGCTAAAGTGTACAACAGTATTCTATGGTTTCTATTTACTTTCAACAACTTAAACTCGAGACTCTAAGATTAATTTTCAAAAATTATATCTTACACAGATCCCTTGAGTACTTTTAGTTGACATTCTGAGTATAAAATGATGCAATTATCCCAAGTGTGTTAGAGTTTTGAAGCAATTACGACTTGAAAATAATGGGAAATCTATGACCTGTGTTCTCTTCCTGACTGCAGGGACCATATTGCTATAAAACAGATTCATGGCAACAATACAATAAGACATTAAGTAGTTTCAATGGTATATTTCTGCGACACTGGGGGGTTGAACTTGCAGTCTTGTGCATGCTACACAGGTACCTTCTGAGTGAGCTCCCCAAACCTCCTTTTATTTTTTATTTTGAGACAGTGTCTCCTGATGTTACTAATGCTAGCCTTGGATTCATTCAGGAAGCCAGGCTAACCTTAAATGTGCAATCCTCTTAATAGCCCTCCAGAGTATCTGAGATTGTAGGCCTGCACCCCTAGGCCCACATAACAATAATTTCTAGAACCTATTTTTTTCTAAGATACATGTTCTCTTTTTGTTCTACCAACTAAAGTCTCAGGGAAGCCATTTAGTTAACAAACAATGATTGAAAACCATGGAAAGGATGAAAACTTCGATGCCTGGATTCTAACTCAGCATAACAGGGACTCACTCGTCTCAGAAGTGTGTTTCATAATATTCTTAGGCCAGACCACTGCCAGCACATTATGGAGTGTGGCTCTTCTTTCTCCACCACTTTTTATCTCTCATTCTTCTGTCATCTAACTATTCCTAACCAAAGTCAGCACCGAGGAAGAAGTTAGTAGATCCTACTTGCAATCCTACTTTTCCATGCTTACCATGACCCAGTCACTTCACCTGTGAGAGCACAGTCCCATGGACATCTTCTGTACTCCAGAGCCCCTTTACCATTTACACAGTCTTAGCAATCTCGACTCATATAAAAACAAAACTATAGATAATTTAATAAAAAAACTATGTTTATTTCTTGATATAATACATGTGTACATAGAAAAGACATTTTAATCCCTACACTCTCAGTTGATTAGCTCAAACGATGATGCTAGTTTGTGGTACTATCTTACTCTTCTGACTTCTCATTGTAATGACAGCAGAATTCGGGTTAGTATTGGGATGTGCCCTGATTTGGAACAACACAAAATGGAAAAACTTGTGTTACTCTGAAAATAAGTTAAAAATATGTTTATAACTATCTCATAATAACTTTAACCTAGGAAACAGATAGTTGGATACACAAGTATATAAATAAATGATTGATACATATAGACAGATAGAAATGGATGCACACAGATATTCATACATAGGCACACATACAGATTTATAGATCAATAGATGATAGATGATGAGAGGTAGGTGAAAGATACACAGACATATAGATAGATAAATAATTGATAGATAATAGATAAAAAGTAGGTAGATGAGATACAATAGTTATGCAGATAAAATATAGACAATAGATATTAAGATAGGTAGATAAATAGTAGTTAAATAGATATTATCTATAGAAGCAAACAATAAAATTCAGGTTTCATTTTGTTGATTAGATTTTACAAGCTCATCACTCAGGTGTCTTTGTTTTAACCTTCAATTTATTCTTCTCTCTCCTGTCACTTCTCACCTTAGTGTCCTGACTGACATGGGACTGCAGACCTGATGGAAACATTGGGAGTTGAGCTTGCAACATTACAGAGAGATTTAACTAATGCAGTAAGTAGCAGGCCTCTAGGCTCTGCAACCATAGGACTATGTGAACCCATAGTTCTCCCATGTCTCCCTTAGGAAGCAAACACATCTACCTTACCCCTCTTCCTGCGGTCTCTCAGTATTTCTTTGATGTTTATAATCAAATGTCCAACCTGTCACACATCATCTCACCAATCAACAACTTTAAATGTTATCTCCTGTCCTTCCTACTTTTCCTTTAAAAGTCATGAATATAAAAAATCTTTAGTTAAGGGTCTAGAGAGATGGCTCAGTAGCTAAGAGCACTGCATGTTCTTCCAGAGGTCCTGAGTTTGATTCCTAGCAACCACATAGTGGCTCACAGCCATCTACACTAGGATTTGTTGCCTTCTTCTGGCCCACAGGTGTACACACAGAGCAATCATATACAGTAAGTGAAAAATAAATAATAAATACAAAACAAAAAAAGAAAAGCAAAAGCATTTTTTAAAAAGGTTAGCTTAGAAAGAGTAAGTAAGAAAGAGATCTATTGGGCAACCTGATGAGTGTAGCCAACAATGCACTGTATCTAGAAAACTGTTGTGAGCACATTTTTTTTTTTGTTCTCACTATAAAACTATAAAACTGCAAGATAATAATCATGCAGATTAACTTTGTTTATGCACTTAACTTTGAATATATTTCAACATATCATATTGTGCACCACAAACATACAATCTTATATTTAAGCAAAGAAAATAAGTATAGATTTAGGATCCCCTACAAGCTGTGCTGCTTTCCATTCCAGGTATTTGAAAACACATTTTTAATTAAATTTTTATTTTTCATATTAACTACAGTTTATTAACTTTGTATTCAGATGTAGCCCCCTCTCTCTTTCCCCCCATTCCCACCATCCCTCCCTCATCTCCTCCCTGCCCCTCTCCAAATCCACTGATAGGGGAGGTCCTCCTCCCCTTCCATCTGACTCTAGTCTATCAGGTCTCATCAGGACTGGCTGCAAAGTCCTCCTCTGTGGCTTGGCAAGGCTTCATCCCCCCTTAGGGGGAGGTGAGCAGAAAGCCAGCCACTGAGGTCATGTCAGAGACAGTCCCTGTTCCCCTTTCTAGGAAACCCATTTGGATACTGAGCTGCGATGGGACACATCTGAGCAGGGGTTCCAGGTTATCTAGGTTATCTCCATGAATGGTCCTCGGTTGGAGAATCAGTTTCAGAAAAGACCCCTAGGCCCAGATTTTTTGGTTTTGTTGCCCTCCTTGTGGAGCTCCTGTCCACTCAAGGTCACACTATCTCCCTGAAGTCTTGGGATGAGTGTTCTGCAGTCTGTAATTCTCTACATGTTGTCCATTTGGGGTCTCTTTTTTTAAACTACTGTACACAAAAAGAGGTTTCTTTTTTCTGATGAGGGTTGACAAATGCCTTAGTCAGTGGTTACAACAGTAAGTCATAAGAAGTTGGTTTAATATTGTGTCTCATTAGCATAGCAACAACAGTAGTTCTCCCCTGGCAACTCTGACTTGCCTACACATATATTCTTGGCCCTAATATCAGCATTAGATGTGAGATTTATTTTGTGGACCTGTCTTTAAATCCACTCAGAAAATGGCTGTTTCTTCCCATAACATTCACGTCACTATTGCACTATGTTCTAGGTTATATCCATACATGGTCCTTGGTTGGAGAAATAGTCTCATTAAAGACCCCTGTGCCCTGATATATTTGGTCCTCGTGGAGCTTAGGAATAGTGATTCCTCAAGATGCAGCTGTACCACTCCTAGGCAAATATCCAAAAGATGTTCAAGTACACAACAAGGACATTTGCTCAACCATATTCGTAGCACCTTTACTCATAATAGCCAGAACCTGGAAACAACCCACATGTCCCTCAACTGAGGAATTGATACAGAAATTGTGGTACTTTTACACAATGGAATTACTCAGCAATTAAAAATGAGGAAATCATGAAATTTGCATGCAAATGGTGGGACCTGGAAGCAATAACAGTCTTATCATCAAGTTCTGGGAGCAACTAATGTCCGTGGTAATAGTATCATATGTTTGGGGCCCTAGAGTACCTCACTTGCCAACAGCTTCAAAAGAGGTAGGCCACTTCTGGTACTGAACTTTGTATATTTTTATCCTGTGAAGTCTCTCAGAGACATTGTTGGCTCTTTATCAGTGACTCCATTTTAATTGTTTTATAAATGTGATATAAATATTTTAGGGAGCTTTTACAGTAATAGGTTTCTATCTGAATTCTTGAAATGTCTTTAGTTTTATTTGTCATTCTCTACAATGTAAATAATGGAACTCTGACCTTATAACTTGTTCTGAATTGCATTATTATTTTAATTTATTGTTTCATCAATATGTGAATATATTTTATTAAAGTAAACCCCCACTTCATAGCAATGCCTCTGATTGCTCTCATACATTTTTTTCTTTCAAATTCATGTGCTCTTTTTCTAAACCTACTGAATCTACTCATTGCTGTTATTCTGAGCATGGATATAAGGCCATCTACTGGAATATGGAGATATGACCTGGGGCCATATCCAAAGAAGCAAGCTGACTCTCCCCCAGCAGCCACTAACTGATTTGCCCATCACTATGGACAATGACTTCACTGAGAGCTTTCATTTTATTCCTAATTCTTCCCAATGACCCAAATGACAGAATACATTGTAGGCAATCTAAATATTTATATAACTTCATATAATATATAAATTCATGAAATTTATAGAAAACACTATTTATACAGCCTATATTGACAAAATTTTGTTTTTGCAGTGTTCATCAAACACAAGGAATAATCAGTACTTTTGCCCTTACAGAAAACTTTTTCTTACTGAATTATAATCTGAGAAATCCTTGATTCTAATGTAAAGTAGAATAAACAAATAAAAGAGTAATCATAAAATAGAAGTGCAAAAGTCCATCCCCAAAATAATTCTGTTGTTTTTTTCTATCAATTTTTTTTTTAGGAAAAGGGCAGAGGGAACCACTTAATAAATCTCCCCAGAAATTGTCTAGAATTATAATTCCAAGTTTTGCTCTCTTTAATCTCCAAGTTAGCCATTAATTTACACCCCCAAAATGATACCTTAGTCTTTGGCTACTTCAGATTTATAGTATTGCAAACACATTAGCAATCTCTTCCTTCCACAAAAAAAGTAAGCATAATGACAAGGATACCTATTGTCCATAACAAAAACAAACTGTAAAACCCAAATCTTCTGTGCAGAATGGAAAGATTTCAAAGTCAATAAGGACTGTGTTGCCTACAGAGTTCTGTGTAATTGCTTTACTTATGACACAGAAACCTAATTCTACTTCCATACAATTTAACAGATTTATGGAAAGCCAGATGTTAGCAATTACGGAAATGGACATTATTCATATTCTTGGTAACACAGACCTGTTTGCTCTGTACAAAGCCAGTTTAATCTGTTACACATATCCCAAGGCATCCAAAAAGAAGAGGCACCCTATTTACATATTGCAGTTATTGTTCTCTGCTGAGCAAATACAAAGATACCCTCCCAGGAGACATCTCCAAATCATCACCTAGCCCGACGAGACAATGTAACAAAGATCAACCAAAGCATTTCATACTCAAACCCATAGTCATCACAGCTGCCTTGTTTTTCTTATTGTAAATACTGGTTTTCTGTGATTTCCTTGTGTTTCTCCTTATAGGTTTATTACTTAAACAGTCAATGCTTGAATAAGACTCTTCTCAATAAGATTCCATGGCTAAGCCTGCATTAGAACTAATTTTCTTGGTGATATTTTCACAAATTCTGAAAGTTGTGATTACTGTACTCAATTTTACTCTAAGAGAAATCTAGTGGCACATTGTCTGATTCTTTCTTTGATTTGAGGGTGTGACATTTTTCTGGGCATGGGAAAAATATACTTCATAGATATTTATATCAGAAGCAATCAAACCATTCCCAAATTAGCCCCAAACAATTTCCCTACTCCTTGGGGAGAAAAATTGGCTCCGCAGGAGTCTTAATGCCGTAAAAAACTGTAAAGGTGCTTGCCTTGGGAGTGGAAAATGCTACAGGTTGATTTCTGAATCCAACAAAAACAGCTTTCCTAAGGGTAAGTACTGGTTAGGCCAAGAAAATGAACTGTCTCATTACCCCATATTTCTTCTTCTTGAATAACTTTTGTAGCATATCAGACTCAAAACAGGTAATGTGTCAGAAAAGGAAATGTGAACGAGGGTGTGAACATCTGACTGTGTGGGTTCTGACTTGGAAACCACTACCCGACATTAGTGGTTCAGAAATGAGAAGAGAGCTGGGGGGCTTATTAGACAGACAAGATAAAGCACAGGTACCTCCTCATAGCTACAGTGGTATTACTTCTTTCTGGCAGAAAGATTATGGGATAAAGCACATATACCACACATCAGCAGAATAATTGTGATAAAATGCAGAGAAAGACAAGGTCTCTTGCAACTAGCAAAGCAAAGGGCTTACAGAATATTAAGCTGCAGGTAGCTCCAGGCACTTGTATAAGGCTTCATGGCTATGAGACCTTGTAGTCAGTCTTACCACATTTAGCTAGAAGGTCTGCTTTAGAGCACAGACCATTAAGGATGAGACTGACATCCATAACACAGTGGAAGCTATCACCAAGCACAGCAAGGAACTCAGATCATTTTACTTTCACGGAGCATAAGATATGTAGCTAAAGGAGATAAATGGGACATGCCTTCCTTATGTGCCAGGATGCATGTCATTGGAAGTTTCCAGTGTTCAACCAGGGTCACCTTTTCAGTCTCTTTCTTAGACCTCATCAGATGACTCTATCAATAAAGAAAGCAATATGGTCTGCACTAGCCATTCCTGCATGTAGTCCCTTGATCTTAATTCTTGGTGTCAACAACTAAAAACTGCCTCAAATTATTCATCATAGTTGTCTCCTGCATGTGTGCAAGCTTTGAGGGACCTTGTCTACCTATCCAAGGTTCTGAGGTTCCTCATGACAACTTACTGCAAAACCATCTGCTAGACTGAGCAACTATTGAAACATTGTTATGAAAATTTTATCAGAGAGCTTTCGTAAATTTCTGAGGTTTAGTATTCCCTTAATCAGTCAACTTTTTAGTTATTCAATTTACCATGTTTATCCATTACTGTGTCAGGCTAACTGCTTAGGGAAGGAGATATAATGGAGAAGGGAGGAATATACAGTCTCACAGGTAAGGATGTTAATATCTCTTCATTACAAATTTCTATTTATCCTAAAGTCCCAACTCTTGTCTATTTTCTTCCTCCCAACTGACAGGTGATGACACTCAGAAAAAGCTAAATTGAAGAAGTTCCAAGCAATGTGAGACGAGTGAGTCACTTGCCTCAGTCCCATCTCTGAAATTTACTTGTGTGACTGGAAAATGTTCAACTCTGAGCTTCAGTCATACTATACCTGATACAGACAGAAATGTATGTCAGGATAATTTGATAATTTGATTAAACATAATTAAGTGTCATCCTACAACTATGACTTAAAGATGCTGACCTTCCCCTACTGTTCCTGATCATTTTTCTCTTTCACTTTGTCACTTAGTTCATCTCTTCCTATGAATCCCGCTCTCCCACCTTGCAAAGCTAAACTGAATCTGCACCCAAGTTCAGATCTCTTACTGCGCAGCCAGCACATTCTTTCCTTTTTGTCAAGGTATTCTATTCGAATTCTGAGGTCTCACACAAGCTCACGAGTTAGTTATTCATACCATCTAGCATGATCCAGGAATATCAATACCCCAACTTCTCTATGACCTTTCATCTACAAGCCTTGCACTAAGGTTAAGTGATGGACACAGATTTCTGACACCCCATGAGCTAGGCAAGGTTGCTGGCTACATTATTTACAGAATATGCAGTTTGGGCATTACACTGCAGATGGAGGAAATAGCTCATCCAGATAGGAAAGCAAGAGTTGGTAAGGGCAGAGGAGCATTCTAAGATACCCCATTCACTGTTCTCTGCTGTGAACAAGTCCTACCTCTGAACAAAGTGATCAAGCCTATTTAAAATCAATAGTATTCTGACCAGTGGATAGAATGAATTGAAACACTTGCTATCTGAAAAAGATTTTAGCACCTATAGAAGCTACAGTATGATGCCCAAAGTGTTAGAGTTATGTGTTTTCATATATCTGCTCATGGGTGGGAGGTAGACTGTTTTCTGTTATAAAGACAGCCTAACAAACACCCAACACACAAAGGACATCATGACAGTCATTGTATTATCTAGAATCTTTACCAAAATTTCACTTTGAGGGAAAGACTTACTCTTTCCTGAATTCCAGTTTTATATGGCTTCCATCTACTTTGTTTCCACATACTTTCTACGATCCATGCCCACTCAGATTTTCTGTGTGTCTATCACAGCGTGTTCTTGAGAGCCTTTTGTCTGCTAAGAAATGTATGAACAATCGTTATACTTGAATGCGGTTGACCTGCATTGACAGGAACCCTTGAAATTGTTTCTCAGCTTCTTAACTGAGATCAGGTATTGAAGAAGAATTTGGCCTTTGGTGGCCTGCTTTCTTTCTAGCAAAATAAGGGAGTTAGCTATGCATAATGCTTCCCAAGGTCTTGTCCATTTACAAGTATATATGATTATTTCCAGCTTTGTGGGACTGAGATTATCAGTCAAGCATTAAAAGAATCACAACAACACATGAAAAGCAGATGTAAATAAAGGAAAGAATCTACACTTGAGACAATAAATGGATTTCCCGACTTTAGTTTATCTGGATATAATGGTTCATTTGTATAGTCCTAGCAGTTGGGAGAGTGAGCAGGGGGAATACTATTAGCATTATGACAGCCTGGGATGCACAGAAAGACTGTTTCTTAAATGAAAAACAGTAACAACAAAAACAAAGATAATTCAGCAGTGACCTTGAATCTTTAACATTTAGTGAAACAATTCCAGTCTCTTCTCTTGGGTATTTGCAAGCAAGTGCCAAAGAGAGGAGGCATGCTTTTTTCAAATCTACATTATGTCGGCAGTAAAGTCATCTTTAATGACAAATACATACAGAGAATCAGGCAGGGTGAACCCAAACTAATCCCTGATCTGATGGATCATTCTTTGAAGCATGCTGTCAGATGAGGGATTATTTCTTTTCTTCTCTGTGACAATAAAAAGTCTTAGACACAGAATGTTACAAAGTCACTGAATAAGAATTGTCCTGTAATTTACACAGAGGGTAAAGGACATAAATATATTACCACTGGAAGGTTTCTAAAGAATGGGCTCAATCTGACTAACAACAGGACTAGTTTAGAATAGTCAGGAAATCAGAGGCTGCTGCTGTTCCCTCCCACAGTCTGTTCACTGGGATCTTTAACATCTCCTGGGAAGTGAGGGCTCCTCTAAAATTTCCATCCTAGTGTAACATTCAGGACACTGTTCAAGATATAAATTTGGAACAGCATCCCAAGAAAGGAAGTGATTGGTGAAAAGTCTATAAAGAAAGTAGATAAAATCTTAAAACAACTTCTAATGGTTTTGCTTGAAGGATTTCATCTCTTTAGATAAGTTTTTCTCTATTTCTATTTCTTCTCTTGTAGAGCTCAAATCATCTGAGTTGATCAAAAGAGCTCTTAGAATGCCTTTGTAGTTAAAAGGCTATTGTCTGGAAAGACCTAGAAGGCTTTAGTAGAGAAATGGGAAATATAGGCACAAAGCTGGATATTTGAGCCCACTTTGTAGATGTTTTGGGAGTCTTTAATTTCTGGTTTATTTTGACACCTGTTATCCTAATGTATTCAGAACTTTATGGCCCCAAACTAAATTTGTTTCCAAGGAAAGCAAAGGAAGCCAAATATTCCATCCTTGAGCAGACATAGTTGGACCCACCTGAGTAACTAAGGTAGTCTAACCCACCCCATCCAATCAGACCACTTAGAAGACTTGAACAGATACACACATGGTTTTTCACAGCTCAGTCAACATCCCTGAGATGACAACTCTAAACCCTTACAATTACTGTTACTTTGAATCAACACCTAATGCCAGGGCCAGTTTATCAGTCTCTAGAAAGATATAGAACATCTCACTCACATAGCACCATTTAACAAACCCAGAAGGGCTCAAAATCAATGCCATTGTTTTCTAGATTAAAAAAATCAAACAAACTTCCTAATTGTTAAATCCCCTACCATCCCTCCTTCTTACTCTCTTCTTGTCTTTTAGAAACCAAATCATAGGGCTGGAGAGCTTTCCTAGTGGTTAAGAGAACTTGATGCTCATATTGAGCACCCAAGTTCAGCTCCCAGCAGCCACACTAAATGACTCTATCTGCAAATAACTATAGCTCAAGAGGATCCCACATCTCTGTTCTCTAAGGACAATCATGTGCACATACTTACACACATGTGCATACATGCACTTGCATGCACACATAGATACACATACCCATATTCATAATTTTAAATAATAAAAAAATCTTAAAATTAAACACAACAAGCCAGGTGTGGTGGCACATGTCTGTAATCCTAGCACTTGGGGAGGCAGAGAGAGGTAGATCTCTGTGAGTTAGAGGCTAGCCTGGTCTGCAGAAAAATCCTGTCTTGAAAATAACCAAAAGAAAACAACAAAAGAAAGAAAAGAAAAATAAACAAAAACAACAATAACAAAACTTTAGTGACTTTTACACATGTTAGAGTTGTATTGCACTTAACTGGAACCATCCTCCATATTACAACTTTATTTCTAATTAAGATTTTCCTTGCCATTTTAAATCTCTCTGTTACTACACTCACCTCTAATATTCATTTGTTTATCTTTAAGGCTGCTAGAGTTGAAGCAAAAGAAATTCTTGCCATGACAACTAAGTGCAGCTATACACATCAGGATAAATTGCACATGGGCCAATGTCCTCACTGGTCTAAAAACAATCATTATGGGGTCTCCTTATTAATTCATTTACTAACAGATATTTAGTAAGCACATTTGATCTGCTAAGTCTGTTAGTTACTTTTCTCATTGCTGTGAGAAAATGTGTGACAAAGGCAACTTAAGTTCAACTTGGGACTGCAGTTCATAGATTGGTACCCTATTCAGAGAATACCTTATGTCTCAGTTAATTCCCTCTGGAAACACACTTACTGACAGATGCACGCAGATATGTCTCCCTGATTCTCTAGGGAATATCTAAACAAAATAAATTACCGATTAAAAGTAAGCATCCCACAATGATGCAACCCCTTGTAAAGCCTTTGGAGCTTGTATTGCTACATGCTACACTAAAATTTGTTACTTCTACAGAAGACATCACATTTTTGTTTCAACACCCTTAACTACCCCATTGCGATATGGTCTCTAGGCTCACAGCTTCCTTTCTCGTTTCTCACCCTTACACCCATATATCAGGTGCTTTATTGGGTTTACAGTATTACCTTCCCTCCCCCCCGCCCCCAAACAATTAACTCCTTATGGCTGCCTCCATTTAGACTGCTTGCTCCCTGGAACATTTCGTCTCTACATGTGCTTTGCCTGGAAAAATTGTTTTCCTCTGACATGCATTTTGCTTCCTTTTCTTTTTTACTCTTTAAGGGAAACACTAAGTACCACTTGCTACAACCCCATTCTCTTCAAAACATTAAACATTTGGCTGGCCCACACTGTGACCTCCTCCACTTTCTGCCTACCTCCTTTTTCCATCCCTCAGACTTCAAGAAAGACTCAAAAGTGAATGGTGTTCGTTTGTTTCCCCACAGCGCTCTTTCAATTTTTAAAAAAAGATTTATTTATTTATTATGTATACACAAGATCTCATTAAGTACCAGATCTCCTTGTAGGTGGCTATGAGCTACCATGTGGTTGCTGGGAATTGAACTCAGGACTTTTGGAAGAACAGCCAGTGCTCTTAACCTCTGAGCCATCTCTCCAGCCTCCCCCACCCCTAGTGTTCTATTTGATCTGAGTAGTGCAGCTTAAAATTTGATGCTTATCATAAAGCCACAGGTAAATATTTCAGAGCAGCAGGTATGACCTCAAACTAAAGCAAACAATTCACTATTCAACCAAAAGAAGTTGGAGATGCTGGTGTCTGAATTGCTGCTTAGACATGATCTTTGCCTCTCACACATTTAAGCCAGAGGTTTCTGTAATGAAGCGATTGTTCACACTGAGCCTCAAGAGGTAAGAAGCTGACAACTGCCTAGGATTCAGCATCAAGTATTGTTTAGGAACTGAGAAAAGAAGATAGATGAATCTCCCTGGAGAAAGGCTGCAGATCTCAAGGCAGAAAATACCAGACAGTTGATTCAGAATGGCAGCTGAAATGCTGATTCTGGGACCTGTCACTTTCACAGTGGTTATTACACCGTTGAAGGCAGCATCTTTCTGAGATTCCAGGGTAAATCTTGGCTCATGGCCTCTGTAAGATGTAAACACAGGTGTACTTACGTAGTTCCTTAGTATTCCAGGGTCCTCGGGAGCTTTTCAATGAAAACTCCTAACAGTGGTTGGCAGACATGAGTGGGCATCAGCTTTGGCCAACAAGGTCCCATCAGAACCCTAATCATGGAAGACTTTGTTTGCAGTGGTTTAAATTTGCATTTCTAAGACTCTCAGGTGAAAGTGGGTAGTGGTGCATAGATGGTCACACTCCTGCAATCACTGCCATAAGCTACACAAGACATGTCCTACTTGCAAAGTAAGCCTTCTGTATGCCTCATTTACCCCTTTCTCACCAGTAGAAATGGCTGACAACTCAGGAAGGTAGCAAAAATTTCACTTAACAATTACAAAAAGCCAGGTGCAGAGGAACACCCTGATAAGTGCATTCCAAGAGAGGTCAAGGCAGGAGGAGTGAGAGGTTTAGGTTGTTGTATGTGTGATTCCAGGTCCTCGGGGACTACATGAAGAGGGCCTGTGTCAAAAAAAATTAAAGTACAACAGAAAGAGAACCATGAAAATTTGTTAGCAGCAACCTTTGAGATCCTGTGATAAAAAAATAAAATCAAAATATAGCTACTGATAATTGATAATTAGAGATGCCACATCCATATGAGAAGAAATTTCTATAGAAAACCCCAAAATGCTTTAAAACACTGTGTTTTCCCTTGGGTAATACCCAACAATTACTTGTCTGCAAATGTTAGACCAGCTCCTCTTAGCTTTCTTGCCCTCTGACTAACCCCCCCACCTCGGGGGGTCATCACATGGTATGAAAGGGTCATCTTCAGCTTCTGAAGCCCTACTTCACACATCCCTTCTATTCTGACTCAAGATGGACCACCTTTGAGAGGCTATGGTTGGGACTATGAAATCCTTTCTTCAAGTCTCAGCTGACCAGAGTGGATAAAAGAACAGCTCTCTGAATGCTCTTTGATTAAGATATAAGCTCTCTGATTAAGATACAAGACAAAATGTGTATTCATACAAAGCAGAATAACAACTATCTAAAGCAATATCATGGAACCATTTATCTCAGGGAAGAACCAACTACATGTCAGGAAGCCAGAACTGAACATAGACCAATGGAGTGGAATGACTGGCATTAAATGACCACATCAACAAAGAAAATAATAGATGGGCAGGCATAGATTAACATGATTTTTTCTAAGAAAGTTCAACTATTTTTTCCAAGACAAGTTCTCTTTGTGTGTAGCTTTGGCTTTCCTGGACTTACTTTGTAGACCAGGCTAGCCTCAAACTCACAGAGATCCACCTACCTCTGCCTCTCCCAAGTCCTGGGATTAAAGGAATGTACTACCATGCCAGGATAGAAAGTTGAACTTTTAATTTAAAAAATTTGCTCTTTACAAAGCAGTTTATGCACTCAACAAATCTTAGCTACAGCCTTAGAAGAGAAATCTCTTTAGAATCTGCTCATTATTCAATGACACTGCATGAATAAGGCTTTCTATAAAGTTCCAGTAAACAGTACTAAGTCACAAGACTTCATTGAGTTACATTCTGCATACAAAATTAGTCTTCTCCATAAATGAACACCCTGATAGGTTATCCAATTCCAAGTAGTTAGCTCTAAACTCATGAATATATAAGTAACACTCAATGGACTCGATAGTTTTTCTCTGTCACTCTGTCTGTATATGAATAATCAATAATCAAAGTTATCAGGCCATAAATTTAAGAGGTAGTAGGTGGTAATTTGGTAGGTGAAATTGGAAGTTGGGTGAGAAAAGTATAGATATCATGTAAAGACAGAATGCATGTATGAAATTCTCCAAAATAAATTCAAAAAATGCCTAGGAAACAAACAAGTTTTAAGGCTAAATAATTCTTGGACATTCATAATTCATAGGGAAGACTCTGCTTATTTATTCTTTAAATGGTCATTATGCAAATCACTTTCTAACACAATTACTCTGAGCATAAATGAGTCAGAATATGGAAAACTCTTACAACATTAGGAAGTATGTGGATTTTAGATATTATTAGTAGATTTTTATACTTTTACTTATGAGTCCAATTGTTCACATGCTGCCTGGTATGACTGTTCTCTGGTCTGCAAAGGTTCCTTTCTCCCCTAATAGCCTCTGTATGTTATAATGTTAATCACATCATTTTACAGTGAACTATATAGTTTATATAATAAAACTACTGTTTGCTTCATGAATGATTTTTTTAACTTCCAAGTTTTAATATTCCTAAGGGATAAATCCTCTGCAACATTTATTCTACCACCTTAATTCTGTCTAATGTTATATAATCATGTATGTATGTTTTGTATATGTACCTGCATATACATGCAGCATACATGCATATGTTTGTGTGTATGCACATGTGTGCGAGCACCAACATCCTAATTTTCTCTTCTATTTTTATTTATATAATTGCCATCTGGTAGAAGCTGAGTCCCAGGCTGCCCATATCTTCTGTATGACTTTAGGACCATTGCTAGTTACTGCAACTATTAGGAAAATGTTTCAACACTGAAATTGACAACAAATCTGTATTAGGGTCAGGAATGGTGGCATAGTTTTCATCTTAAAAGATCCCCAAAGGCTCATGTACTGAAGGTTGGAACACAATGCAACAGTGTTTAGTGATGTGGTCTTTAAGAGGCGATTGGATCATCAGGATTCTGACCTCATTAGTGTATTACTCCATTTCTAGATTCTGACCACAATGAGCCAGTACAGGAGGCCCGACTGAAGGAAACAGACCATTGACAGCCTGCCTTTGAAGGATACACATTGCGCCAGCCATTTATTATCCCTCTCTTTATTTTATTTTATTTTTTAAATATTAGTTACAGTTTATTAACTTTGTATCCCAGCTGTAGCCAGCCCCCTCATTCCCTCCCAATCACATTCTCCCTCCCTCATCTCCTCCTTGCCCCTTTCCATGTCCACAGATAGGGGAGGTCTCCTCCCCTTCCATCTGACCCTAGCTTATGAGATTTCTTCAGGGCTGGCTGCAATGTCTCTTTGACCTCCTCTCCCCTGAGGGAGGAGCAGCCTTGCTATTCCTCTCTTTTTTATTTGTTGCTTGAACACTCTGAGTTGAGTAGTTTTTTTTCCATCATATGATCTACACTATGGTGCTCTGCCTTGCTACGGACCTAAAGGCAATGGAGTTGGCCAACAATGGACCAAAGCCTCTGAAACCTTCCTCTTTTCAGATTATCTGTTCTCAGATATCTTGTCACAGCAACACAAAACTGAGTGACACAGAATGATTGACAGTATAGATTTTAGGTAATTTGAAATCCTATTAGACTGCTACCAGATACCTGGTTTTAGTTCCAAAATTCAACAAAATACAGGCATGTGCTGTTAGCCCATTTGTCCAGGTGACTGCTGAGCCTTGGGTATGACAGTCTCTATACTACTGTTATGTGTAAAGTGTTCATCACTGGAATGAGGATGAGCATTTGTCTTCCCAGAAGTCTCTACAACACATCCTATCTACTCGCCATCCTCATTGGGTCCAGCTTTACACATATATGGCTGGGCTTGCAAAAGAATAGCAAGCTCCCAGAGTTTCTGCCAGGACTCATTCTCATCTGAGTCATCAAGTGTAGCCAACTCCACAGTGAGATGTTTTTTTGAGGGTACACAGATAGCCATGAATAAGTGTGGAACATGTTCTCAGCTTCTCTATCTGGGTCTTGGTGATGTTGGTCCATCCCATATCCACGATTACTCACTTGGTCTCTTGGTTGATCTGAAAATAATTATAACTTCAAATTTGCAAGGAAATTAACACCCATAAACAACTAAGATGTGCTAACAAAGATTTTTTAATTTTAATTTTAATTTTTTTAATATTAATCACAGGTTGTTTACTTTGGATCCCAGCCATAGCCCCCTCCCTCATTCCCTCCCAATCCCACCCTCCCTCATCTCCTCCCTGCCCCTTTCCAAGTCCACCGCTAGAGGAGGTCCTCCTCTCCTTCTATCTGACCCTAGCTTATCAGGTATCTCCAGGACTGGCTGCCATGTACTCCTCTGTGGCCTAGCAAGACTGTTCTTCTCTCAGGGGTTGGGGAGAGATAAAAGAGCCAGTTGTTGAGATCATGTCAGAATAAGAAATAGTTCCTGTTTCCCTTATTAGGAAACCTACTTGGTTACTGAGCTACCATGGGCTACGTCCTAGCAGGGGTTCTAACAAAGATTTTAATAAGAAATTCCATCACAACCTTCCCTAGTTGTTTTGTTATTTATTGTTACTTTGTATAGTTTTAAAAGTTAACAATAAATAAACAATGCCTCATCATTTAAAACACTATTTTAATAACTGCTAAAGATAAATATCAATTTGTTCTTCATTATATGGTAACAGCTGGTGCACAGCTGCCCACATGATTGCACTGTTTACTGTGACCAGAAAGGAGAGCCATAGTAGAGCTTCACTCTACTGTGAGCTGTGGAGGATGTGGTAACAGGACGCTAACAGCTGCCAAGTGTTGGCAGAATAACTGTGCTTCCTCCAGTGCATCTCAATAAAATCAATTTTTATGCATTCTGAAAATTTTTCTTGATCACTATTAGGCATTTCAATATGATTTAACTTAATATAGATATGGAGAACTACAAAATACTGTAGAGATGAAAATCTGATTAAAAACAAAGACTTAGCTGGTAAACTCTGTTATAAATAAATAGCGGTGGGTCCACATAAATGGGAATGTTTTTTTAAACCATTCCCATTAAAGGAGAAAATCTACAACAATGGTTTCCATGATAACTGAGCATTTTTTTCTAGTCAGTTGGAGATTCTTTTAAAGACCACTGTAATTCACATCCCTTGTAAGACCAACTAACAGTGATTTTTCTGGATTACACTTCAAGATCATGAATATTTTTAAAAGGTACTTGATATCTCCTGTGGACTACTTTGGCAATTCTAGGTTTGGTGAGGAAGATTTGATTGGTACTTTGGCCAGTAGATATTGGGGTACAGGACAATGAGAAAGAAATGAACAATGCACTGAGGAAGAACTGGAGCATCCATGCAAAACATGAAAAATACCAATAGAAAATAAAAGCCCATATGCAGGATTGAGAATGATGACAGCCTGACATGCGGGGAGGGGAATGAAGTGAATCTTTCAAAATATCTAAAGCACTGTTTATCCTTTCTGTAAGCCATCATTAAGTATATAGTTTCGCTTCATTTATTTATTTTAAAATGTTATTTATTTATTTTTATATTAATCACAGATTAGGTACTTTGTATCCCAGTCGTAGCCCCCTCTCTCATTCCCTCCCACTCCCCCCATCCCTCCCTTAACTCCTCCCTGCCCCCCTCCAAGTCCACTGATTGGGGAGGACCTCCTCCCCTTCCATCTGACCCTAGCTTATCTTGTCTCTTCAGGGCTGGCTGCAATGTCCTCTTCTGGGATCTAGCTAGGTTGTTCCTCCTGAGTGTGTGTGTGGGAGAATCAAAGAGCCAGCCATTGAGTTCATGACATAAATAGTCCCTGTACCCCTTTCTAATGGTACCCAGTTGGATACTGAGCTACCATGGGCCACATCTGAGCAGGGGTTCTAGGTTATATCCATTCATGTTCCTTTGTTGGAGAAACAATGCTCACTTAGATGGACAAATGGGATGGACATTGAATGTAGGAGAAAACAAGCAACAGGACAGGAGCCTACCAAAGAGGGCCTCTGAAAGACTCTATATAGCAATGTATCAAAGCAGATATTAAGACTCACAACCACTCCTTTGGCAGAGGGCAGGGAATAATATGAAAATAGGGGGAGTTAGTAAGACTTGGCAAGAACAAGAGCTCCATAAAGACCAAACAGATGAGGGCACAGGGGTCTTTTATGAGAATGTTTCACTTCATTTCTTGCTGACACAGATCACTACCCACTACCCATGGATAGAAAAGCAGCTTCAAGGATGAGGCAATGGTTCAGCAATAAACTGTTTACCCTGCAAGCATGAGGAACTGAGTTCAGATCCCTAGTGCACATGTAAAATTCTGGCATAGAGATATATTTCCATGACCCCAAAGCTGGGGGAGGGAGAGATGGAAGGATTCCTGAAGCTCGTTGGCCAACCAGATAGTTGCATTGCTCTGGGTTCGGTGAAAAATCCTGTTTAATAGTAAGATGAAAGTGGTCACAGAAAACATCCAGACATTAATGTCTGTCCTCTGCACACCTGCATGTACAAATGTACACACCTGCATGTATACATGCGTACATCCACATGTCCACACACACACATATGCATATCTACATCTCCACACCTGCACACGTGCACATACATACACACAGTTGCTTACAACTTCCACACTGCCTTGAGAATGACAGACTTTTACTACCTCATCTAAACAAAGTGCCACTGCAGCCCATTGGCACCTTCTAACCATACTAAACACAGGGTATTTCTGTGTCCTAGTCTCATGGCAACGTTGTACAGATGAACAAAGGAACAATCGCCATCGATGAGTCTCCTGTGTATGGTGACTCTGCCTCTATAATGCCTGGTGCCACTCATTTCTTGGATCATGTGGTCTGCTTTGGGATGAAGAGGCAAGTATTGAATATTTTTACAGATAAAAATAAACCCTGCCATTATTTACTGTGTGGACACTGTAGAGTTTATGATGAAGAGATTATAGCAGGTGTTAGTATCACCATCTCACGAAGAAAACCAGCATAGAACCAGGTGAGATTATTCTTCCGATAGCCTGAATGGACACAGTTTTAGATTCTAATGCTTGTATTCCTACCATTATCTGGGAGGGAAAGCATAGCTGAGTCCATTTTGCAAAGCCACCTCTTTATTTTAAAGGTTGTTTTAGGAACTGCATATTCTTTTAAATGTAAGCATTAGTGGTGTGTGCTATTTAGGGCTTATTCGGGTATGTTAATTTTCACTGCCACTAAGCTCTGTAATTATGACTCAAAGTTTTCAGTTCGTAAACCCCTCAAGAATAGATATCTCCACTTGTTCACAGTTACATCCTGGAAAGTGTGATGTAGGGTGGGTGCGATAGAGGCTCTCATTGACTCTCTTTTCTGAAACGTCTCAGGTGGTTTTATAGAATCTAACATCTTTTGCCCTGCAGAACCATCTACAGACCTTGCTATGTCAAGCCAGGTGAAAAACAGAGATGACTTCATGTTTTGAATGTCTGTTCTTTCAATCATTTGACACAGCTGTATTGAGTACTGCATTTTTCTAGAGACTTCGAGTACAGTTTTGAAAGATAGGCAAGGTCTCTGCCTCTTAAGTGCATGTGTATTTGAGACAAGAAACTATTGGAAATATGTTTGTGCATGTGCTAAAGAGTACCTTAGATACAAATGTATAATATAACAGAGTTCTTGAGGAAGTTAAAATACAGTGTATTTAACAATAGTCAAACTGGCTCTGAGCAAAGAAGAACATTTGATATGACACCTGACTTTAGGCAGCTATGCCAAGTGCCTGAGCAGAGAGTAAAGACACATACTGGGAACCAGGAGCCACTCACATGTTAAAGGCCTGGAAAGAGTTAACAGGCTAGCACACAGAGGAGCTAAAGCAAGGAAGTCAGTAGGGACGAAGGCACCTAACAGCTTAGCAACAACGAGAAGGTTAGAAAGTTTCTCGTAGAGACGGCGGTATTAAACTATGTTTAAACAGGAAAGCAGAGTACCCCAATCTACACATTTTCTTGTCCAGTAAAACTTTGGTGTCAACCAAGTTGTTATCAGTTACCTAGGAAACATTGGGTGATTGCTAGAATTACATCATCATATTTCTTGAAAAGCGAGAAAAAGAAAAATAACTCAGGTTAACAATCAGAGTGCTATGAATGAAAACCTCCAACCTTGTGAAAAAAGTCCACAGCAGTGAAACGGCCCTGTGCAGAGTGCAGAGTGACTTCTGAGTGTCTGAATTTCAGGTATACCTTTTAATTCTAAACCCAGCACTATTTCCACTTGTCAGCTGCTTCTCTAACTGCCCCAAACTTCAGCCTGTCACCATGCTTTTACAGAGAAAGAACTGGGACAAAGAACTAAACACTCTCAGCACACCAGAGCCAGACTTTGTTCCTCTGACTGTTCTACTTTGGTAAAAAAAAAATCCCAACATGCCATGCTCTACAATTCCTGGCCTAATTTCTAAATTGTAGAGGAAGAAAATTTGAAAAGAGATGAACTTAAGCAGTGAGCGGTTACATGGAGTTGCAAAGCAAATCAACCCCTTGCAAAGATCCAGGTATAGGGGGTGGCTGAGAGCTGCTTACCAACGCAGGACTCCCCGGACAGTGAATAGGTCCCATCGTCATGGAAACCGCCTCTGCACTCACAGTGGAACCACCCTGGCAGGTTAACGCAGCGGGAGTGGTTGTGGCACTCAACGAATCCCTCTGCGCACTCATCAATATCTGCCTCAGAGAAAAACACAAGCCCACCGGGACGTTAGCGTCTTTTTATATTTTTATACTGACCTTTCAGTAAATAGTCAAGCATGCCTATGTCAACATATGCTAACATATCAATTACAATTGACGCATCATCTAAAGTAAAGATTACAGAAAAATTCAATGTAACACTGCAGAATCCAGAAATGTTGAAAGCTTCACTTGCCAATACTATCTCACATAAAATAACCAAAATTTAAACAGACAAAATAGCTATTGGATAAGCATTGCTTTCCCCAGAATCAGTGTTCCTAAATCAGTAATTCCATATATTGTTGCATGTTCTTTGAAGATACTTAAGTACAGGTGAGTTCAGAAAATCGCACATTAAGAATGGTCTAACTGCTCCATTCAGTGTCCATCCTATTAGCTCATCTAAACGAGCATTGATCATACCAACCTGGGTCCTCCTTCTTGTATATCTTCCCTAGGTGTGTAGATTTCAGCTTGACCTTCCTATCCTATAGGTCTATATAAGTGAGTATATACCATATGTTTCTTTCTGCTTTGGGGATATGTCACTCAGGATGATTGTTTCCAGGTCCCACCATTTGCCTGCAAATTTCATGATTTCCTCCTTTTTTATTGCTGAGTAGTATTCCATTGTGTAAAAGTACCACAATTTTTGTATCCATTCCTCAACTGAGGGACATCTGGGTTGTTTCCAGGTTCTGGCTATTACAAATAAAGCAGCTACGAACATAGTTGAGCAAAAGTCCTTGTTGTGTACTTGAGCATCTTTTGGATATATGACTAAGAGTGGTATAGCTGGGTCTTGAGGAATCACTATTTCGAATTGTCTAAGATAGCAAGCAACAGGTCAGGAGTATACCAAAGAGGACCTATGAAAGAATCAGTATAGCAAAGTATCAAAGCAGATATTAAGACTCACAATTAAGCCCTTGGCAGAGGGCGGGAAATAATAATAAAAATAAGGGAAGTTAGTAAGACTGGGGGAGAACAAGAGGGCCACAAAGATCAAACTGGGCAGGGCACAGGGGTCTTACATGAGACAGTTTCTCCAACCAAGGACCATATATGGATATGGCCCCTGCTCAGATGTGGCCCATGATAGCTCAGTGTAGAACTTAAGACCCTAGTAAGGGAAACAGGGACTGTTTCAGTCTTGAACTTGATGGCTGACTCTTCGACCCTCCCCCATACATGCCAGGGAGTAACAGCCTGGCTAGATCCCAGGGGAGGGCATTGCAGCCAGCCCTGAGGAGACAAGATGATCTGGGGTCAGATGGAAGGGAGGAGATCCTCCCCCGTTGGTGGACTTGGAGGGGGCAGGGAGGAGTTGAGGGAGGGTGGGAGGGAATGAGGGAGGGGGCTATGCATGGGATGCAAAAAACCTAAGCTGTGATTGATATAAAAATAAATAAATTAAAAAAAGAATGGTCTAACTGATCTTTTACAATCCCCAGATATTTACATTTGACTACATGTATAATTTTACACACACACATTGTAAAATGAGAAAACTTGAAAAATTAGCTAATTTTAAAAAACCAGATGGCTGTCATTAAATACTGAGAGGTGGACTGGGTACCAAAGCAGGGTTCTGCTCCTGTAGAGTCCAGAGGGATAGATGTCATATTGAGACTTTGGGAAACATTCAATATCTCATGGATCTGTTGCTCTGGGGAAAACAATGTGGGGATGATAACATACTGGTTACTAGTATAGTTAATAATAAAAACAATTAAGAGAAACCTGTTCTTTTATGTATTCTTGATGAACATAAGCCTCTTGCCCTTTGCCAACTTTCTCTGTGATTTGATTCTACACAATCAGCAAATACCTGAATCATACACTTTAATTTCAAACCCAAAGACTTGCCCCTGAGCTAAACTGAGCAGAATCTGGTTACTCAGCACCATGCCAGGGATGGATCCTTCTGGCAAAATTCCTCCTTATAGTTATTTCTTGGAATGTAGCTACTGCTGGCTAAAACCCTTTTCCTATTCTCCCGCAAATATCTGAATTATGGCATATATTAACATGCATTTAATTAACATTGGGATATAAAACAGAATGAATGGATGGCCTTTGGGATTTCTTTCAACAAGGACCGTTGAAGGTATCAGCACAGGGTCAGTCTGCTTCTTTGAAGCTGGAGTTGTACACTGAGCTAAGGATTTAGCCTGAAGTATGGCACTGTTACCTCCTGACAACCCAGCTGAGTAATGAGAGAAAAGGGCTAAGAACTCCTTAGACTGTTCAGAGCAAGCTCTGCCCTATTGTGAGTTTCAACAGCATTCATCCTTTTACACGATGCTCCCAATAGGCATCTGCATGCCAGGGTGCAATATTTTATGGATCTTCAGACACAGCAGTTAGATTGTGTGTGCATTTATACAAATCCCCTGAAATTAACTCTTAACATTTAATATTGTCACTTCCCAAATTATATGTGGAAGCTGTGAGACAGACGAAAAATCTTTCAAAAAAATTCTAAAGAATAAAAAAACAATAAAACCCCCAAACAAGAACAACAACTAACACCCAACAATGACAAAAAACAAAACCAAACAAACAAACACACAACCAGAAGTGAGATGAAATAAGGTCTCAGTTCACACATGGAAAAGGTTCTCTTCAGATTGAGCCAGATCAGTGCTTTCTGAATACAAGGCAGTGGGAAATACCAGGTATAACTAGACAACTGATTTTTCAGAAATGACTTCCTCGTTTTAGGGTAAAAGACAAGTCTTTACAAGGGAGTAGCAAGAAATTCTACCTTTGACATTTACAAATGTCTCTGAAAAGTGGCCATGATTTCTACAAACCATCATATTGTGGCTGCTAACAACTGTAAGTAACAGCTGCCTTGCCAAAGTTAGTGTTCAGGGAAAACAGGGATAGAAAGCTAAGTTTTCTCAAATAGCACAACAATCATTTATCTTACCTTGTCCATGAAAACTCTTGTTTAAATGTCCTGGAAACAACCCAGATGTCCCTTAGTTGAGGAATAGATACGGAAATTGTGGTACATTTACATATGGAATACTACTCAGAATTTAAAAACAAGGAAATAATGAAATTTGCAGGCAAATGGTTGGAACTAGAAAAGATCATCCTCAGTGAGGTATCCCAGAAGCAGAAAGACACACATGGTATATACTCACTTATAAGTTGATATTAAACATATAATATAGGATAATCATACTAAAATCTGTACACCTAAAGAAGCTAAGCAAGAAGGAAGTTCCTGGGTAAGATGATCTATCCTCACTCAGAAAGACAAATGGGAAGGACATTGGAAGAAGGAAAAAATGGGAAACAGGACAGGAGCATACCACAGAGGGCCTCTGAAAGACTCTATCTAGCAATGTATCAAAAGAGATGCTGAGACTCATAACCAAACTTTGGGCAGAGTGAAAAGAATCCTGTGAAAGAAGGGGGAGATAGTGTGACTTGAGGGGACAGGAGCTCCACAAGGAGGGCAACAAAACCAAAAAATCTGGGCCTAGGGTTCTTTTCTGAAACTGATTCTCCAACCGAGGACCATTCATGGATATAACCTAGATAACCTGGAACCCCTGCTCAGATGTGTCCCATCGCAGCTCAGTATCCAAATGGGTTTCCTAGAAAGGGGAACAGGGACTGTCTCTGGCATGAACTCAGCAGCTGGCTCTTTGATCACCTCCCCTTGAGGCTGGGCAGCTTTACCAGGCCACAGAGGATGACAACGCAGACAGTCCTGATGAGACCTGATAGGTTAGAGTCAGATGGAAGGAGAGGAGGACCTTCCTATCAGTAGACTGAGGGAGGGGCATGAGAGAAGAGAGAGTAAGGGTGGGATTGGGAGGGGTCAAGGGAGAAGGATACAGCTGGGATACAAAGTGAATAAACTATACTTAATAAAAAAATTAATTCACTCTCAGTGGGAAAAAAATATCCTTCCCTTTCATTTTCAGGTTTAGAGGATGAATACTCTGATCTTAAAAATAACTCCACAAAGCCGGGCATGGTAGCACATGCTTTTAATCCCAGCACTTAGGAGGCAAATTCAGGCCAATCTCTGTGTGTCTGAGGTCAGTTTGGTCTCCACAGTGAATTTTATGTCAGCCAGGGCAACATGACTTGTTTTGATGATGATGATGATGATGATGATGATGATGGTGATGATGATGATGACAACTATGAAGATAACGATGATTCACTTCCACTTTAAATTCAAAGGGAAAATTCTAGAAGCAGGATAAATGATCTGTAAATTAAAATGGTGTGACTAATAAGGTATTTTATAGCCTTAGAGTAATCAAACCTTCAGTGGACCCAAGTGAGCTAGTAGGCATTAGCTGACAAATTGATACCATCTAGAGTCAGTCCCTGAGAAAACGGTCTCAATTCAGAGATTGCCCAATGATATTGGACCATAGGTAAGTCTGTAGGGGACTGTCTTGATTATCAATTAATATAGGCAGTACCATTCCTAGGCAGGTGGTCCTGGGCTATTCAAGAATGCCACCTAATACACGCCTGAGATTGAACCAATGCATGCACCACCAAATAGCTTCCTTCCATGATTTTGGCTTCAAATTCCACCTGACTTTAATGGCAGACTGTTATCTGGACGTGTAAACAACATAAGCCACGTTCCTCCACAAGCGGCTTTTGGTTAGAGTATTTTAGACAGCAACAGAATGCAGAACAAGACAAACATGGTCTTTCACAGGCAGTGAGGATTCTAAGACAAGATTCTGGAACATCTCCCCAGGATGCTGGAGGACCTCTGGTTTCCTCTGGCAACAAGAGAGACAATGACAGCTCCCTTGTCTTAGAGCTCTCTTCCCACAGCAGATTTAATATGCACAGAATAACTAGAGACCATGCACAGGGACAAGGTGATAAAACTGCATCAGTGTGGTCTCAGTGAAAAATGAGTTAAAGTTAGGAATCCATTCTGTCTGCCCCCTTGGTGCAGGTGGGGAGCACACAAGTGTGGCTTATAGCACTGCTTATCACCTCTGTGCGGTGACACAGTGCACAGTGCACCCAGCACAGGTCCAAAGACAAAACACTCAGAGGGTTTTGTCAGCCACACTGGGTCTTCACAGATTATAAATGATGAACCTCCCCAGGCTGAGCCAGAGCTGCCTTTGTCTGTGGAGGATTTGCTTTTTGCCAGTCAGCACTTGCTGCTGCCAAACAAGCAAGACAGATGCTGTGGGGAGTGGGGTCTCCATGAGCATGCTGTGGAATCTAACTTTCTCGCTAGAGGAACTCTGGCAAATTACGGTGAGCAGAGCCAGCTGTCAGTATGTCAGAAAATGGACAAAAGAGTGCTTTTTTCCTTCCACTACAAAGACCCAGGATTTTTCTAAATCTCAGTTTAATCCAGCATAGATATGAAGAGGTGAGAAAGGGTTAAAAAAAAAAAAAACAACGGCAGCAACAGAGGCTGGGAGATATTTGAGGCTGGAACTCATAGTATTTATATCCATGTAAGCTGCAGAAACTAACACTATTGTCAAGGTTGCTTTGCTGAACCATGGTGAAAAATCTGAGACTGCATCAGTCACAATATCATCATCATATCAATGAGCTCAGAAAGCATGGTTTATGCAAAGACAGTACGCTTATTCAATTCTCTGAATATTTTCAGATAAAATCCATGAAAAAGTTTTTCAGTATTGTGATGGATGTAGAGTTGAATGCAACATGACTGCTAAAATCTACAAATTTACAATCAAGGAAGAGAACCTATGTCCCAGTGTTCCTATATGCTCAGCCAGTATTACCTTCTCCACTTCTTCCCTCCGCTGGTGGCTCAGGGTCTCCGTACATACACATTTATTACATCTTGCTGTAGCACATATTTCCCTTTGCACCTGTCATTCAAATACCAATATCCCAAGAATGGGATTGGGGAGAATCTCATCTAGGTTTACATTCATTCTTAGCAAGTGAGTGACAGACACTGGGAAAGTATTTAATGAAAGTATGTAGGAGCAAATGAATGAACCATGTAACATTAGTACCATGAATAAAAAGAATGAGCGGGTGCCACAGTATAGATTTGGAATACTACACTATTGCTGCTGTTTGTAAATTACCACATAGGTGGCCAATTCATAAATCTGAATAAAATGGGGTTAGATTAAGTCTCATAAACTATTTAACTTTGACAGTTTCCATGTAGTTTTTGATTAATAGTTTGTTTCCCTTTCTAATCTTTAGGGCACTAAAAAGAACAAAATAGAAAACCCAAAGAGCTATAAATACCCTCAATGAGCAGTCATTCTGAATTAGGGCTTTTATTGACATTAAGAAGCAGATGATTATCCAAGGATTTTCTCATGCCCTAACTAATGTATTGAATACTGCTAGGAATATATGATAGGGAAATCTATTGAAAGCCTTTTACAAATAATTGCTAATCCATTCTATTGCACCCTCTGCAGGTGGGGAGCACACACATGTGGCAAGCTCATCATACTGCTTCTCCCTTCTCTGCAGTAACTATAGCGCCCAGTGCAGCCACCACAGGTCCAAATAGAGAAAACACTCAGAGGGGTTTCAGCCACCCGGGGTCCCGTTCTTTTGATTGGCTATTCTCTTCCTTCAGGTCTCTCTATTGAAATTCTTAAGGGAGAAGGTATGTAGTCAATAATGTTTTCTTAGAGCCTTTCTTCTTCGTCTCCCTCTTCTATCTTCTACTCCTTCTACTGGAGATTAAACCCAGGGCCTTGTGCATGATGGACAAGCACTGTACATACCATTGAATATATTTTTTGATCCTTAAATATTTTTATCAAAAGATAAGTCTGTATTTCATACTTATTGTTTAAAGCTCATAGTATAGTTGTGGCTCAATTTGCCAAACTGCAGCTCTCAACCTGTGAGTTGCAACCGCTTTGGGGACTGCATATATAGCATACCAGATATTTACATTACAGTTCATAAAGGTAGCAAAAATACAGTTATGAAGTAGCAGTAAAAATAATTTTGTGGCTGGGGGTCACTACAACATTAAAGGGCCGCAGCATCAGGGAGGTTGAGAACCACTGTGCTAGTGCATCATGACTTCCCTAAAAGTTCATAGCATGTGACCCAGTGGTTGAAATACTTTATATTTTCATTCAACGTAGAGTTATTGGATGCCTAGTAAGTGCTAAGCATAATACTAACTCTTCTTGGCAAGAGAGAATTCCTGGATTGTAGGAATAAAGCCTGGCAGGGAAAACTTCAGTATTGAAGACACAGCTATCCCTAAGACTTTAGAGATACATGATTCAAAATTCCTGTGTGCCAACATACTAATTCATTACTTAGATCTTCCAAGACCTTGTCTTCTGATTTGTAGGATAAAAACAATAAAGCAGAACAACACAAGGCTGCTGAACAAGAAACTCTTAAAATACATGTTTCTGCTCAATATCATTAAAAAATTGGGACAATATCACTGCTAAAATGCAATAGACAGAACAAGTTGACTCTCCAAATTAAAAGAAACAACCCAGAGCAAGAACTGCAGGCAACAAAGGGATGCTTAGAGCAGAAGGAAGTGTCTTCTCTAGGGCAAAGCACACCAGTTCATTATCTAATGCAAGTGTTCAGCCACAAAAACATACATTCCAATAACAAATGGATCAGGTATATTATCATTATATATTTATTAATATGCACACACATATATGTAACAACCTAGGAAGAACACAAATTTGACAGATAGAAAAGGAGGAGTGTTAAAGAAAGGAAATAAAATGGAGAATGGTAATTGTATTACAAGCTCAAAAATATCAACTTGGAGTCAGGAAAACTATTTGGGAATAAGAAGATAGGAAGTCTGGATCTGGGGGAGGGATCCAGGATGGCGATGCCAGTCACATACTGCTGCACATCTACCAACAGACTGAACTGTGGTCACCAAAACACCAGAGCCTGGTTCTCCCAGTCATGAGGAAACCCCACCATGAAGGAAACAATGAAGTCTGACCTCTGGGCACCCAGTTTATCCCCCCACCAAAAAGTTCCTAGGTTTCCACAGGCTCAGGTTCTCCAGGCCCTAGCCACACACCTGTTGCTGTGCTCACCAGCAAGTGAGCACCTTCTGGGTACTGGAGCATGGAGATCCAACCTCAGACATACAGATGCCTGGGAACCATGGGAACAGCCCCAGATGCTGCTCCAAAGCTCAACTTGTGTCTCTAAGGAGACCAACCAAACCTCTGGGCTCCCTGGTTCCTCAAGAGGGCTATGCCCAGAAAACACAGTGTCTGAGCAGCTGCAGTTCATTGACTTCAGTGCAAGAAAGCCAGTGGCAGGGTATCTCACTCTGGAACTTCCCCTGGTGAGAGCAGAGCCCCTGGGCTACTGAGAAGTCCAGTTAGCCCTCAGGATCATACACTTGAGGAAAGCTGCAGCAATTTCCTGAGAACCACCCACCTGTAGTCAGTCAGAGACCAAACCCACCAATCTGAGGGCTCCTTCTGGAACAACCAGCTTCCTGCCCAGGGCATTTTCTGTACCCTACTCCTACCCATCAGACCTCCAGTAAGCACCAGAAACTAACGGTCAACTCCTGAGACAGCCAGATGGGTAAAGTCCAGCCAGCATAAAAATACAATCTGAGAACAAGCCAGATTGGTGGCTATGGTCTCTGACTGACTACTGATGGGTGGTTCTCAGGAAATTGCTGCAGCTCTCCTCATGTGTATGATATTGTGGGCTAACTGGACTTCTCACAAATTGGAGACATCTGATATAAGCAACTTGAATGTGTACCTGAAAGCCCTGGAGTAGGGGGAGAAGCAGACACATCCAAGAGGAATACATAGCTGGAAATAATCGAACTCAGGGCTGAAATCAATAAAAAAGAAATAAAGAAAACAATTCAAAGTATCAACAAAACCAAGAGATGGTTCTTTGAGAAATCAACAAGATAGAGAAAAAAAAAACCCTTAGCCAAACTAACTAAAAGGGAGAGAGACACTATTCAACTCAGCAGTATCAGAAATGAAAAGGGGGATGTAAGGACAGACATTAAGGAAATCCAAAGAATCATTAGTTCTTACTTCAAAAACCTACATGTGACCAAATTTAAAAATCTAAATAAAATGAACACTTTCCTAATAGATTCCACTTAGCAAAGCTGAATCAAGATCAGGTAAGTAAATTAAATAGTCCTATGTCCCCTAAGGAAATAGGAGCTGTCATCAAAAGCCTCCCTCTCCCCCCCCAAAAAAGCCCCAAACCAGATGATTTCAGAGAAGAATTCTAACAGACCTTTAAAGAAGAGCTAACTCTAATATTTTTCAAACTATTCTGCAAAAATAAAAACAGAAGGATAATTACCAAACTCTTTCTATGAGGCAACAGTCACCATGATACCTAAACCACATAAACACCCAACAAAAAGAATATCAGACAAATTACCCTTATGAACACCAATGCAAAAATACTCAATAAAATACTTGAAAACCGAATCCAAGAACACTTCAAAGATAGCATCCAACATGACCAAGTAGGCTTCAACCCAGGTATGCAGGAGTGGTTCAATATATGGAAATCCATCGATGCAATCCACTATGTAAACAAACTGAAGAAGAAAAAACACAAGATCATGTCCTTAGATGCTGAAAAGGCATTTGACAAAATCCAACATCCATTCATGTTTAAAGTCTTGGAGAGATCAGGGATACAAGGCACATACCTAAACATGGTAAAGACAATATACAGCAAGCCTATAGCCAACATCAAACTAAAATGAAGAGTCACTTAAATCAATTCCACTGAAATCAGGGACAAGAAAAGGCTGCCCACTCTCAGCATATCTCTTCAATATAGTACCTGAAGTCATAGCTAGAGCAACAAGATAACTAAAGGAGATCAAGGAATACAAATTGAAAGGAAGTAGTAAAAGTGTCATTATTCTCAGATAATATGATCGTATGCATGAGTGACCACAAGAACTCTACTAGGGAACTGTTATAGCTGATAAACACTTTTAGCAAAGTGGTTGGATACAAAATTAACTAAAAAAAAAATCAGTAGCCCTCCTGTATACAAAAGTCAAATGGATTGAGAAAGAAAGTAGGGACACAACTCCCTTCACAATAGCCACAAAAATCATACAGTATCTTGGTGTAACTAACAGAGCAAGTGAAAGACTTGTATTAAAAAATTTCAAGTCTCTGAAGAAAGAAATTGAAGAAGATATCAAAAGATGGGAAGATTGCCCATGCTCATGGATCAGTAGGATTAACATACTGAAAATGGCTATCCTACCAAAAGCAACCTACAGATTCAATGCATTTCCTATCAAAAACACCAGCAAAATTCTTTACATACCTTGAAAGAACAATTCCCAACTTCATGTGGAAAGGCAAAAAAACCAAAACAGCTAAAACAATCCTTTACAATAAAAGATCTTCTAGAGATATCTCCATCCCTGATCTCAAGCTGTTATTACAGAGCAACAGTAATAAAAAAACTGCATGGTACTGGCATGGAAACAGATTGGTGGATCAATGGAATCTAATCAAAGACCCAGAAATAAACCCACATACCTACGGAAACTTAATTTTTGACAAGGAAGCTAGAAGCATCCAATGGGAAAAATAGCATTTTCAACAAATGGTGCTGGTTTAACTGGTTGTCTACATGTAGAAAAATGTAAATAGGCCCATATTTATCATCCTGCACAATAGTAAAATACAAGTGCATCAAAGACCTTAACAAAAAACCAGACACACTAAATCTTTTAGAAAAAAAGTGGGGAAGAACATTGACCTCATTGGCACAGGTGAAAACTTCCTGAACAGAACACCAACAGCACAGGCTTAGTAAATGGGACCTCAAGAAACTGAAAAGCTTCTGTAAAGCAAAGGACATTGTCATTAGAACATCCTGGGAAAAGATTTTCACCAACCCTCCATCTGACACAGGTCTAATATCCAGAATATATAAAGAACTTAAAAAGCTAAAAACCAACAAACCAAGTAATTCAATTAAAGCCTGAGGTACAGAGCTAAACAAAAGAATTCTCAACAGAGGAATATCAACTGGCAGAGAAATAAGTAAAGAAATGCTCAATGTCCTTAGTCATCAGAGAAATCAAAATAACCCTAAGATTCTACCTCAAACCCGTCAGAATGGCTAAGTTTAAAAACTCAAGGAATGAAGTATGCTAGAGAGGTTGGGGAGAAAGGAGAACCCTCCTCCATTGCTGGTGGGAATGTAAACTTGTACAACCACTTTGGAAATCAATCTGGTACTTTCTAAGAACATTAGGAATAGTGATACTTCAAGATCCAGTTATACCATTCCTGGGCATATTTCTGAAAGATGCTAAATGATACATTAAAGGCATTTGGTAAAGTATGTTCATAGCAGCATTATTCATAATAGCCAGAATCTGGAAATAACCTAGATGTCCCTCAACTGAAGAACGGATGCAGAAATTGTCCTACACAATGTAATAGTACTCAGCAATTAAAAACAAGGAAATCATGAAATCTGTAGGCAAATGGTGGGAACTAGAAAAGATCATCCTGAGTGAGGTAACCCAGAAGCAGAAAGACACATACAGGATATTTTCACTTATAAGTGGATATTAGCCAAATAATATAGGATAAACCTACTAAAATCTATAGTCCTAAAAATGCTAAACAACAAAGAGGACCCTAGGGAAGGGGCTGAAACTTCACTCAGAAAGGCAAACAGGATAGACTTCAGAAGTAGGAGAAGACAAGGAACAGGACAGGAACCTTACACAGGGTACCTCTGAAAGACTCTGCCCAGCAGGGTATGGAAGGAGATACTGAGACTCATAAGCAAACTTTGGGCAGAATGCAGGAAACATTATGGAAGAGGAGGGAGAGAGAAAGACCTGGAGGGGACAGGAATACAGGGCACCTACAGAGAGTGATACTTCAACCAAGGACCATGCCTGGAGAAGATCTAGACCTCCTGCTCAAATTCCAAATGGGTTTCCTAGTAAAGGGGGCAGGGACTGTCTCTGAAATGAACCCGTGGACAGCTCTTTGATCAGCTTCCCCTGGGAGGTGCAGCCTTGCCAGGCTACAGCTGGAATACAAAGTGAATAAATTGTAATCAATAAATTTTAAAAAAAGAAATATAGGAAAAAGATATTAGAAGGTGGAAAGATCAGGGACATGCAAATCAAAACGTCTCTGTGATTCTATCTCCCACCCATCAGAATGGCTAAGATCAAAACTCAAGTGAGAACACATGCTGGAGAGGATGTGGAGAAAAGGGAACATTCCTCCATTGTTGGTGGGAGTACAAACATGCACAGCCACTTTAGAAAGCAATCTCGAATTTTATCAGAAAATCAGAAATAGCTCTACCTCAAGACCCAGCTATACCACCCCTGGGCATTTACCAGAAAGATGTTCCACCACACACCAAAGTCATTTATTCAACTGTGTTCATAAAAACTTTATTCGTAATACACAGAATCTGGAAACAACCTAGATGTCCCTCAACAGAAGAATGAATACAGAAATCATGGCACATTTACATAATGGAATACTACTCAGCTATAAAAACAAGGAAATCATGAAATTTGCAGGATAGAACTAGAAAAAATCATCCTGAGTGAAGTAACCCAGAACCAGAAAGAGATGCATAGTATATACTCACTTATAAAAAGATAGTAGCCATATAATATAGGATAAACATAGTAAAATATACAGACCTAAAGAAGCTAAATAACAAGGAGGACCCCAGGGAGGATGCTTAGTTCTCATTCAGAGTGGCAAACAGGACAGACACCAGAAGTAGTGAAAGAGAGGAAAGAGGATGGGAACCTACAGTTCCTCTGAAAGGTTCTACCCAACACAGGATTGAAGTAGAGTCAGACACTTGCAGCCAAACTTTGGGCAGAGTGCAGGGAGTCTTATGGAAGAATGGGAGGATAGAAGGACCTGGAGGGGACAGGAACTCCACAAGGAGACCAACAGAGCCAAAATACCTGGGCCCAGAAGGTCTGCATAGACTGATGCACCAACCAAGGACCATGCTTGGAAATGACCTAGACTCCATGCTCAGATGTAGCCCATAGGCAGCTCAGTTTCCATGAGTTCCCAAGTAGGGGGAGCAGGAGCTGTCTCTGACAAGATCTAGGCTGCCTATCCTTTGATCAGTTCCCTCTGGTGGTATGGCCTTGCCAGAACACAGAGGAAGAGGATCCAGGCAGTCCTGATGGGACTTGATAAGCTAGGGTGAGATGTCATGGGAGGAGGTCTCCCCTTTTAGTGGACTAGAGGAAGGGAAGGAGGGAAGGCTGACGGGAGCAGGACTAGATAAGGGAGTGGGCAACAATCGGGATAGGAAATGAATTTTTTTAAATAGAAAAAAGTCTGGATCTTAAAAGTGTTTGTATCTTGAGCAATTACATTATAAAATATAGAACAGGCCTTAAAACTTGAATTCTCTCAATGTTACATAAATCTAAGAAAGTACAGTCTACAACTTCAAATTGCTACAGGCATGTCAAACTAAAACTCAACAATTGTCTAGTGTTTCCTGGGTGCCTGTATTTGCACTGAACACAGATTGCAGAGACCCCCTCAGGAGAACAAGATTTCCTAACTACTCTTCTGGGTCCCAGGGACTTGACTTGAGTACTTCATTTGCAAGTAGGTAAATCTACCTGACTAATATAAGGGATGTTATTCTAATACAGCCTAGAAATATGTCTCATGGTGTCCTAAATGCTGTCTTCACCTGCTCTTTGGAGGCTACTGCCTAGGGAAACATTAGTAGTCACATGGTGAAAATGGCAGAGCCTTTGTCTCTGGAACAGATTATTTCTATAGACTTGTAACTATGACGTGCTAACTATAAAATTAGGAAGCCTGGTGTAGTGGTGTTCTTTAATCCCGGCGTTTGAAAGACTGAGGCAGGCAGATCTCTGTGAGTTTGAGGCCATCTTGGCCTCCATTTCCAGGACATCCAGGGCTACATAGAAAGATCCTGCCTCCAAACAAAACAAAACAAAATACGCTAGTGTGATAATTGATCCATTACAGAGGCTGGGAGTACTCCCTGTTACATCCAGCCTTTCACAACTGTTTTAATACAGCCTTTGTTAGACTAAAATGAATGACTTTTCACATTAGAACTCATGCACACTCACTCTCCAAAGAAAAGTAAGAAAGCTCCAGGGGTCCATGTTTGGTGCTGAATATCATGGTAATATAGGGCAAACCAGAAAAGCTGCATGGTCAGACACTCTTGAAACTGAGGTCGGTCCATTTGCTTCCTAGATTGTTTAACTCCGAACAAAAGATTTTCCTTTTTCTGAGCTCTACTCCACAAAGCTGAGCAGATACTCACTAAAAGGGTAATAATCACTGTTCTCAAACTCCCAACCCCATTTAGCTCCGAGGAACTACTTGTTCACATCAGGGCATTCCAGTTTCTAAGTCTCAATTATTTGCGTTCTGTAATACTGCACTTAAGGCTCTTTAGAAACTTACTTTCTGACAAGATGGACAATCTGTGATCTGCATCAATGCCATCATACATGACTCACCACCTGAAGGACAACTGAAGGCTTAAGCAAACTCTTTGTCTCACTAACCAAATTGAAATTAAACAAGGAGTCTTATTTGACTCCCAAACAAAGCCAGAATAAGGGGTAAGCAGATTCAGAAATGTTTCAAATGTTTATTTTTGTAAGTATTAAGTAGCAACATCTTATGATCCATTAAACTAAAATCTGCTATGAATAAGAGTGCCCATGTCAAGGGTGATGTGACTTCCTGCTGTTTGTTAGTCACTTTCCTAAATGTTTTTATGCAAAACAATTAGTCTCTTCCTGATTGGACCCTTCTAGCCTTATCCAGGGACCTTCTTTTGCTCTGTTTGTTCTTTAAACAATACTGCTAGTTTCCCAAACATTTCCCCTTTAGTCTAGTGACTCTTTGCAGTGGATGGATGGTGGATGGATGGAATGGAATGGAATGAATGGACATATGGCTAGTTAGACAGAACTAACCCAAATTCTGACACATATAAAATTTCCTATACATTAGCTAACCTCTGAGGCATCTACATTTCAAAATCATGCATGTGCATGCATACACACACAGGCGCACATACACACACACACACACACAAATACACAGACATATATCAGACTCACACACTTTGAGGAAATGCATTTTTGTGAGAACTTCTCATCTCCCATCATCAATAACAAAGATAAAGTTCTTATAACTGTTTATAAATCTTTGTCTATTTTTTCTACTGTATTTGAGATCACCAACCACTCTTCCGTGGTTGGTGATACCTACACTGGACTCCTGGCTACTGTTTAAGCCTATAGGCTCTACTGGGCCTTTGCAATGCTGTTTTTTTCTGCCTAGAATGCACCCACAGATATAGTTTTGAAAAATCTATTGAGTTTATTATAAAGACCCTACAAATAAAAACATCTCACACATATATAAATAAAATTAGCCCAACATTTATATATCTTAAGGAAACTGGATACATCTAGAAGAGCCGATCTGAAACATTGGCGTGTCACATTGGACCTACATTTAATTATTTTTTATTGATTCTCTTTAAATTTCACATCATAAACCCCAATATCACTCAGATATCTTCCCGTCTCTCATACCTGCCCTCCACACTTGCATTCTCCCCCAACAAAAGAAACAAATCTCTGTGGAAGCTGTAGTGTGTCCCTTAGTATACCCTTTTGTCCACACTTCTTCACTTGCAAATGTTCGTTGCAATGAGACATTGGTCTAGTTTGAGACCTCTGGCTTCTGCTGTACGATTAGTACTAGATCCTCACTGGGACTCCTCTTAGATATTTTGTTGTTACCCTATGTCATGGGGATCCTTCTGTTTTACATCTGTAGGACTGGCCACTTCACACATTCCAACAGTTCATAAATGGGGTTGATGTTGGCATGGACCCACTCAAAGCCCTAGACCTTGGCCTGGGTGGTAGCTGAGTTGGTCAGCCTGCCAGCTGTCCTGCACCTATGCCCCCAGGGCCAGCTCTCCAGCGCTGCCTAGGCTGGCTCACACATGTGCCCCAACTGACAAGAGGAGGAGCCATCTTCCTGCTCTCATGCCCTTGGGGCAGGCTCACCTGTGCCCATGCCAGCTGTGCCAGCACTATTGAACTGCCTAGGACAAGTGCAGGGCCAGCTCTCCTAAGTGCTGCAGTGGGCAAGGGGCAGGGCCAGGTCTCTCACTCTCATGACCTCAGGTTCTGCTCTCCTGCCTGCTGTGGGTAACTTGAGGGGAATCTCTCCCTCACCCATGCCGCCACATAGCAGACAAATGTGAGCCTATTGTAACATCCATCACCCCATTGATTGACAGGGCAGATTCAGCTGACTGGGCTGGCCAGGCAGATGTTCCCTTCTAGCATCAACAACCCATGTGCATCCCCATGGGGACTGCCTTCCCTGAATGGAAGAGGACCAATATAGCTGCATTCCCCTGTGAGAACCTCCAAACAAACTCTCAAGACTCCTAAGGTATCTTTAAGAATGAGTCAACAATTTTGGACCTTGGCTCAAATGATCAACTCAAAGTCTCATTGGGACTTTCTGTTGCTACCACATATAAAATTCCAGCACCCCTAGCCAACTCTATCACATTCCCTTGCTCAAATGCATGTGTTTCTCCTTTTTGCCTACGGTCATCTAGCAGACTTTACATGTTTCATGTGTTCTTAATTTGTTGTTGTTGTTCCCACTAGCATGTTTTTTCCTTGATGTAACATGAGGACAGAATGAAACCTAGAACTTATCGGGCAGCAATGGATATTTCTGGTGGAAAGGAAGAAGTGAAAAAGAAAGAGGGGAGGGAAGCCACAGGAAATTCATTTCTGAGATGGTGTCAGAAGTTGCCTTGTACCAACTCATTTTCTCCAGGTCTGCTGCCAAACTCATACCATAGGGTCTTGTTTTCTAGAATCTGGATGAGAGCAGTTGAACTTTCAATGACTGCCTTATCTAATCCACAGTGATAGCAAACCATTCTCAAAACCTATACTCCAGAGACATTTAACTAAAACAATAGCAGCTGATCAGGCATTCTTCCATTGAAAAAGCTTGGGTCCATAGTCAAATATTTGCTCACTACTCTTCTGAACACTAGCTTTCCATGAAGATGTTTCCAGTCAAACAAGGTTACCACACATTTATGAACCTTAAGTGACATGAAACTGTTCATTCTTGCTGTATAGAGATAGCCTAGGGAGTGTTACCTCTGTACACACTGAAGGTCTTATAAGCGGAAAATTCTGATTTCTATTTCTTTTTATATCACTGTGTCCTAATACTGGCAAATGATCTTCCTTATACAAATTTATCTGTTCATGGCATAAAGAAGTGACCTACATTTCACTACTATTTGTCTGTAATGATCAAAGGTTTTTTTTTAAAAAAAAAAAAAACGATAACAGTACTCTGTGTGCTGATTTAAGTACATAAATCACATACCAATTTAATGTCCTACAAATAATTATTTCTAACTTAAAAACCAAACACCAGTTTTAATTAAAGAAATCTTTTCTCATTTCTGAATTCTATAATTTCTAACAGGTCTGTTGCTCCATTTAGCTTCAATATCAATTCTGTTTTATGATACGTTGTATTTCTTGAAATTGTTTTTTATATCAAAGAGAGGAGAACCTGAACTTATTAATAATTTAGTACATTTCAGGCTTTCTGACAAGTTCTTTATATTTACTATTTTATTTGATCTTCACAAGGCTTTGTGGATAATTTGAAATTGGATACTTACATGTGTGATAGTATTGCAGAGGCAAAATATCCGGACAGCACTAGAATGTGGACTTATGTGAGGTCTGTTTGACTCCCCAGTACACACTAATAACCAAAACCCATGAGGTCTCCAGCGCACTTCATTTTATCACCTCTCATGGCTAAGGAAGGTTTAACCTAAAGGAGACTCAACTCATTGTTACCAGGTTTCCAGGTAAAAGAGTTGAAAAAGGAAGCAGAATTTAGAGTTTAAATTCAGGAAAAGTAACTGCCTATTGTATTTAAAATGCATCCTTCAGATGAAATTTCTACTTCTCTAAATAGTTGATACAATTTCAGTACATAATAATAAATTACTAGAGAAAGGAAGATAAAAGAAAATATGATTCATATAAAAGGAATGGATTAAAAAATACACTCCTACCTAGAAATCACATTTATCAGGCAGTACTTTAAAGAAAACATTGAAAAATTTTAAGGTCTTAAAGAAAAACTAAAACAATACTCAGATAAAAATGAAATTACATCAACTGAGGTAGAGTACCAGAGAGTATGTACACCATCTAAGTTGAAGGAAAGAGCAAATCAAACTATTAATATATGAGAAGTGATTCTCAAGTGTGAGTGCTGAAACCCTGAGTAGAGTCTGCAGCTTCCAGAGCTGCCCAACTCAAAGGGGCAAGAGTATGAATCTGGATTTGATAATAGCAAGTACACTGCATGGGAAGACACAGCACCTAGGGTATGCTGGGCAGAGAAATGGGAACAGAAATGAATCACTGAAGTACTACACAGAGAACCCAACTCAAATATTCAGCAGAATGTTAATAAAGGAAGTTGAGGAAACTTCCCCAGACTTGGAAAGATACCTAGATTGGATTAAGGGTGATAGTCTTTGCTGATGGACATGGAGTGAAATCATGCTTGCTTCCACAAGCTAGACTAGGAAAAATCTCATACTTCAATGAGTAATGCTATGTAAAGGACAATAAAATATCTTGCTTCAGAAGTGGAGAATATTTACCTTGACTACTTGAGTATCTATTTGTACACAGATTCTCATTCTTATTTTCCAGTTGCAAGTGACACCTTCATTGTGCTTAGCTCTCTTTCTCTAAGAAGAAAAATTCTACCTCACAAAACACAGAAGACATAGGGGCATTAGATCTTGTCGATCAACATTTCCAGCTCTTATTTTCAGAATTTAGGCTTATTCCATATCTCAGCTGAGTTCATCACCATATTACCATGGCTACAAGCGTTCCTGACATCAAAGCCAATTAAAGACTGTCACGTCTCACAGTTACTTTTTATTTCCATATTACAGGCTAGGAAAACGAGCCAGAAACAAATCAGATCATTTGAATATTTTAGTTTATTTTTATGAGTTTGCAACCATTTTTTCCTTTTTTTTCTTTTTTTTTTACTGAAAACATTTATTACAACAAAACGTCAGAGCTTTGTGACTGTATGTCATGACTGAGCTGATGGGCAGGTGCTCATGGGACTGGGACCTGACTGCCCACTAAGGGTTTAGTGCTGCCAGGAGGGACCGTTTGGTGGCCTGCAGCAAAGGCAGAAAGATGGCTGTTAGATGAAGTCTTCCATCGTGGCTTCTGGGACCAAAGCTGGGTGTCTTCCCCCCATTACTACAGTGTCTTCTGGCAGAGTTCTGGCAGGGGCGGGGTTCTTGGCTGTCCTGTGGCTGATAATGATGCTGCTGTTGGTGATGCGGGGCCCATACCAACCTTTCCAGAACTGGGTGTCCTGGCCCCCGTGTTGGAAAAGGATGTGGCAGACGCCAGGAGGTAATCAGAGAAGGTGTGGGAGACCTCCTTCCATGTGGCATCATTCCACTGCTCGATGGTCACAGGTGGAGGCTCAAAGGAGGCCAAGACGATATAGTCAGCGGAGGCCAGCTGTACGCGGAGGTGGTAGGTGCAGCCACAGTCTGCTCTGGGCGCGAACCAGTCCTTCACCACAATGTCAGGCCGAAAGGTGTCCAGCAGCTCTTCCCAGTAGCCCTCAGCTCTGAGGTCCACCACCTGGGACTTGAGGCACATGCCATAAGAGGTGACAAAGTACTTCTTGACCGTGGGGTCAGGGAAGTTTGCGCCGTGGTCCCCAGGGAGGCTCTCCACCTTCCACTCATCCCCGTCATTGGAGTCTATCCGCCACGATCTCATGTTCTCTTCAGCACATGGGTTCCGAAGGAGGTTCCTCTGCAGGCTGCACAGGAAGTAGAAGATCTTCCAATCTTCCACCGGCTCGTCCCAGTCCTTGGTGATGAAGCCGTCCTGAAGGCTCTTGCGCTTCCATAAAGTCACCAGGTCGATGAGGTCTCACCAGAGGCTGCAGACGAGGCGGCAGTTACATACCAGCTGTCGGGCGGGGACGTGGGTGAACAGTTCCAGCAAGATGTTCTCCGGAAGCTGGAAGGACTGACTCCTCCCCTCCCACCAGGTTCTGTAGTGTGGTAGGCAGGTCTCCCATTTTTTTTCTGATCCCCAAATTTCATGAGCCACTGTTCATCTTTATACTTCATGCTGCCTCTGCATCAGTCCATGGACCTGAACTGTGGCTGTGTTTTGCTTTCCTCCATGTCATTACATTTGATGCAGAGTGTGATAACTAAATATTTTTTTTTATCAACTTCTCAGGATCTAGAACCAGCTTGGAGACATGCCTGTGAGGGAGTTTCTAGACTGAGTTAATTGAAGTAGGAGGAACCAACCAACACATGGGCTTGTGCTACACTGAATAAAGAGAGAAAGCCAGCTGAGGAGCAACCTTCTCTCTGCTCCCACGCCGTGGGTGATGCAGTGTGAGCAGCTGCCTCACACTGTTGCCACTGCAGACTGTACCCATAAGCTCCAGGGCAAACAAGAATTATGTCACAGAAGTGATAAAAGTCCATCTGACTTTATGGACTTAAAAAATCCTTGGGTGAAATGATAGTGAAACGGTCCCAGGAGATGTTTTATTTTCTTACTCAACCCCTCCTTTAATTTATTCAGGAAGATGTTAAGCGTGTCCCTTTAAGGACAGGCCCATACTTTTTTACTTTGATTATTCCAATAGCTTGCATTATTCATCTTGGTGGTATTTATGCAGACATGATAAACAAGATAATTTACCTCCAAACAAAACAGAGAGGCTTCCACCCCCCCTGAAAAATGAAGAATTTAAGCCGGGAGTTTTAGAAAGCACTGCAGTATATCTGTCACCAGTGGATTACACCCAGAGAAAAATCCTTTTATGTTGTTCAGTGCTAGACAAGTCGCCATCCTAATGAGAAAGTTATTTTGAGGGGGTGGGGAGTAGAAGGTTCTATTTGTCAAAATCAAAAAAGTTTTATAGTTTGTCACTTTGAAGGGATGAAATAAAAGTGTCTTTTTCTCTTTGTTGAGTTGGAAAAGAAGTGCAGAAAACTGAAGTCACTCTTGAAAGGGTCCGAAGGGCTCTCCTGATGGCGGGCAGTGGACAGGTTCCTGAGAGTTTAGGCTATGGGGAGTGGGATCACGCAGAGATAAGTAACTGCTTTTGGTGAGACCTCTGTAGAACGAACGGCTCCTTTCAAGCATATGAATTAGCCACTGTAACATAAATGAGGGAAGTAGGATAAGATCCAGGAAATGTCACCAGCTATGTTGGGTCCCTAGGGAAGACCATTCTCACAGCAGTGGAAGGCTCATTGCTGAAATCTTTTTATCCATTATCACAAAAAGAGCACCACATGGTGAAGGATATATGAAATATATTTTCATCAAACACAAGCTCCCTTTTGCAAACTGAACCCTCTAACCACCCATTTACATGGCGAGAAATTAAGGACCACCTCCCCAAAAAAGGTAATTAGCCTAAAATTGGGTAGTTGGATGGGCAAGTATGTAACAATGCATACACTCCAAACAGTTTAACAGATGTTTAATAGGAAAAATACAGCCAGACATATTAAAGTGATGCTCTCACTTTTGCATACATAGATGTTTATCTCCTAACACATTCTAAAGGATTTTGCTAAATACTAGATAAATACCAAAAAAAAAAAAAAAAAAGAGGAAAAGAAGGAACATCTCTTTAGGGCTTATTTAGTACTTCAGGATTTAGTTTTAGTCCCCAAGGCAAGACTGAGGAGTACTCTTCACTCCCCTAGTGTGTAAGTTATAAAATTTGGGTATTAATTTTTTCTGTAAGTAAGTATTGGGTTTATCTACTTTTATCTCCTGTGAAATCAGAAGTAACTATGCATACGGTCTCTATCCTTGAGGACCTCGCACAGTTAGAAGGTAGGCATACCTGGATTCATACTCTTCTTTGAGGGCAATGTCAGGCCAATAACACTGAAGAAATCACAGGACTGCTAAGAAGCCTTCCAGAGTTGGCTCTGCAGGAAGCTAGCTGCTCATTCAGATCAGCAGAACTCCAATTGCTTCCCTCTCCAAACTGTAGGGAACACCAAATTGCAGGAGCCAATTTTCTGCTCACTATCTCCAGATAAAGCTCTTTCTTTGAAATCAAAGTCAGATCACAGGGTCCCTAAAGGAGTCTTTAGAGGAGGCCTGTCAGGAAAGGAGGCCAGGCAGTCAGATCCATCTTGGCAGATATTGTATGAACCTACAGTTAGTGTGCTCTCACATCCAGGATAAGGGGCAGTCGCTCAAACCTTAACCCTTCAAAAAGAACTCAGGCAACTGAGGAATGCTAAGAGTAGAAGAAATAGTCTTCTCCAAGAAGAAAAATTGGTTCTCCAACACCAAATGATCAGCTCTGGAAACATACATACAAGTAACATTATACAGACCAGGCAGGTTGTATTTACGTATTTGGAATAATTTAGGTCAGGAACTTGAAAGACAGCAAGGATGGTGTATAGGAGGGTGTGCAGGGAGGAAAGGGGAAAATGAGAATGATGTGATTGTATTATACTCTCAAAAATAAAAGAAATACTTTTTAAATATAACGTGACCAAGGCCCAGAGACAAAGTTGTATGAGCCCAGGTGTGTTCTCAGAGCCTGGGTGAGTTCTTCCCCCTTCAATCTCTGGGTTTATATGCTGTGGCCTAACAGGAACCTTGCAGTGAGATAATGTTTTACATGGCAGCCCCCATGTCTCAGCTGTGCTCTCACCATTCTGTCTCAGTAGCATTCTATGCTACTTCCCTCCCTGTTTCCTCTTGCTTTTCATCACAGACACTTTGAAAATGAAGTAGAGACAGCAGCCTCAGGACGATTACCCTGGGCTCCATGATGCCCATTGTGTAAGAATGCTATAAATGTCCAAAGCATTATTTAAAAAAAACACTGCAGAGAGAAAATGCCAAATGATTTGTGTTAACATGCAATATGGAGGTATCATTTCCAAAGACTCCATTTTGTTGCTGGATCCTTAAATTCTAATTTCACCTTCAATTTATGGAAATATGAAGAGCCTGAGTATGTTGTACAGAAACTGTATTGCGAGGAGAAGCCAAGATCCAGAATAGGAAAAAGAGTGATGCAGATACACACACACACACACACACACACACACACACACACAGAGAGAGAGAGAGAGAGAGAGAGAGAGAGAGAGAGAGAGAGAGAGAGAGAAACAGAGACAAAGAGACAAAGAGACAAAGAGACAAAGAGAGAAAGCAAAACAGGGGCGAAGGAGGGGGATGGAGTAAGGGTGAGAGAGATCTGACAACCCACACCTTGACCGCAACAAAGCAACAGGTGAGGAAAAGCATGCTGCCTGTAAATGGTGCCCCAGACCTCCACTGTGGAACAGCCTGTGCTGGCTCATTTCACTCCTGTTGGGCACCTTTAAACATCTAAGGTTGTGATATTTGTCCTGGCTTTAACAAGGACAATAAACTTCTAAACATTCTGGGTCTAACTCTCTGTGATAGAAATTGTAGAATGCTGCTTCACTGTAAGTAGTTTTAAATAATAAATGTACATAAAAGTTTAAGTAAAAGTTAACGCCAAATCATTTAATTAACAACTTAATTTAATAATGCTAATTAAAATTTATCTTTCAGGCTAATAAAGCTGATATCGCTAATGTATTACCTTTAAATTTTGCAAAATGATGGAAGCTATTTAATTGATTCAGAACCCCCAACTTTTAATTATGTATTCATTTCTATGATAACTGTCATTGGCAGAATAATCATTTACAATAAAAACAATTTATAGTTAATATTTCACTAAAATTAATATTTTAGTAAAGACGTATTCCCTTGTTAAAGAAAAACAAAATAAGAAATTGTACACTTTCTATCCAATATCCAATGTGTCCTGTCTTGGGTGTCCTGTGGCCACTAGAACATGCTCTTCCTTTACCAATCTTGCACACTCACTGAGAGAATAGAAGGTCTAAGATGTGATACAGACTCATTCCCAACCAAGTCTGAACTTTAGCTTCACTCTCAGCTGCCTACAGAACCACATATTATTGTGATCTCGTTATTCGATGAAAGACAGAATGATTACTGCACCATCATAATATATAAATAGAAAAGTGCTGCAGTTGATTACTGAGCTCAGTATTCAGAAGCCATACTGAACAGCCTTCTCTATCTCTCTGTTGTTTTTTTTTTTTGTAAGTAATATACATTATTTTATTACAAACTTAAGAAAACAAAACAGAACAAAGAAACCTCAACATCTTAAAAAATTTTACTGGTAATACAAATTGCTATAAAGTTTCTGTTTTGTTTTGTTTTGCTTTTGCTACCATAAGAAATTAAAGAAACCATTAAATACTTGGGAATATTCAGCATAAGAAGCTGTATGTTGTAACCCCTGAAAAGGCTTTAAAAAAAAACTACTTTTTTTAAAGTATTTTTTTCTACAAAGAATCTCATTAGGTATACAAAAATCTATAGTTTTTTGTACTGAAGTTAATGTTGAGCTGCACTTGAATTTCATATGCTTAGCAAAGTAGTTGCCTGAGCACATGTACTCTACATATTTTAGGATAGCCAATTATTCTTCCTCCTCATCTTCATCCTCCTACTCCTCTTCCTCTTCCTCATCTCTGGTTCATTCTTCTTTGAGCCTGTTGGCCGACCAGGCCCCTTCTGTCCTGCTTCACATTTGCCCATAGTGCAGTATGCAGAAATATCCTTTTCATACTTCTCCTTTAGTTTAGCCCTGAGCAGCTTTCTTATCACAAAGTTTAGTACTTCTTATTTTAGTTTAATCAGATGATAGCCTCTACCTTGGGACACTGGTCCATCTTCAGGAAGGTGCCCTCCCCCCCACCCTTTTCTGATTGTTCCTTCTCAGCCACAACCAAAGTCCATGCATGGGGAGGACCTAAAAACCCTGCTCAGATGTAACCCATAGACTCAGTCTCCACATGGGTTCCCTAGTAATGGGAACAGGGGTTGTCTCTGGCATGAAGTCAGTGCTGGCTCTCTGATCAACTCCCTCTGGGAGGGTGAAGCCTTATCAGGCCACAGAGGAAGACAATGCAACCAGTCCTGATGAGACCTGATAGGCTAGGGTCAGTCGAAAGGGGAGGAGGCCCTGCCCTATCAGTGGACTAGGGAAGGGGCATAGGAGGAGGAGAAGGTGGGAGGGAGGGATTGAGAAGAGACAAGGGAAGAGGCCACAACTGGGACACAAAGTGAACAATTTGTAATAAATAATTATTAAAAATTTAAAAATAAGTACATTTACATTTTGTAAAGTTGGAAAATATACTTGTAGTAAAAAACAGAGATCATGATGCTCTAGGAAAGGCACATAAGCTTTGTTATTAGTCACCAATGATTACTGGAGCTGCCTGGGGTCCCAAACTTTAACTGATGGTAGTCTGTCTGCTTAGGAATAAATTAGTGTTCAATCAGCTTGAATGCTTCTGTTGATTAGACAAACAGGTGACGTTAAATAAATTTTCGTATTCTAAGACTATTTGTTAGATGATTCCAACATGACTATTCTAACAGAACAATTTGTAGTATATAACCTGTCAATCAACTCCTAAAGCAGCAGCTCTATGGCAGATCTTATGCTTTGCTTGAAGACTAGAGGCAGGGCTGGGAGAGTGGCCTGTGAATGGAATTAACGTCTTTTATCTATTCAAATTACTTTTTCTAGTAAGATTGGTTTTATTTTCAGAGAGTTTGGGGCTATAGTCACAAATCAGTCCATTGATGCCTTTGTATTTTTAATTCTGGCGTTCCTCAACTTCAACCTAAAGATAACAAATCCTGGCCTGGAGAGGCAGTTGATTGATAAAGTTATTGCTTTGCAAGCACGAAGACCTCAGTCCAAAACCCAGAACCAACCCCGTTATCTCATATACAAACTGGACATGTGGTGTGTACTTGTAGTCCCAGAATTTAGAGACAGGCACAGGCAGATTCCTGAAACTCTTTGACTATTGAGACTAGGTAAATCAGTGAGTTCCAGGCCAGTAAAAGAGAGTCCCTGTTTTAAAATACAAGGCAAATATCCTGAAGAAGTATATCTAAGGTTGACCCATCCACGTAACATTCACATATACATGCACACACAGGGGCATGCATTTACACAAAACTATATAAATAAATAATAAGCAATAAAGTGATAATAAACCTTGCTCTATAAATATCTGTGGCTATTAAATGAAACACATACTGGTAATGTGTAGTAGATTAATATACATTTTCTTTTGCTCCCTGAATTTTTAGGGGTATATGGCTCGATAAGATAGCTTCTACCTCTGTGGAGTTCATATTTCATGAGGAATAGGTATGTACAAAATTAAAATATTGGAGTAAAAAGCAATTAAAAATTGCTGTCTTTAATTCTATGGTTATTTCTTATTCTGAAAAAGAAAGGGTGCTTGCATGACTTTTGAGGTGGTAGAAATAAAAAGAAAGGCAAGGTTTGCATTAACCAGGAGGCAGACTGCCCTTGAGAATGGCAATATGTCTAATGTGACCCATAGTCTTAGCTCAAGGTTCTGAGCTGTTTCACATAAGTAGTCATCATCCCACTAGGATAGAAGCCTCCACAGTATGCTTTTGGGGCCTGAGAGCAATGGCCAACACCAAACAGGCTACAAAGTGCAGTTGGATTTTGCTTCTCATGTTGATTCACCTGGACAGGGTCCTTCCTGTTGAGCTTTAAACTCTATTTTACTTGGGGTATTTATGCCTTTACCTCCTTTCCATCAACTTTTTTTAATTAAATTTTTATTTTTTACATTAATTGTATTTTATTCACTTTGTATCCCAGCTGTAGCCCTTTCCCTCATTTCCTCCCAATCCTACCCTCCATCCCTCATCAACTCCCATGCCCCTCTCCAAGTCCACTGATGGGGAAGACCTCCTCCCCTTCCATCTGACCCTAGCCTATCAGGTGTCATCAGGACTGGCTGCAATGTCCTCCTCTGTGGCCCAGCAAGGCTGCCCCTGCCCCAGAGGGGTGGTCAAAGAGCCAGCCACTGAGTTCATGTCAGAGACAGCCCCTGTTCCCCTTACTAGGACCCACATGCTAGGTTATATCCATGAATGGACCTCGGTTGGAGTACCAGTTTTAGAAGAGACCCTTGTGCCCAGATATTTTGGTTCTGTTGTACTCCTTGTGGAGCTCCTGTCCTCTCCAGGTCTTAATAACTCCCCCTTCTTTCATAGGACTCCCTGCACTCTGCCCAAGGTTTGGTTATGAGTCTCAGTATCTGCTTTGATACACTGCTGGGTGGAGGCTTTCAAAGGCCTCTGTGGTAGGCTCCTGTCCTGTTTCCTGTTTTTTTCTTTCTTCCAATGTCCATCTTGCTTGTTTTTCTGAGTGAGGATTAATTATCTTACCCCGGGGCCTCCTTATATCCAAAATATGCTCAAGTAAACAACAAGGACATTTGTTCAACCATGTTTATAGCAGCTTAATTCATAATAGCCAGAACCTGGAAACAACCCAGATGTTCCTCAACGGAGGAATGGATTCAGAAATTGTAGTACATTTATACAATGGAACACTACTCAGCAATGAAAAACAAGGGAATCATGAAATTTGCAGGCAAATGGTGGGATCCAGAAAATATCACCCTGAGTGAGGTATCCCAGAAGCAGAAAGACACACAGGGTATATACTCACTTATAAGTGAATACTAGACCTATAAGATAGGATAAACATACTAAAATCTGTACACCTAAAGAAGATAAACAAGAAAGAGGACCCAGGGTAAGAGGATCAATCCTCATTTAGAAAGACAAAGGGGAAGGACATTGGAAGAAGGAAAAAAACAAGAAACAGGACAGGAGCCTACCACTAAGGGCCTCTGAAAGACTCTACCTAGCAGTGTATCAAAGCAGATGCTGAGTCTCATAACCAAACTTTGGGCAGAGTGCAGGGAATCATATGAAAGACTAGGCAGTTATTAAGACCTGGAGAGGACCGGAGCTCCACAAGGAGAGCAACAGAACCAAAATATCTGGGCTCAGGGGTACTTTCTTAGACTGATACTTCAACCCAGGTACATTCATGGATATAACCTAGAAACCCTGCTCAGACCTGAGATACCTGAGTGAGGTATCCCAGAAGCAGAAAGACACAGGCAGTATGTTCTCACTTATAAGCAGATATTAGACCCATAATATTGGATAATCACACTAAAATCTGTACACCTAAAGAAGCTAAACAAGAAGGATTCATCAACCCTTTAAACCTAGGTAAGAGATAGAAAGTTAGTGGGGGGAGGAGCTCTAGACAACTTTATTTCTTCTGGTTGTTTAAGACCTATAACAATCTGTCAACAGCAAGTGCAGCAAGCAGTCTCCTCCAAGCTGCTGTGTTGAAAGGTTTCTCTCCATCTGTGTCCTCTAAGCCCCCACAACATCTCTGATCTCTCATGTTTATATCCCTCAGAGTCTTAGACAACACCTCTTTCCATGCTGCATGAGGCAGGCTGGCAAAGAACACACCCTGAAAATGGGCAATTATCAGCTATGGACAAACTAAAGCCCAAAATAAAATCCCACACTTGGGATTAAAATAAAAACATATTTACACAACATTACTGAGATTTTTAAAAAACAAAAACTTCTCTTACATCTTCCAAATATTTTTCATCATTATAGTGTAACTTTGTATTTCATACAATATGGTATTTTAGACTTACATTTTCCAATGCCAGGTACCTTCCTATCTGGGTTTTAATAGGAGTTTTGAGATGAATCTCAATGTCAGTAAGGTATAGATTTCATTCTGATGTAGACACACTGGTCAGATCTACTATCAAACTTATGTAGATCCACCATAATACTTGGAGCTGTGGTACTAACTGTTCACTCTCTATAATATGTCCTTAATAGATACAGCCATGTCCCTTCACCAGATGTTTCTCAACTCAAATGTCATGATCTCAAAAACTTTCAGTTTTAGGGTAGCTTCATCATTGTTCTCCTCAACATTGTTTTCTTCATAGGATCTACCAGTATGGGATACAATCCCGACCATGTACCTGTCACCACTCTTCCTCATTGGAATGGAGGCCCTGTTGCAACTGAGACTGTGTCTACCTTCCAGGGAAAGGCTTTGTCTAGGTACAAGGTGATAAATTAAGCTAAATATTTTATAGATAAGAAAATTGTAGGAAACCAGACAGAAGAAAGAGATGTCACATTGTGAACATTATGTTGGTGACAATATCTTAATAACTTCATTATTAAGTGATATTAACTTCATTTCCTCAACAGCCAGATTATACATATATCATTATTATTTACCATTAGTTTACGCATCTACAGATGAAGAGATAGATGAAATTTGCCAAAGACTAACAGCTGGAAGGATGAAATATATACAGAATGATGATATGAGTCCACATTCTAAAACTGTTACAAATCCAATCACAGAAATAACAAAGGAGATTAACTCTATTCTTAAAAGGAAGAGAAAAAAATAGCCCAGTCGTATCAACTCAAAGATTAGACACAGGTGAGTGCTTTTGAAAAGAGCACAACACATAAAAAAGAGGAAGTGTAGAGTAAGGTGGTCAAAGGGCAGTAAATAAAGAATGTGAGTAGGGAAAGAGTAAAAAATTCCTGACAGGGTTTAAGAGCTCAGTGTGGGAAGTAATGAGGGTGGAGGTGACTCACAACTATAAACATACTTTCGAATGCTCAAAAATTCATACCACAAATGACATGCATTCTGCCACATCAGATTTCAACATTGGGGAGATGTTGGTACAAGCAGTTTGCAATATGTCTCCTCAAACTGTGCCCAGACATGGCCCAATACAGAGGTTTGTATTTTAATGCAGTCAGAGAATGTGCTCATAGCAAAAGATTAAGAACAGGAAAAGGGGCTCCACAGAGCTTTTCTGCATCTTTCCACACAATTCAAATAAAGAGCATAAATGGGAATTTGCCAGGTTCTGCTTTAAGAAAACGGTTTACCAATTCCACAGAGCATATCTAAATTGCATTTGGATTCTGTACTCCACTGTAGCATGGTTATTTATGGTGTTTACTGAATTGGGCTACTGTTCTCTGCACATTTATAAATTCAGATTCTAAAAGGCGTCCATTATGGCTTATGATCTATAATTGCAAACAAGACATAGCTACTCGTGCATTTACTAACACTAGAAAATTATGTAGGTCCTCGCAGACTATGCTTGGAGGACTGATAGGACTTGTCATTCAACAAAAGTACCACATTTTAATTAGCCCCTGATTCCCACCATTTTCAATGGGAATGTCAGTTTAACAGTGAATGCTGGCTACATGCACCTGTTGCTTCTCCTAATACATAAAAGACAAATTTTAATAATATATTCATCAAAAATAATATATTCACTAGTGGTTGAGGAATAGTCTGGAGGTGGGGAATAATTTTAATCAACATGAGAGCAGTGATAAACTAGAAATTCTTTCTTGTTCATATTTACATACCTTTTGCTTTATTCTGAAATGTTTAATAATGAACAACAATATAAAATATAAAATAAAAACAAAACTATACATTTTAACTGTAGCTAGTTAAACCGATTAATCACTATCAATACAATTGAAGACCATAGTGTAAGCCTACCTGATTATATCTTTCTAGAATTAACCTGGTTGATAGTTTTATAGTCCATTGAATTCCAGTAGTACGATAACTTCAGTAAAATAAACTATGGTTTATCTGTATGATGGTCTGTGTTATTTGTCTAATCAGATATTTAAGGCTTAGTTCATCGTAAAAGGAGATGCTAATATTTACTGAAAAGCCAACATGCAAAATTAAGACAGTAAATGAACACAAACACCCACATGCCCCCTCTCCTCACACCTATAATTCTACCTTTATTGTTCCCAAATGTTTTTTGATACAAAGTAACATGCTTGAATTTTTCTTAAATGTGGCCTAGCTGTCTCTGCCTCAAATCTGTTTTCTCATGCATGTTTTGTTTAAAGATTCCTTCAAAAGTGTACTGAGGTATTGCTTTACATTTTATAGTTTTTCTTTTGTAATTAGTTTACAAACAAGCAGATGTCCTGTTCCATTTTCATACAGAATTCATTTTGAATGACCCCCTCCATCTCCCTGCTTCAATTTGCTTTGTACCTCTAAAATGGCACCCTAGGGTCATGTTGCACACATAATTTTATAACCCCCTATTTTACTCAGAATTGTTTTGACATTTACTCACCTTAGAATGAGTAAGCTTCACCTGTGGGTTTACAGTGTTATTTACTGTTTTTATCTCCTCCTTCATGGAAATTTAGCTCTCAGAGGTTGAAATGTTAATCAAAAGATGTGACTACAGGCTATCAAATGTTCTCTTACATGAGCAGAGTTTCTCAAGGGTCTCACTAAAGTAGAAGAGATGGGTTCAAGAATATGTGGGGAGGAAGCTAGAATCAACCAGCCAACACCCCCTAAAGTACATCTGATTTAATACATCAGCTGAAACCTTATACTTTTTTGTTGCTCTGTATCTTGTCAACATGCCATATTTAAAGAAAAAAATTGTCACCATACTGAGAGTAAGAGAATTTCTATGCCATTTTTACTTAAAATTTTTATGGAGGCTGAGGAGACGGCTCCACAGTGGAGAGTTTGCTGCTTTTTCAAGGGGCTGGAGTTCAGTTTTCAACACCCAGTTTTGTGTAGCTCACAACCATCCGTGACTCTAATTCCATTGTCCTCTTTAGTCTCTATACGTACACAGGTATCTGCACACAGACACACACACACATATACACACACAAAAACAAGCAAATAAATACCAAATTAACTCCCTTTATTACCAATGAGGAAATATGCCAGCATTCCATTAGCATAATAATTTCTCTAGTTTCTGTAACCTATGTTGAAATTTTAGTTTATTTTGTTCTCTTTTATATGTTTTAAAAATATTTTATGCACTGGGAAATGTAAAAAGTTGTTTATATATTCCATATATATTTTGAACCATGAATGTGTGTTCACTTTTTGTCATCGATTAATTAATTAATTAATTTTACATCCCAATCTCAACCCCACTCCTGCCTGTTCTCCCAGTTCAGGAATGTTGGACAGAAAGTTTCATTAATGAGCCTGGATAATTTGTGCTAATGTGGAATAATTACCAATATTTTCTATGCTATATTACTTCTCTAAGAAACTCATGGAATAACAAATGCAATAAAAGCTACAGGCTTTTGACAGTAGTTTTCTCTCTCAGTTGCTAAGAAATGTTTTTGTTGTTGCTATTTTTTTTATTTTGACTACAAATTTGTAGGCATAAGGTTAATGTGTAAAATCAAATGTTGATTTCTGTATTCCCCATATTTGGTTGCAATCCTTGTTCAGAGAATCTGTTTCAATGTTATGTAAACACTGCTACTCAATTGCCCCCTTATATGCCAATAAAGCAGCGTACAGCCAATCACTGAACAGGGAAGAAAATAAGACTGGACTTCCTGCCAGCCAGGGAAGGGGTTGTTAGAGAAAAGGAAGTAGGGGATTCAGTCTCAGGTCACTGTCCAGCAGGGACCAGGACAGTGAGTTCAGCAAGAAAGCTACAAAGTATGAGTATCTGTGGGATGTTCATAGGGAGGAAGCCAAATTAGCTTAGAGAGTTAAGAATAAAGTTAGAACTGCTCAGTTCTTGTGCTGTGAAGCTTGCACAAGAAATAATATAATAGAGTCTCAATTATTTGTGTGATAGCTGGGTTAAGGGTGAAACTAAGAAACAAACACGGTTTTTAAAAACTAACTGGAACACGAATTAATTTCTTTTCTAAGCATTTTCCATTTGAAATGACTTTTGAATATTCTTGCATTATTAAAGAACTGTACAGATATATTACATATTTTTCTGTTATTCTTCTTTCATTTCTAGTATAAAAGCAATGTGTTCAGAATATTCTAAAGAACAATTCTGAGGGGTCATAATGATTAAGAGCACTTGCTCACGTTGCAGGGTACCCAGGAGTGCTTCTCTGTGCTGATGTGCAAACTCACAACTGTCTGTAACTCCAGTTCTAGAAAATTACCCTCTTCTGCACTCCTTGGGCATGAGACACAAATGTGGTGCACAGAAATACATGTAAGCCAACACATACACATAAAATATAAATAAAATTTAAAGCAAAACTTATCAGACATGTTAGCATCATTTTCTCAATAAATATTGATATGTACCTGATGGTAAACTTTTGCAACAATTTTTATGAATGAATTTAAATAAAACTGAGGAACAGTTTATCTATTTTCTGAGAACACCTTAAAAAGAGAAACATCTTTATTTTTGTAAGGTATTCAAACTGTCCTTCCATTTATTTATGAATTCTGAGTTTTGAGTATGCATGTACACAGGGCTAAAACCTGGTATCACATTGAACTTTTATATTAGTGTTTATTTCTTGCAACAAGGGGAAATGGTGAGGGAACAGAAACAGGAATAATAAGAGGAATATCCTCTATTTATGTATTACACATTTTATTTGTTTGTTTGTTTATATTTTACAAGACAGGATTTCTTTGTGTGGCCTTTGCCGTCCTGGAACTCTTTTTGTAGAACAGGATGACCGTGAACTCACAGAAATCCACCTGTCTCTGCCTCCCAGAGTGCTGGGATCCAGACACGCACCACTGTCCCGGCTCTTGTATTTAGTTTTATAGTTCTTGTCTTTAATTCTGTTTTGTCTGGTTTCTCTGCCTCGCTTTTGGTACAAAATAAATGTCAGTTTTCATCCTTTCACTTTATATCTATACTTCTTTAATTTAGGAGTGAATCTCTTATGGGCAACACATCATTATGTCTTGCTTTTATAGCCATCCGTTCAGCATGGCTTGCATGTGCAATGTCCTCCACAGTCTTATGTGTTTGAGAAGTTGGTCCCCAGCTGCTGGTATGATTTGGGATGCTATAAAACCCTTACACAGGGACCTGGCTAGCAGATATAGGGCTTTAGGTGTATGCCAACATGGTTTTGTCTGTTTGCACATTTGACAGTCTGTCTATAATAGGCCAGAGTGAGACTATTCTGACATGACTAGTTAAGGGGAACAATGAATTTCCTGCACAGCCATGCGCTTTCCAATATTAAGAGCATTTTTAAGCTAAAATTGTGTTTTGTTAAAGTTTGCCTACACATTTCAAATTCATAGACTGGGTTTACAGTATTGAGTCTGAACCCGGACTCTGCTTCTGCTCTAATGTGGTCTTAAGTATCTACAATTCTCATGATGGTGTGTGACTAAATAATGTGTGTTCAGTATGTGATGAGCCGTGTCTGTCCTTTGCATATGTATCTCCTCTGTTAGTAAGAGGGACTGAGATACATACTGTGAAAAACTGCTAGGCCCTCTCTGAGGAAAAGGAGAGAAGGTCTGTGGTATCTGTGACCGTGGCACTAAGCCATGACATTCATTTCTGCATATACTGACTGACTATGCCCTATCTCCAGGGCAGAGAACTGTAGGGACCTGCCTGTGACAGATAAGATTGGATTTGACATCCACCTCTAATGTTTTGGGACTTAAAGACTTGAAAGTTCTTTTGAGGTAATGATTTGATTTCATAGGATTTGCAGCCCCTTGTTGACTTTATAACATGGTTCTTCCCAGATGAGGAAATGCAAGTCCTATTCTCAGAGTAGCATCACATCAAAGCTCAATTAAATCCATTTACTCCAGATCCTTGTCTGATAGCTTATAAGGCACCTCCTGCCTTAAAAGAGTGGTGGTCTTTACATGTGTACTTTACAATATTGTTTCTTAGTGCCTTTAGGATGGAAAGTCATGAACACATCAGAGTGTTTAGGGTATGCTGGATGGTATGCTAAGGGAGTTTTAGGCATCTCTGAAGTGATGTTTGATGGACATCTGCTCATAGAGGATTCTGAAGCTCTTTATCATTGTTGTAAGATTTTCCAAGTGTTTTGAGAATCTCAGAATAAACCCATAAATTCTGCAAATTGTGTCCAAGTTGAAAATTTCTTTAAAGAATGATAATTCAACCCACTTTTGGGTGCTGACCTTCATAAAACATAATTATTTTATAAGGCACACATAACTTATGAAAATACATTTTTTAATAAACTCACAGCATGACTTTTTCATTAGTGTTCAGTCTGTCTTTTCATATCAGGATGCTCATATTAAGAGATACTGGCATACTCAACTGAGCAGATGTTTGTGGGACTTTGGTTGTGCATCAGGGGAAAATCTTGGAATTCTAATGCCCATCCATCCAACAGTCATTTGCCGAGAGGCCACTCTGAGCCAGCAAACAGAAGAAAAGATTCATGGGAAAACCCATGGGATCCATGGCTGAGATTCTATGGGCTGCCTGAGAGGAAATAGACAAATACTTATAATAAATGTTAAAGTGGAGAGCATGGGGTTGAAGTAATTGTTTAAGCACATTCATCGGGTGAGTAGTGAAAGGTGGTTATAATTTGAGCATGAGATTTAGAGGTATTGATATACTATATGTTAAAAAATTAAGTGTGTTATAAAATGTAGAATGTCCAGAGAACACTGAAATACTTAGTGTAGGCATAGTGCATAACTTGTGGAAGAGTGGCATGAACAAAGTCTGAGAACATAAGACTCAGTGGGACCATTTTATAAGCTGATTTAATATTTGAACATAAGGGAATATTACTGTAAAATGTTTTAATGAGTATGTCTTCTAAACTGTTTCTCTGGTAACAGGTACATGAAGTTACTATTGCTTGTATATTTGATAACTTCATAGATTAGTGACTTGATGATAACTGTATTAGGTCTCATATAAAATAATTCTCCCAGGCTGAATGGTAGTTGCCAGAGCACTATTCTGGGAACCTTCTGGGGATCTTAACAGGAAGTGATGAAAATTAATATGAATGTGGAGTAATAACTAGGTATGACAGCAGAAGTGTTTAGCTAAGCTATATACCATGCTTGATCTCACAAAAATATTCTAGGCAAAAGAAAAACAAACCTAAACATTTTAGGTGGTCAGCTTAAACAACCATTTATCATTAAAATCTGGAGTGAAGGAGGAGAGAGAAAAAGCTGACAGGAGTATTTATGGCCTCAGATGTGTGGCCAGCAGCTGTTTGTACAACTTCTCCCTGGAATATCCTCAACTCAGAAGCAAGTGGCTTGAGCAACAGCTAAATGGCACAGGAAAGCAGGAGAAAGGGGTTCAGACCAGAGAATGAGTGAGAGTTCACTGTAGATCTAATCTTTACCTTTAGCTACAAAGTGGACAAGTGTAAGACAAATTAAAACCTCATCAAAAATACATGCTTTATAAGGCACAGAGTAAAGGTAAGAAAATGACCAAATTCACATGTTCAGAAGAAATGCAGGAAGAAAGTTTGTATCAGAAACTTGAATATTGACCTCACAAAATATCATTATAGGCACGTCATAGTAAGCATCAGGTTGATCGAGATAAAAATCACAAAGGCAACACACATGTTTATTTAATTGTGTCCAAAAACTACAATCAGATGGTGGGAGAGACTACGCCAGTGGCAGAAGTAAACACACCTGTGATCAAGACACAAACTCCCAACCGCTATTTGATGGGAGGGTCAACTCTGTGAGCCCAGCCTTCAAAGAACACAAGATAATAAATGATGCTTGATTGGTGATAACACAAGGCTTACAGCAGTTTATACATGTGAATTCACTTTTGATCTCAAAACCTTTGACAAATAAAAGATATTATCATGATGGTCATCATAATGTTAGTTTGAAACATTCCAGGAAAACTGCCCTGGCTGTAAATAAATCCTGTCAAATTATTTTTGGGAACCTGAGAGACTTCTCTGAAGGGCAAATGAGGTCCCCTATTCCATAGAGCTTTTAGTGTTCCAGCATTCTCCCAACTGGAGAAAGAAAACAGCCATTAGTTATTCACAAATTCAATGCAGTGTTGGCAAGAAAAAAAGTACATATGCTATTGAGAATTCAGCTCACTAGTTCCATGAACTAGAGGAAGAGATGGATGCCAAAGGTACACCCCAGTGATACTCTAGTAATCAATGCATCAAGGTTGAATTAAGGAGAATCTGGGATGTTAAAACAAAAAGGAGGCTTGAGGATCAAATACTAACGTGAAAAAGTACAGAAGAACCAACCTTCGCTGACTAGACATAAAATCTAAAGTGAAGTGTTACATGAGACAAGTGTACAAAGACTAAGAAAAATGGGTGGGTAGTGTGCTTTCACATTATTTATAGGGCTAGCCTACTGAGAATATCTTTAAAATGATTGGATGTGTACCTAGTTACTCAAACTGGGAACCAATGTAAATGTTTCCTAGAATTTGATAGATCCCTGAAAGAGAAAGAGGGGAGGAATAAAGGTGTGTTAGAAATGTATCACAGTCTGCAGAGCCACATCATTCCTGTAAACCCAGACTTGCGTTGACCTTTCCTCTTAGCTGCACATATTAGTGGTGGTATCATTGGATCCTCCCACATTATCTATGGCATTCATTTTCAATATGAATTAACGTGGCACAGGTGTCAAATCTCCACTGTTCACTGGAAAGTGAAGAAGAAGGATTAGAGCTGGGACAGTTTGGTCCTCAAAATTCCACCTGCATGTATAGACACATAATATATGCATGTGCACTCATGCATGCATACACAATACATTGATTCAAACATATGCACACACACTCACACACACTCATAAGCATTTGCCTTGTAGGTACATTGTGAGTTTGGTTCTAGTACAGAAATAGCAGTATATACATAATGGCAGAGGCTGTCAAAGGTATGGTACTTTTTATCAAAAATGAGAACCAGGAGTCTTGGTCATCTTGGTCTGGTGCTGTTGGTGGAAGAAGTATGTTTGGAGACTTTAGAGGAAAATATACAATCTTGGCAGAAAGAAACTTCTAGTGAAGGAGCTGTTTTTAAATTCACTGGTTCTGTATTAAAATGTTGCTGTAGTTGGTCCATTTAATTCACCATAAACATGTCTTCATGTCTACGAATGCTTAGGTATGGACACAGAGCATAAATTGAAGCTACTATACTATGTATTTCATGACAGGTATTCATTCACTAAGACAGATAAAATAAACCTGTTCAAATCTTGATAATATACACAGTATGACCACAGATGACCACACACTCCATTGTCTATGCATCAGAGGAGTAATATTTTTTCACCATCAAAAGAAGAGGAAATAAGCAGATGGTATGCAATAAAGGTTGTTGCAGTGTTCTCTGTGGTGAGAGGCAGGGTCTGAATGTAACAAGCTGATTAAGATAAACAGTTTGTAAGAAACCTGGTATGTGGACACAAACTTGTAATGGCAGCACTTAAGGATATGGAGGAGGACTAGAACTCAAGGTTAGCCATGGTTACATACTGAGTTCAAGTTCAGCCTTGGCTACATGAAATCCTGTCTGAAAATCAAAGCACTAAATCATAATAAAACAAAAACAAGAGCAAAAAAGCATAAGTTTATAGATTTTGTGACCTAAACTTCAAATAACAAGCATAACGCCAAAGGAGACACATCCTATCACAGCAATTTGCTAGAGTGAACACACATGTCTCTAAACACTTTGAGTAAAAGCAAAACTATAGAGAAATATCTATTAACTTTAAAATTAAGATAAACAAAAAAAATCGAATATAACCATTCCAAGATAAGGTGTTTACAATATCTTCATCAGCAAGAAAGGCCACTATCACATGCAAATATATGCACACACTTGGAAATGGACATCACCCACTGTATTGGAGGAATATTAATGCTAGGGTATTACTCCATGAAAACGCTTCTAGACAATAAGCCATTAAAATAATAAATAGTATCAGGTCAGTTACTGTCAATAGCTGCCCCATGAAATACACAAAGTGCTTAAATGTTGTAGACACTGGACCACACACTGTAGGAAGCAAACTTCTTATATAAAGGCCAGAAAATAGGAGTATAAATTCTTCCTTATATTTAAGTAATGAAGCATGAGGGTAGCCCTCAGTTTCAGTCCTCTGACAGTGAGGGAAACAGTTTGTGGCACAGAATATAACTATAATTTAAAGGAGAAACTTATCTGAAAATTCACTGTAGACAGAATATATACAGGATTTACAAATATAATAGCTTAACTAAATCTTCCAACAATTCTAGTAACACCATAGTCCTATATGATTGTGTATAAGAATGAACTGTGAGCACAGATAAATAGGACAAAGCCTTATGTTACACACAGAGCAGGGTTCAGTACATAAGAATAAAAAGAAACAAGCAAGAATTGCCCCCAAATTATGGCGATTACAAATATTATAAAATAGAATTGCTGTGAATTGTTGGTCTGGTCGTTTATAAACATTTTGAAGAAACAAGACACTATTTTACAATGAACTTTTTACAAATCAGATGCTCCTAAATGGAAGCTGTGGGATGGGAGGGGCATAGTGAATAGACTCAACTGATGCAGCACTAAAAGAGCTGAGAAATAATACAAAGTTATTATTAAATTCATCGCTGTAGTGAAATCTACCGAGGCATAAGAAACGATGATCCTGGCAGAAAAGATCTTAGGTTTTAAAAGGTACGGAAGGTGCCATGTTTTCCCCAAGTCTCTGTAGATAATCAAGTTACTATGAAAAGAAAAGAGAGAGTTTTTTTTTTACATCATCCTGGTTGTATAACACATTCTGCTTAAGATTGTTGCCTTTCACATAATGGAATCAATAAACTTTAATCACATCAACTCTGAAACAGTAGATCCTATTTCAGAGAACAGGCTAGAACACGCATGATCCACCTGCTTCTTTCCTCTCCAATCTACCTGTATGTTCTCCTGAGGAATGCAGCCCTGAGTATGACAAATGGGTAAGTTCTAGAAAGTGTCACTAAACCAGGCTGACTCGGCTTTTCAACTCCACAGTCAGTGTCACATTTTGATTCAGAAATACTGTTGGATAGTATTGACTATTCATGGAGTAAGGATACCAATACAGTCTTTACTGGGGGCTCTTTCATTCAAGGACCCTCTGTACCAATAAATGAAGGGAGAACTTTATTTAACCCAGAAATCATCCCCTAAAGCGTCTGCTATTATTTGTCTTCAAGAAGCAAACAAGTGTCAAAATGGGTCACTCCATAATTAAAATGTTTCTCACTTTCACAATAGATGCATAGGCTTCCCCTAAGTTTTTCACGAGTCGTGATGATGATGATGAATATTGAAGTGGTGATGGATAGATATCATAGTAGCTGCACTTGCTTTTCTGGAAAACCCAAGGAGAAACTTTCTAATAATAAGAGGAGGAGTTTGTTCATAGATGATGTAAAGCTTTTTACAAACTTAGAAAACAACACTGCACGCTGTGTACACAGATGGCAAGTGAACCAAAGAATACCCCAGCAACACGCAAGATTAGGTTGAACCATTTGGTTAAAAGTGCTATTGGCAGAGGTGTGATCAGGGTAATTAAGGAGGTCAATCAAATAGACTGGACCAATGGTTATCCCTAGGAAAAAACAAAATGTAGATTCTTACCACACAGTATAGGTAACAGTAAGCTATGCCTTCATTAGACACTTTAATAAAATGTACAAAACGATGTAAAATTCAGAAAAAGTGATATCTTAAGTTTAAGAAGCTGTATAAGAGATGACTTTGAACTAGTATGCAGAAACAAAAACTTAGGCAAAAGGAAAAACATTAGCAACATTCCAAAACTTGAATCAGACTGAGAAGGGATATGGGGCAAGAGACTGGTATTCATTATGCAATTAAAAATTCTATTCAGCACTGACAATTTTCAATGGCATACCATAAATGTGAGCAGGAAATAGAAATGGGAAGTAAAGGGATGGATTGTAAATACGTTAAAATATGTTCACTTTCCCCATCAGTCATAGTAATTCCAATAAACCAAGGGACAGGTACACATATCAGACAGGAAAGTGAACAGGATAGCCAACAGCAAGTACTAGATACTTGTAGAATGTCGTGTATGCGAAAAACTTCCTGGACACTAGTTTGTCAGTATCTAACAAAGATGGGCATAGCCATCACCTGTGGTGCAATAATGCCTCCCGCCCCCGGCACCTACTCTGGAGAAACGCCCACAAAAATGGTACATGGAGACTCCTATAAGAAAATTAGTTGTATAATTTTCTACAAGTTAAAAATACATATAACATATATTGATTGGCAAAAACTCAGAAACATAATCATGCTTGCTTTTTTCAAGTTCAATAATGTACACAACACTTAAACTATATGATTTGAAATAGAGTTATCAATATATATATATATATATATATATATATATATATGTATCTACAAATAATAGGGGTACATCTATACATGGATGAGTTTTGATGTATATTAGGAGTGAATACTAGGTAACAGGATTGAACCTGTTCATTTTCAAAGTATGTAACACTATTTTTATGAGGCTCAAAACTATGGGGGTGTGTGTGTTTACATGCACATGTCATGGCCTACAGGTTAAAGTCAATGGACAAATTTTGCAATTAAAGTCTGTTCTTCCATCATATGGGTTTTGAGTCTTGAATTTGTGTGTGTGTGTGTGTGTGTGTGTTTCCTTCTCTGCTCCATAGGGGGCCTAGACTGCAGCTTCGGGATGGTGAACGGAATGAAAGATTTCAGATCTCAGGAATGGCTAGAGCTATTTAGGATAAAGCCCATAGGCTAGGCTGGGATGTGGGAAGAGTTTTCCACTGAGTCTCTTTTATAAGGAGATCACCTGTGGCAGCAAAAACTCCAGTGTTCCAAAACCCATGGAGATCCCAGAGTGTTACAGCTCTTGGTTAAGTTGTTGCGCTAAGCACGGCAGAGGCCTGAAACTGACCAGAAGGCAGATCTGGTGAGATGTAGGCCTGGCCACAGCTGGCTGCCAAGGCAGTGCTGCACTCCTTGACCAGCAGAAACCAACTGCAGCCAGCAGCAACTGGCCCACTGGCCCTAAGCCTCGGGCAGTCCAGTAACTTGTGGCATCAAGCAGGTAGCTGCTTCATTGGCAACCAAGTTTAGATGTCCAGTAGTGACTCTCCAAGGAGGCATGTCCTCTCTTGATTTATATGGAGTGGCGCAGTGCCTCATTTTACATGCAGTAGCAGAGTCCTGTCACAGAAGGAAAACATATTTAATTATCCTATGGGTGGGGATCTCTCTACGTACAATTTAAGATCACTACTGAAAACTAAGATCTTCCTATTGGGGTGGGGCATTTCCAGGAATTCCCAGATGCTTGCTGGACTGGTTTTCTTATGATGAAAGTGTCCAGCCTATAATCCACCCTGAGGGCTATGTGACGCTTCTTACAAGATTTGGGGTTACCCAGATCAGGGGGAGAGAGAATCCTGCTATGAAAAGTGAGTCCATCACTTAGACCAAGTTTGGGGCTATTGGGAAATGTCTAACAGCAGGGTACCACATGTGTGTGTGCGTGTGTACGCGTGTTTACATGCACATGTCATAACCTACATGTGGCAGTCAAAGGACAACTTTTTCAAGTCAGTTCTGTTCTTCCATCCTGTGAGTCCTGTGCCTTAAATTTGGGTTGCCAGGTTTACTGCAAGCAGATTCACCTGCTGAGCCATCTTACAGCCACAAACTAGATATACAAGTGTGTGTGTAATTAAAGGAAATAATAAAAAAGATAATGATTTATGTACAAAATTATATCCAAACAAGAATAGAATCAGGGAGCTGATTATGAAATTTTAAATGATCAAAAGTAGTCTTTTTAGTTGTTAAGTTAAATAGTTTACACATGAATGTTCATCTCAACTGCCTCAAAATATAATTTTTATTCATTTCAATGCTCATGTATATGGATAATATATTATAGTAATTGAATATGGATAGTACAGGGTTTTAAAAGATATCTTATAAAATTTAATTCTAAGATGTGTTGGCTAAATTATATCAATATGGCAGAGGCTGAAGTTATCTTAGAGTAGGGTAAGCCAATTAAGAAAATATCTCCATATAATCTGACTGTAGACAAGCTTGTAAGGCATTTTTAAATTAGTGGTTGATGAAGAATGGCCCAGGCCTTTCTGGGTCATGCCATCCCTGGTCTGGTGTCCTGTGTTCTAATAAAAAGCGGGATGAGCAAGCAATGAGTGGCAAGGCAGAAAGCAATATCCTTCATGGCCTCTGCACCAGCTTCTCCCTCCATGATCCTGCCCTGTGTGAGTTTCTGCTCTCAATGCGTTTGATGATGAGCTAGCATCTAGAACTGTAAGCTGGACACACCCTTTCCTCCCCAAGTTCTTGGGGGTGTTTCAGCACAGCAATAGAAACCCTAACACACAGTACTGTGATTTTAAAAAGGATAAAATTTATGTTTTATTTAAAAATTCTCTTAAAAATTTCCTAAGAAAATATTAAAGTGCATGTTAGTTCTTTTTTCTTTCTTTCTTTCTTTCTTACTTACTTTCTTTCTTTTTTTTTATTTAAATGGCTCTATTAAAATGAGCATCTCATGATGGGGAATCACAGCCCTTAAACACCAAGAACCAACTATTTAGAATATATATAAAACCATAACCATTACAGCATTACTTGTGCTGAGAATATAAAACCTGAATGTCTAACTAAGCTGTGGTTTAATCAAATAGTTACATTATTGAGAAATACATAGTACCATTAAAATAAATAAATCTGTTGACTTTCAGAGTATATTCTACAAAGTACCCTTCTCTCTGTTTCTGTTTCTCTCTCTCCATTGTGTTTGTGTGTGTGTGTGTGTGTGCGTGTGTGTGTGTGTTTGTGTGTTATGCATATATGTATAGGTATGCTCACCCTGTGGGCCATAGGTCAATGCTTATGTATTCCCTTGTCAACACTGCACATTAGTTTCTGAGACAGGTGTCTCAGTGAACCTAGAGCTGACCATTTCAGCTAGGCTGGTGACGAGCAAACTCTGGGTTCCTCCTATATATTATTGTTCTGTGCTGGGTTTACACATCATTATACCAAGCTTTTACAGATATGTTAGGGATTCAAGCATGTTATTATGTGGGTGTGGAAGACAATTTTCCTACTGAGTCATTATCCCAGTTCGCAAACTGACACTTCTGTAATTTAAAAGCAGTTAAAAATCGGCAACTGTATATAGTAGCTATTTTCTCTATAATCATATATGCTATAGACATGCATATATGATATAGATGTGCACATAGACACGTATGTTTTACATTTCCTGTTATTTACAATGCACATACAAAAATACACATGTCAAGCACAAATGTATACACTAGCACCTTTATCACGTGTTTTAATCACTGTCCTATGTTTGGAAAAGATACCATGACAAAGGACATTTTTTTTTAATAAAAGAAAGCATTTAATTAGGAGAATGCTTACAATTTCAGAGGTTTGTTCCATTACCATCATGGCAGGAAGCATGGCAGCATGCCGTCCAATACTGGAGCAGTATTAAAAGCAACATCCTGATCCACAGGCAGAGGGAGAAAGCCTAGGCTTGTCAGGACCTTTGAAACTTCAGAACCCACTCCCAGTGATACACGTCTTCCAGCAAGGCCACACCTCTCAAATCCTTCCAATACTTTTCAATAGTGCCACTCCCTGATGATTAAATATTCAAATATATGTACCTATGGGAGCCTCTGTTATTCAAAGAACAATACTGTGGCAGTCCCTTAATGGGTGGATTTTACTTTTTCCTTGGGTAGATGCAATATTTCTGGTTGCTGAGCATAAGTGTATTTTGTTATAAAAACAAAAGTGGAGGCAGTTTCTTCATAGATAAGTTACATTTTTAAAAAACATGATAAACTCAGAAATTTATATATTTAAAATGCCGTGGCTGTCATCTCAGTTTTAAATGAATAGCATGTGATATTTTAATTTATATACATTTGTAATAATAAGGACATATACTGTATATATTATAAACAAAATCTATGTGTGTGTTCATACACACTTATTTTTTCTGCTAACACACATTGTACCAAAAATTGTAATAATACAATTCTACTTTGTATTTGTCTTATTTTACTTACATGTGACCCATAGTAAATACCTGGCTTCTTCTTCTTTTTTTTTATTTTTCATTTTTTTAAATTTATTTATTTTTATCTCAATCACAGGTTAGGTACTTTGAATCCCAGGCGTAGCCCCCTCCCTCAGTCCCTCCTACCCTCCCACTCCCTCCCTCATCTCCCTCCTCCCCGCCCCCTCCAAGTCCACCAACAGAGGAGGACCTCCTTCCCTTCCATCCAACCCCAGCTTATCCTGACTCCTCAGGGCTGGCTGCAATGTCCTCCCCTGGGATCTAGCCAGTCTGTCACTCCCCAGCTTGTATGGGGGAGGGTCTAAGAGTCAGCCATCAAGATCATGACTGAAACAGTCCCTGTTTCCCTGAATAGGGTCTTCAGTCCTACACCTAGCTATCATGGGCCCCATCTGTGCGGGGGTTCCAGGCCACATCCATACATGGTCTTTGATTGTAGAAACCTTCTCATACAAGATCCCTGTGCCCTGCTCAGTTTGGTCTTTGTGGAGCTCTTTGTTCTCCCTAAGTCTCAGCAACCTCCCCCAGATCTATCATTACTTCTCGCCCTCTGTCAGAGGCTTGATCTCGAGTCTTAATATCTGCTCTGATATATCGCTATATTGACCCCCCCCCAGAGGTCCTCTTTCCGTGCT
>CM053758.1:33180413-33200266 GCA_028658305.1 Pachyuromys duprasi | reverse complement strand
AGGGCTTCTGATTTTTTGAGTTGATTTTGTATCCAGCCACTTTACAGAAGGTGTTTATCAGTTGAAGGAGTTCTCTGGTTGAATTTTTGGGGTCACTCATGTATATTATCATATCATCTGCAAATAGTGATACTTTTACTTCTTCCTTTCCAATTTGTATCCCCTTGATCTCCTTTAGTTGTCTTATTGCTCTAGCTAGGACTTCAAGTACTATGTTGAAGAGATATGGAGACAATGGGCAGCCTTGCCTAGTCCCCGATTTCAGTGGGATTGATTTGAGTTTCTCTCCATTGAGTTTGATGTTAGCTATAGGCTTGCTGTATATTGCCTTTACTGTGTTTAGGTATGTGCCTTGTATCCCTAATCTCTCCAAGACTTTAAACATGAATGGGTGTTGGATTTTGTCAAATGATTTTTCAGCATGTAGGGAGATGATCATGTGGTTTTTCCTCCTTCAGTTTGTTTATATGGTGGATAACATTAATGGATTTCCGTATATTGAACCACCCTTGCATGCCTGGGATGAAGCCTACTTGGTCATGGTGGATGATATCTTTTATGTGTGGATAGGAAGATTTTTTAATTATATAAAATATCTAGATTTAAGATTACCCTGGTTTTGAATCTCAGATATGTTCTTCTACCTGTGAGTTACTTTTGGTTCTTTACCTGAACTGTATAGTGGGAATCATAAGATGACTTATCTCAAAATGCTGCATCTGTAGTGTGATGTGCTCAGAGTGGTGCTTGGTACACAGAGTGGGTGCAGGCCTGCGAGACCATTCACTGTTGATGTTGTACCTTGCCTTATCTGTGTATTGATATGCTTGTAGATTCATTGTCTCAAATTTAGTCTGCTTTTTTATGCCTTCAAAGTCAATGATAAACACATTAGTAACACGCAGTTCATCATATTCTATTGCTTTTGAGTATAACCTTACATTCATCTATCAACTCTTGAAATTTTAGAAGAGCTATGCCCACCCTGTTACACACTGCATTTGTATTAGCTTATAAATTGCATTTAGTATCTTAATTTAGGTTTTATGTTGAAATTTCAAGGTTATGTGTAGGCAGTTTATTTTATGGTAAAAATTCATTTCAGGAGGATAAAGATGGTATTGGTAACATGTTTTTCTGGTAGCAGAGGTATTGGATATGATAGATAAGAACCATGGCAGCATATGATAACCTTTTGTAATTTCTGAAGTCACAGGTCACAAAAGCGCCTTTTGTCTGAGTAAAGTTGAGGAGGAAAGGGTTTCTACAGTTTCCTTTTAAAATCTATCTATCTATCTATCTATCTATCTATCTATCTATCTATCTATCTATCTATCTATCTATCTATCATATACCTATTGCCTATCTATCTTATATCTATCTATTTATCATATACCTATCATCTATCTGTCTGCCTGTCTATCTTCTTTGAAACCATAGGCTTCAATCTGAGAGCTAGGCTAATAATGGATAAGAAATAAGATGACCATGTGGACATGTCCTCAACTGCAAAGATCAGGTTATAACAATAAAGAAGGAGAGGTTTACTAACTGTTTCTAATACCTGACACCTGACAATGAAATTACTTCCTATTATAGTCTCTTCCTATTATAGACTCAATTCATATTTCCACTAAGATATTTGGCCATCTCCAAAGCCCAGACATGACAAACCACTCAATGGGCATATATGACTTCTTGTTAATTTTTTAGTAATTCTCAAACAAGTTTCCTTACTTGTGAAGTTTTTGCTGATGTTTGTTTTCAGAGCTGGCTTCACTCTACAACTCTGACTTGAGTTAAACTTTATCTTCTGGCTCCAGCTTCCCAAATTCTGGGATTACAGACATGTGTGACCATTCCCAGTAAGGCTCACTTGTATGTAATAAGACTAAGCTCATTTCATCCCAACTGAGCTATAAGTCTGAGTCATCTATGCACATAAGGCATGAGCCTTTCCTCACCCCATCTACAATTTACTTCTATGGGGGGGGGCACATTTATGCTTGTCAGGCTAGCAACAGTAATTCAATATGACTGGAAAGTTAAAAAAGAAAGTATTATTGGCAATATCTGTAGATATAACTAAAAGTTCTAACACTGGTCATGTCTAAGAATTTTCTCTGGCCCAGGGAAGTATGGATGGGATACAAAGGAGTGAAGAGCCATCTGAACAATGGGAAGAGAGAGAAGATAAATGTCCTCCTGGATGCAGTCTGTTGATTGAAGTGGGTTCTTTGCTTTTGCTTTTCAATCTGGAAATACAGAATACAGAAAGGAAAGAAAGTTGTTAATGAGATTAAGTTCTTCAGAACCATGCAAACATGAAGAGTCAGTTGGATCTGGCTTTTCTCCACCTTTACATGTGCCTCAGATGGCTTCCTGATGGAAAATCCTGAACATGTTTCATTCCATTCACCCATAAACAAGAAGAATAGACATTTCCAGGACACAGCAAGGATTTCAGGGAAATATTTCCTACTGGAGATGCACAGATGAGTGAAATTATTGATAAAGCTGTCTGTTTAATGTTCATGAGCTTGACTACTCTCCACTAAAAATGGAAACTTGTATTTTAGGATTAATATGACAGATCTGCAGGTTGTCTAGAGAAACAAATGCTACACAATACAAGGGCTTCCTTAAAATGGAGCTGAATAGGTGAAAATGAGTGGATTGCCATCTCTATGGGAAGGTGTTATAAAAAATATGCACCCTGTGCCTAGCCTCCACCCATCCACCCACACAGAATGCTGTGTCCTCAGCTGAAATTGCCTTTCTGATTTTCTTTTAATTCCTAAATTCTGTAACTGTGAGAGAAGTCAATACTTCTTTAATACTATTTTTCAAATATTTTATTTTAGATATGTGATTGTTTTGCCAGCTTGTTTATTCATGTATGCATGCATACCTGATTTCTGCACCATCCAAAATAGCGCATTCTGTCTCCTGGAACTGGAGTTAAGACAACTGTGAACCATCATGTAGGTCCTAGGAGCTGAACCAGGGCCTCTGCAAAAGCAGTAAGTGTTCTTAAGCCATCTATCCAGACCCATCAATATTATTTATATTTGTTCTGTTCTTATCTCTGCAATGTTCTTTGTTCCATATGGTCCAAATGCCCATATGGGCTTCTTTCCACTTCTGCTTTCCCTGCCATTAATGAAGCACATTCAATTAACTGGAATCAATTATTGTCTGTATGCTATACATTTGCAAGGTTTGGAGAGAGAAAGATAAGCAATCTGATAAGAATTTGTTCAATGTCCAAGCAAAAGGGTGGACCGATGAAGCAAGAATGACAAAGCAATAAACACTATCACTTCAGATAAGCAGGGCGCTGTGAGAGTGAGCACACTGGCTGCAGTATCCTGAACACCAGATGCAGCATTACATATTTAGAAAGAGATCATGTGCATCTTTATGCTTTTCCTATTTCTAGATCATTCTCCACATTTGATTTGTATGTGCTGAGCACATATGTTACCACTAATGTATTCCTGCTTGAGCTTTTGTCTCTGCAGTGTTTAATGAAGATTCAAATTTGATTAGAGTTTGCCACCTTGACCAGCATAAAATAAATGATCTCACAGACATTAAGGGATTACCTGATGAAGTATTTTTCTGTATTTTACTATATGAATTTATTTAGTCCATACCACTTTTTGCTGAGGTGGATGTTTTATTTTCACTTAGCACATGTGGATTGGGGTATAGATAAGTGGAACAAAAATGTTGACCAAGTTCACCAAGCTTGTACAGAGTAATCTTCCTAAGGACCCATCAGATTCTTAGCAACACATCTGGAATTCATATGTAGTCACCCCACATTTTTAAATTAAAATCTATCTACGTAGCTCTCTGTGCTTAATGGAACTGAGTCTAGCACACTTATCATTATATCTGGCTCTGCTATTTATCCAATTTCATCTCTTGCCCACTCATATTTTAAAATTTATATTCCACCTCATATGCTTACATTTCCATTTGCTTCTTTTCAGGATTTTGTCCTGATCTGACCTTTGCAAGGGTCTGTCACTCCTTTTGGGTAAAAACAGAGCAGGAAAATGGCCCCCTACATGGCTCAGACCCACCCCAGATCCCAGCCTGTGGAACACCCTGGGAAAAAGGCTCTACTTCACAGATTCTATGGTGCAGCAGCTGAGAATTCTGACTCTATGGTTCAGTTCTACATACTTTGTTTAAACTCTCTAAACATAGCTATCCCATTTATATAATCTTAAAAATTGTAATACCTTTACTATGGTTTTGTAAAAAAAAATTGAGCAGTATGGTAAATATAAAATTCATGGCATGGTCTTTTCTGCTTCTTTCTAGTCCTTTAATTTCCGTCCAGCCTCCATCATCATATTTGACAGGAATTGTGCCTAAGCCATCTAAAGACAGAGCATGTCTTTTAATGCTACAAAGCCTTCAAAGATATTTATTTTTGCATTTTCTGATTTGATATTTGCAGGGGTCTGTCAATCCTATTGGTCAAAAACTGAGCAGAAAAATAGCCCTCTGCATTGTTCATATCATGTTTCATTCATTTTTATGACCCCTTTCCAATGATCACTTTCTTTGTATTCGAGAAAAGATTATAGGCTTGGAAGGAATTCAGAAGGTTGAAGGCAACTAGTCAGTGTGATAGGAATAAAACTGAGCCTGGGATGAAATGATTAGTTTGGCCATCTTTGTACTCTTGATCACTAGAACATGCCGTAATAAAACTAAGCCCACATTCCTTCCTGAAATGTCCTTGGATATTTCTGGTGTAAAGTGTTCTCCAGCTACTTAGATGGAGATGTTCATCGCCAAATGCCAGCAACATGCTGTTTCCCTTCCATTTAGGAAGAAATCCACAGAACTGAAAATAGTAATTATCTGATTTAGCAACATAAAAGTAACAGCTAATGTTTATTGTTTCCTTGCTATGACAAGCACTTCATATTTCTTACCACATTACCACATATTTCTTACCAATGACAGCCTTTCTGCAAGGGAGAGACCATCTCTTCCCTTTATAGAAATGAATAGATTGAGATTTGAGAATTAAAAATTTGTCCAAGATCAACAACTATAAACAGGCAAGCATAAACCCTCTATGGTGATGCCCAATACATTAGGAAATTGAAGCAGAAGGATTGCCAGGAGTCCCAGGCCGTTGTGGGCACTATAAGGAGTTCTAGGCTGGCAGAGCCATTCAGTGAAATCTCTCCACACACAAAAGAGACATACACTAAATCTTAAATGAGGCTCTGTAACAGAATCCTCTTCTTGAATTCACTGTGTGAACACGTGTGCAGGTGAAATACCCTGGCTTATACCTGTGAAACCCTTCTATATTTAGTCTTGAAATTGACTACATGAAGTTTTAGGTGAAGCCTAAAAGTATAAAGGTATACTTCCATAATGCGTTGACCCTGGTCAGTAAATACAAGTGAATCAAGCTTGAGGACATTTAATTTTGCCTGTTCGGGAAGACAGTAGAGTTCTCCCAAGTTCGCTTTCAGGAGTGACTTTAAAATTAGTGACAAGGACAATTGGATATACATATACACACACACACACGTGTGTGTGTGTGTATGTGTGTGTGTGTGTGTGATTTCAGATCAGGTGGGTTGCTGTAAAAAATGAGAGAGCAGGAAAAAAGAAAGAGAGGAAAAGAGAAATTAAACAAGGTAAAATTCCTATTCCTGAGACCAAGAGGAAATCATATATATATATATATATATATACATATATATATTACATAATTATCTACATACTATATAGTATATAAAATGCTGATGACCTTTGAGCTGTCTAAGCTCTCAGAACCAAAATGTAAGGTGTGCTGCCAAATCTTTTCTCTTTCTCTTTTAAAGCTTGTTCCCCAGCTGTGGCTTTCTACTCAGAGAATATCTCCAGTCTCTAGAAGAATTCATCTCACTCTTCTGCTGATGAGCAAGCCTCCTGGCCAGAGCTCCATTCATCAGTAGTTTGATTTTGCTTCCAGACACCTGAGATGCTGACTGCTTATCAAGTATAGCTCACGTTCCCTTAACCCAAATTGTTGAACTTTAAAGATTTCGAGCATGACAACATTATTTTAACTCATGCCACCAAGCACATTACTCTTTTGATTGTTATTGGGTCATAAATCACTGCCTGGCCTTTACCCACTCTCGGGGTTTGCAGTTGACTATTTAGAGCATGTCTGCTTAGAAAGGCACACCTGGCCGGGCTGTATACACATCTTGTTATCTAATTACCTTGAGAGCAAGAGAAGGACCAGTGTGGTATCTCAGATCAGATGGGTTAATGTAAAAAATGAGCTATGTGAGAGAAAGAAGGAAGGAAGAAAATATTAAACAAGGTAAAACTCCTTTTTCTGAGACCAAGTTAAAAAAAAAAACTGCTGAGGAAATCTGCTGAGATAATGAGTAGTATTATCTCAGGAAAGAAAAATGCCGAATATGAATTGTCCTCAATATCACTAGTCTTCCGTATGTCCACTTCTCTCTTTCCCCTCTTCACTTTACTTTCTCTTCCTCTGTCCTCCCTCTGCCTTTACTTCTCTCTCGTTCTCTTTTCCCATCTTCCCTCTCTTTTTCATCTTTTCCTTTATCCTCTCTTTCTTCTTTGCCTCCTTCCCTTCTTCAATCACTTCATTTCTTTCTTCTTTCCTTTATCCCCCCTCCAGTTGAATCTTCTATGTTACTGATTCGAGTTATTGGATACCATCTATATCCTTATGAAAACCTAATAAGAATGATGAATCAGACTCAACCTCAGTCTCAAGCAGTTTCTATAACAAAAGAAGAAAAATTCAGGGAGAAGGTAACTGAAGAAAGAAACTTTATTTCTTGAGAAAGAAACACACGTAAGCCTAGAGAAGATTTCCCCTCCTGAAAAATCATGAACAACTTGTCTGGCAGCCATTGAACTGGATTCTTGGTTATGACAGGTTCTTGGAAGGTGGAAGATAGCATTCTAGGTAGAAGACTGCAGAGGCTCATGAAGATGAGAAATTTGTGTTTTAATTAATTTTCTCATTCTCTCAGAATGTCTCTGCACCTCCATGCTGACAACTCGAGTGTCTTCATCCCTTCCCCACTCCCACTCCAGTCTCTTTCAGGTCTTTCTTGCAAAAGAAAAAAAAACTTCTTCAATCCTTCTTCCTACCCTTCCACAAAACTCTCCAACTGAACCACCAACCAAAGAACTTGCATGGGCTGGAGTTAGACTCCCTGTACATATGAAGCAGATGTACATCATGTTCATCATGCAAGTCCCCTAAAAAGGGGAGTAGTGGCTATCTCTGACTCTGTTACCTGTCTTTAGATCCCTTCCCTTTCCCCTAGCTGGGCTGCCTTGTTTGGCCTCGGTGGGAGAAGATGGGCTTAGTCCTGCTGTGACTTGAAGTGCCAGGGTGGGTTGGGGTCTTAGAGGTCTCCCCTTCTCAAAAAAGTAGAGAACGGAGTGAGGGAAGGGGACTTGGATCAGGCTGTAAAGTGATTAAATAAATAAAATTTTAAAGCCAAACAATGATAAAAACTTCTTAATTCTGTTCTGTATACATCTCCAGGGCATTCAGGGTGACAAACTGGTTAAGGTAAGGGTTGGTCCACCTGAAAATACCTGCCTCACACATCATTCACTACAGGTTACTTATTGAGACTTTAACAAGAAGTTTAGGAAGTGTTTGGGATGTGACCCTAGTTCAAAGTTCTTGTTTCCATTTTAGGGAAGAAAGGGAGATTGTCAGTGTTTCCTCAGATTAGAGTGGTAACTGTCATCTTAGCCAGCTTGTCATTCCTTCTGGCAAATGTTATTGACAGGCTGTCAGTCTGTCAAGTCTGGGCTTGATCTGGATATTGCCAGCAAGAAAATTTGCATGCAACCAATAAAGGGTTTGGCAGACAAATGCTTTGGGAAATCACACTGGGGTTCATGTAGGGGCACGGTTCACTACTTTATAGTCAAATAAGGACATTGGGTGATTGGATGGCTCTTTTACTACCTTTCCGTAGCACCTGGCTATCTGTATTCCAAAATCCTAATGCTTCAAGAAGATGTTGTTCATTCACTCTATTTTTGAATTACAATAATTTATTTTTAATGTGTTGTGTGTGAGCATAAATGCAAGTACCTGCAGAGATCAGAGAATCTTCTGAAGATAGAGTTATAGGTATTTGTGACTTATCTGATATGAGTTCTGGGACCCAAATTGGTTGTTGCTGATCTCTCTCTTTTTCTATGTCTCCTTTCTTTCTTGTTCTTTCTTTATTCCTTTCTTTCTTTCTTTCCTTCCTTCCTTCCTTATCCATTTACTTATTGTGGTATGTGCACATGTGTGCACATGTGTATCATGATCTGCATACATGGATAAGTCAGAGAACAACTTGTGGGAGTCAGTTTTCTCCTTCCACCCTATGGGTTCAGGTGTAGAGCTTAGGTCATAAGGCAGCCAATATCTTTATCCACTGAGTCATCTCGTTGACTTTAGATATATTCTGAACGTGTACTCAACTTTATGATGAATGAAATACTAGAATAAAAAACTGGTGTTGTCTTCATAATGTTATTTTCTTTGTGCTATTTTTAAGACATTTCTCCTTCACTAAAGTGTCTCATATCATAAACTAAAAGACACTATTGGCATGGGCCAATGAAACTCAATGGTCTATCTTCTGCCTGTCTACCCTTTATATTTAATATATCAACTCCTTAAATTGTTTTACTCATGTTAATTCGACTCATAGCATCCATCTGTGAAGCTTTTTCCCTTCTTTTATCTTCTGCCTGAAGTTAGTGTGTCTCTCTGTCACCTCATCCGCTCTATGCAGACATAGGCTCATATGCTTTTTCTCCCTTATCCATTCTCTAATAGATCTCCTACTACTCTGTATACAATTATCTTCATCTCACTCAACACTGGTCACATTATGGTTTCTACAATCCCCTAAGGAAGATAAATATCAAGAGAATGGGACCTTTTAGCTTGCTTGCTGAATTCCTAAGGATGAGGGGCCTGCCTAGAACACAAAGGGCATTGGCCAGTGTTTATGACTGCAGAGTTGTTCTGCAGTGCCATGTTTGTCCTTGTGTAGAGGAGCCCATTGTGTGCTCCGTAGTTTGCATGTTATTTCTCTGTCTTCACAATTCATGTGAATATATATATATATATATATATATATATATGTTTGAAAAAATAATATATAACATATAATATATTATATATTCAAATAAATATATCTATATACCTCTGTAGATATATAAATATAGCTATCTGTTTATCTCTCTCTCTCTAGATATATATCTATACTAATTTATATCTACATATATGTCTAGAGAAAGAGAATTTCATTACATAGCCTATGTTGGCTCCAACTTCAGCTACGCCTTCCTCAGCCTCCCTCATGTTGAGACCATAGGCAGTACCACCACACTCAAATTTGTGTTGGAAACTTAATTCCTAATACACAACACAAAGTAGACTAACAAGGTGGTCAATAGAAAATCAAAATTGTGCAGGGCCACTGGCAAAGCCACTGAAATGGCTGGAGAACTGAGTCCCTTGAAAGCCCTATGCCTTAACCAAACCACCCTTCAAGAATACACTGCTTTTAATGCCTCTGTGGGATAACGAAGACTTTGACAGAAGCCACGTCTTTCTTCTACCAAGCGTCTGTTTTAATTAGATATTTGCTTTTCTAATTCTTTATTTCAATAAAGCATCACCTAGATTGTCATCCTCTGTGGAGCAACTGCAGAGTCTACTTCATGGCAGTCATTAATTAACACACAGACTTCTTCACTTTAGCTGGCACAAGTATCGCTAGCCTTGATTCTGTCTTTCCTTTCCTCTGATTTCTGTGGTTACTCAACAAAGCCATGGCTGCTCCTCTTATCTCAGGCTCAGTGCCTCTCAGGCTGGAGGGCATCCTAGAGACTCAGTTGAAGGGGACTCTTTGAATGTTCTCTTTATCTTTGGAGTGGATCTCTATGCTCTTTTTTTTTTATACTTCTAGTAGCTTACATCCCACTTATGAGAGAAACAAAAAACAAAGTCTATTTTAATGACCTAATTTTTTCCTTTGCATCATGTTATCATTTGTCATAAGATAACTTCAGTGAAAATGCTTTCATTTATTTTATCTATTTCTTTAATTATGTGGAGACATGACAGAGCCATATCTCAGTGTCATTTTAATTGGTAGTATTGATGTTTGAGGTTGCATCCTGCTGGGAAATTTTTAATTATGTTTCACATGTCTTCAGCTGAATATTTCAGTGGTGATTTGTAATGTTGTCTCTTACTCTCTGCTTCCTTCTCATTGTTATTAGAGAATTTTTCATGTATATGTTTAGTCATGTGATTCACAAGGTCTACATGGACACCATTGGCTAGACTGGTCATGTGACTTGCTGTAGCTAACAGTCAGTTAGCTTTCTTTCTTTCTTTCTTTCTTTCTTTCTTTCTTTCTTTCTTTCTTCCTTTCTTTCCTTCCTTCCTTATGTGTGTGCACATGTGTATCATGATCTGCAAACATGGATAAGTCAGAGAACAACTTGAGGGAGTCTGTTAAGAGCATGTCCAGTACATACAAGCAGGGACTTTGAGTTGACTGATCCCTAGTACTGAGGAAGCACATCCCCGAAGGGACTTTTCTGTTATTGTAGGTAGAGAACAAAAAGCTGTGTCAAGTCCAGTCATAATGACCCACAAGTGAAATTAATCTAACTTGCAAAATCAAGAGTCCTTTACTGTTGTATCACTGAGAACACTCATTGTTTGTGATTCCTCACTGTATAAGGGAATGTATCCTTCCCAGGAAAATCCATATTCCAAGCTAGACATTTCTGCCCTATCTAACTTCTCTGGGACTGAAGATTATAGTGTGATTATCCTTTAGTTTCTTTTCTTTCATTTTTTATTTTAATTTTCCTTTTATTAATTGCATTTTATTCACTTTGTATCCCATCTGTAGCCCCTTCCCCCCACCATCTCCCAAACGCACCCTCTCTCCCCTTTCTTCTCCTATGTCCCTCCCCCATTCCACTGAGAGGGAAGGACCTTCTTCCCTTCCATCTGACTCTAGTCTATCAGATCTTACCAGGACTGGCTTCACTGTCTTCCTCTGTGGACTGATAAGGCCTCAGGTGGAGGTGATCAAAGAGCCAGCCCATGAGTTTATGTAAGAGACAGTCCCTGTTTCTATTACTATAGAACCCACTTGGACACTGAGCTGCCGTGAACTACATCAGTGCAAGGGTTCTAGGTTATCTCCATGAATGATCCTTGTTTGTAGTCTCACAAAAGGCCCCTGTGCCCACATTTTTTGGTTCTGTTACTCTCCTTGTGGAGATCCTGTTCCCTCCAGGTCTTTCTATCTCCCGCTTCTTTCATAAGATTCCCTGCACTCTGCCCAAAGTTTGGCTATGAGTTTCAGCATCTGCTTCAATATCCTGTTGGGTAGAGTCTTTCAGAGTCCCTCTGTGGTAGGCTCCTGTCCTGTTCCCTGTTTTCTCACTCTTCCAGTGTACATCCCGTTTGCTTTTCTGAATGAAGATTGAACATTTTACCCAGGATCCTCTTTCTTTATTAGCTTCTTTAGGTGTACATCTTTTGGTATGATTATTCTATATTATAAGTTTAATATTGACTTATAAGTGAGTATATACCATGTGTGTCTTTCTGTTTCTGGGATACCTCACTCAGGATGATCTTTTCTAGATCCCATCATTAGCCTGCAAATATCATGATTTCCTTCTTTTTAATTGCTGAGTAGTATTCCGTTGTGTAAATGTACAAAATTTATTGTAGTCATTCCTCAACTGAGGGACATCTTGGTTTTCCCTATCTTCTGGGTATTACAAAGAAAGCTACTATGAACATGGTTGAGTGAATGTCCTTATTGTATACTTGAGCATCATTTAGATATATGCCTAGGAGTGGTATAGATGGATCTTGAGGTGGCAATATTCCTAATTGTCTGAGAAAGGGCCAGATTGATTTCCAAAGTGGCTAAACAAGTTTACAATCCCACCAGCAGTGGAGCAAGGTTCCTCTTTCTCCACTTCCTCTCCAGCATGTGTTGTCACACACTTATGGACACCAGATTTTTGACAAATATGCCAAAACCATACAATGGAAGAAAGATAGCATCTTCAACAAATGGTGCTGGTCTAACAGGGTGTCTACATGTAGAAAAATGCAAATAGATCCATACTTACCGCCCTGCACAAAACTAAAGTCCAAGTGGATCAAAGACCTCAATATAAAACCAGACACACTAACTCGGTTAGAAGATAACATGGGGAAGATGCTAGAACTCATTGGTACAGGTGACAACTTCCTGAACAGAACACCAATAGCAGGGGCTCTAAGATCAACAATCAATAAATTGGATCTCATGAAACTGAAAAGCTTCTGCAAAGCAAAGGACACTGTTGTTAGAACAAAAGGACAGCCTACAGATTGGGAAAGGATCTTCACCAACCCTGTATCTGACAGAGGGCTAATATCCAGTATATAAAAAGAACTCAAGAAATTGAACAGCAACAAATCAAGTAATCTGATTAAAAATAGGTTACAGAGCTATGCAGAGAGTTCTCAATAGAGGAATATAGAATGGCAGAGAAACACTTAAAGAAATGTTCAATGTCATCAGGGAGGTGCAAATCAAAATGACCCTGAGATTTCACCGTACACCTATCACAATGGCTAAGATGAATAACTCAAATGATAACACATGCTGGAGAAGATGTGGAGAAAAGGGAACCCTCCACTGCTGGTGGGAATGTAAACTTATACAACCACTTTGGGAAACAATCTGGTGCTTTCTTAGACAACTAGGAATAGTGCTTCCTCAAGATCCAGCTGTACCACTCCTAGGTATATATCCAAAAGATGCTGAAGTATATATACAACAAGGACATCTGCTCAACCATGTTTGTTGCAGCTTTATTTGTAATAGCCAGAAGCTGGAAACAACCCAGATGCCCCTCATTTGAGGAATGGATACAGAAATTGTGGTACATCTACACAATGGATATTATTCAGCAATAAAAACAAGCAAATCTTGAAATTTGCATTTTAATGGCGGGAACTGGAAGGGATCATCCTGAGTGAGGTATCCCAGAAGCAGAAAGACACACAGGGTATATACTCACTCATAAGTGGATATTAGACAAATAGTATAGGATAAACATACTAAAATCTGTATACCTAAAGAAGCTAAGCAAGAAGGAGGACTCGGGCTAAGATGCTCAATCCCCATTCAGAAAGGTAAAGAGGATAGAATCGGAGGAGAGAGAAAACAGGGAATAGGACAGGAGCCTACCACAGAGAGCCTCTGAAAGGCTCTACCCTGCAGGGTATTGAGGCAGATGCTGAGACTCATAGCCAAACTGGGCAGAGTGCAGGGAATCTTGTGAAAGAAGTGGGAGATAGTAAGACCTGGAGAAAACAGGAGCTCCAAAAGGAGAGCAACAGGTCCAAGAAGTCTGGGCACAGGGATTTTTTCTGAGACTGATACTCCAGCCAAGGACCACTCATGGAGATGGCCTGGAACCCCTGCACAGAGTTAGCCTATGGCAGTTCAGTATCCAAGTGGGCTCCATAGTAATGGGGACAGGGACTGTTTCTGACAGTAACTGATTGGCTTGCTCTTTGATCACCTCCCCCTGAGTGGGGAGCAGCCTTACCAGGCCACAGAAGAAGACAATGCAGCCAGTCCTGATGAGAGCTGATGGACTAGGATCAGAGGGAAGGGATGGAGGACCACCCTTATCAGTGGATTGGGAGAGGAACATGGGTGGGGAAATGGGGGAGTGGGGTTGGGAGGGGAGAGGGAGAGAGGTACAGGGGGAATACAAAGTGAATGAACTGTAATTAATAAAATAATTAAATAATTATAAAAATAGACTGGGTTTAGCACAGGGAAGATCATTTCTATCAATAAGTATTTAATCACTTAGATTATTATAGTGACACTGTGTATGTTGACTCTGATATGCAAATGGTGACATTTCAATCTCTTCCACTTTTGTACCATGTCAGTCCACAGTCATATCTTTTCTGAAGGAAGCATCTCAAGGTATGCAACCTGTCCTTGTATGCCAGGATTCCCATGGCCCTCTCATGAGCCCAATTCCCTGTTATGGTGGTTGAAATTAAGGTGGCCTCCATAGGCTCACATATTTTCATGCTTAGTCCCCAGCTGACGAGCTATTTGGAAAGGTTTAGGCAGTGTGGCCTCCGTAGAGAAGGCATGACACTGTTGGAGGAGATGTGTCCTTGAGTGTGGGCTTTGCCCGCTCCAGGCCCAGTATCTGTCTCTGCAACCTGCCTGTGGATGAGAATGCAGTTCTCAGCTACTTCTCCATCACCATGCCTGCTTGCCTGTCACTATCTTCCCTACCAACCATCTGAAGCTAAGAAAACCACCCAGTTATATGTTTCTTTTAAAATCTTGCCTTTGTCATATCTCTTCACAGCAATAGAACAATGACTAAGATACCTGCCATGCTCATTCTTGTTCTTTCCAAATTTCCTCAGTCTTAGGCAGAATAAATAGCACTAATGTTTGAACAATATAATTGATCGGAAAACTTTCTATCTAAACCCCCTCTTTTTTTTTTCTTTTGCGGTCTCACAGGTGAGTACCAGAGTCTTTGGAATAGATTATATGTCTAATAGATGACCGTAGTATAACTGAAAGAATTCTTCTCTTCCTGAGGTAAAATGAGAGGATTACTGGTGATTTTGTTTCTATCTTGGGAATAAGCAAAGCTTAAGCTGTAATAACCCCAGGGGCTGTTTCAACTGCTCCACAAGGAAGAAGAAAGTCCATATTGGCTTTCTGCCACCTATTGCCTCCTGTGTAAAAATGCAGATCAGTGGTTTGAAAATTATTGGCAGCCAGATCTGCCCATTCAGGAGAAGGAAGAAAGGACAATTACCCTGCCTGGGTAGAAGCAGGCTGACTGTCACTCAGATAGATACATTTGTAAGTGGAGCTATTAAGCTGTCCATTTAGCTTGACAATGCTGGCCATGGGTGGGCTAAATTGTCACAGTTTTCTGATAAAAACTCCTGAGCAGAATTTTCTTCTTTGACCTAAAAAAAGCCTCCAACCTCACTCAGCTACTGGAGATAAACTGGGTTTTATAATGCATCTAGTTTTAGCTCCTGTGAGGGTCCTGGAAAGGAGCCTGCTATGCCCACCATGAGCTGATCAGGCATATGGGAATAAACCTAGGCAGTCATACTGGGGAATGGAAGAAACCAGGTCATTGTAATATCCTGGCATTTGCTCTACTCACATGCATCCTAGTCTGTCTTTAGCGGTTTTATTCATAAATCAAATAGGCAGATCTGATTTTTTTTTTTTTTGCGGGGGAAGGATAGCCCTTGAACTAATTCTGTACTATTTTGTTTTTAATTTCTTAATCACAGTTTCATTTCCATTTCCAAGCTATATTTATATGGTCTTGGCCAAAGCAATTGTCAGTTGTAATCAATTTGTTCCTCAGTGAGGTGGGACTTTATAAAGTCTTCCTCTGAAGTCCTTTGCAAATATTTGGGATGTGTACACAGGCTTCTATAGCCAGCTTAGCACATTGCAGGTGATCAGTAAGTGATATGTTCAGTAAAGTCAGATAGTATGGAATATTGTATCAGAGACCCCAAAGTAAATTCTTCCCAGTGAAGCTAGTTTGCCAAAGAGCCATCTCAGGAAGGCAGCTTCATGAAGGTACTACACACATCATTTATCATCTCTAGTTACACATGACTTAACGGCCAGTGAAGTGAACTCAGTGATAAATGGTGAGCATGATAACGTATCTATGAGGTCAGTCCTCTGATGAGGTTAGAACAAACAGGATCTTTAAAATAGGCAAGTAAAGACTGTCAGCTGATTTAATAGTGATCTTTAAGCATGACTGATATTCATAATTACAGGAGTAATGAAAGGGCTGCATTAAAGTGGAAATACACCATAGCCTTCTTGAAAGACCTGCTAGATACCCCTTAAGTGCACAGGAGATGACACAAATTCCCAGTGCCAACAACAGTAGACATTGAAACGGGAGTAAAAGAGAAAGCTCTTGTCTGTGTGTCCTTATCGGAGGTGGGATCTAGATACCAGATATTTAGGTAGCTTTGGGGTTGCTCTGCCTGGTACACATTAACGGTTTTATATCTTCTACAGACTATGAAAAAATTGAATGTTAACCCAGGACAGACTTCCAGTACCCCAAACAGTACCCATCTTTCCCTAACTACATACATACACACATACATACACTGTGTGTGTTCTAGTATATTATGTGTATATAAGAGAGAGAGAGAGAGAGAGAGAGAGAGAGAGAGAGCACCTTAGTTAACTTGTCTGGAGGTAAGATAGCTCCTGTTTACAGATCCTCAGTGGAACAAGGCAGAGATGGCTTGAATTTGATCTCAACCATTTCTAACTGAGTGGCATTCATTTTAAAGAATAATAGAAATCCATTCAGTTAAATTTAAGCAAAATGTAGGTTTGTCAAGTGTGAATTAAGTAGTTCACAGAATTAAAAGAAAGATTAAGAATTAATTTTTATCAAAAGCCAGAGTCGTCAACACTAAGGAACGGCCCTTCTGGCATGAATTGAGGTAGCTCCACTGTTGTTAACATTTGCTGCCCCAGTGAATGGACACAACTGTCACCAATGACCTCTTACAGGCTCTGTGCTTTCAGACCATTCTGAGAACATGTGTTAAACCTTCTGAACATCTCTGAGTGTCGCCATATATTCTAATATTTGTTCTCAACAGATATAATCATTGTTCTATCAACCCCAGAGGTAGGCAAGGACACTGGGTGTCCATCAGCTGGAATGCCACATGTCCCCTATAGTATTTTACTTTTTGGGCAAAGGCTTCCATGCTGGGAGTTCGAAATAACTAGCAGACTGCACAAAGAAGAAAAGAAGGCTGCACCCAATCATCCTATCTGAAAGAAGCTGTCAAAATCCTGCAGCAAACAGGAAAGGAGAGGGCCTTTTTCCTTTAACTATGTGCAAGCTGCCCTCAAGGGTCTGGAGCTCCCATCTTTAGAAACAGTTTCTTAAGAATTTAATGTTTCTTCTGTGATAGATATTGCGTTGAAACAGTTTATTGCTGCAGGATAGTGCAGTTTGTCTTTACCTGAAGAACTTGGTGTTCTTAAAGGATTTTCACCATAATGAAAACAAAACAAAATTGTCACATAACCTTTAAACAACCAAAAATTCATCCCTTGGATACATGGAACGTGCTTACTAAATATGGAATGGCTCTATCAGTGTTAGAACTGGGCCTCCACAGTCCTAGTAGTTGGCATGAGAGTACCCACTAGTGCTTCACTCTGCTGACACTGGGATAGTATAACAGGCACAGAACATGGACGCTCTGTGTTCAAAGTCCCAGAAAAAAGTAGGCCCTTCCTTTCCTAGTACCAACATCTGTTTTATTTTTCTATTGATATGAAAAACAGCATGACTAAGGCACCTTGTAGAAGAAAGCATTTAATTGGGCTTATAGTTTTAGAGTGTTAGAGTCCATGATTTGTGTGTATGTGGGGGAACAAGCAAAGGCATGGCAGCTGGAATGGCTGACAGCTCACTTTTAGATCTGCAGAAAGAGGGCAGAGAGGGAGGAAGGAGGGAGGGAAAGATGGTGAGAGGGAGGGAGGGAAGGTGGGAGGAGAAAGAGAAACAGAATTGGGAATTATATTAGTCCTTGGAAAACTCAATGCACAGCCCTAGGGACACACCAATTCCAACAAGACAACACACACTAATCATTCCTAAACAGTTACAGCAGCTGAAGACCAAATATGAGCCTATGGGGGACATTCTCATCCAAAGCATTTAAACAATAAAGCCACTTTTATTAATATTTAAGAACTTCATTCCTGGTGTGCTGCCAGCACATACTTTAATTCTACACCTGAAAGTCAGAGGCAGCTAGATCTCTGTGAATCAGAGTCAGGCTGGTCTACAGAGTGAGTTTCAGGACAGCTTGGGCTATTACACAGAGAAACCTTGTTTCAACCCCTCCCCTCTACAAAAGAACTTTATATTTTAACCAAGATTGAAGTACCTAGAGACCAAAAAATCACTTCAGAATATGTGTAGTTTGAAGGCAAACCCAGTGTGTTCTAGTCATGTTCCTTTATGCACACCACACCTCCCAGAAGTATGTTGTTGTATGAAGCACAGATCAATATATAATTCCTATACAGTACATATTTAACAAACTACTTGGATGAGCTGTTAGGGCTCCCCACCTCACAAGCACAAAGACCTTACTATCATATCTGAGAGGGAGGTATTGCTGTGTTTACTTTTGTATCATTTCTCTGGTAAGTACATTTAAAATTGGTAATGAAAATACTGTTATTAGCCAGGCAGGGTGGGTCATGCCATTAACCCTGTCTCTTGAGAGGGTGAGGTGGGAGGATTTGTCATGATTTCAAGTTCAGCTTGGGCTACATAGGAAGTTTCAGGCCAACCAGGACTACTTAGAAAAATTCCAACAAATGAACAAAAACCACCACAATAGTCACAGTAATGATATTATAAGCATTCAATAATTGCACCAAGGTTTTAAGAAATCTTTCTATCTTTGGAATCAGTCAAGTGTAAAGATAATTTCCTAGGAAATATTTTAAATTACAATCAGATATTTTTATGTAAAATATACTTAAGAGTGTTTAAATGAACAAATAGAAGAAACCAGGTAAGATGGCTGCCACGAGAGAACACTGTGTCTGAGGAGTAGAAGAGCAGAAACAATGCAGCGACCAGGAGACTGAACTCTGGGACCTAAAACGCCAGCATTGTGAGTGCCAGGTGAGCGGAACTCCTACGGTGAGAAAATCAAGTGGGAAAACCCTAGAGACACCCAGTTATTACCTGGAAAAATTTCCCGGTGACCAGCAGCGCACAGCTCTGATCAGAACGAGCAGCAGCGCTGGGCGCCAGCACCCGCCATTATAGACTGGATCACACAGTCTCCCGGGCAGTCTCGGGAGGACCCGGGTGCCTTTTCAGTGAACTGCACCCTACGAGCGCACACTGCACCCAGGTTCTGCTTCAACCCGCGGGTGTGCGGCGGGCAAGAACCGATCATCTCAGAACCACTCCAGACTGAGTGGATTGGGGGACCATTTTGACCAGTACGCACACTGCTATGGCGCCCGCGGAACACTTCTGCCAGCAAAAACTCAGTCAGTGTGTGAGTCCGCCAGTGGATCTGGGAGGAACCCGAGTTCTGCCTGAACCCACGAGTGTGCGGCGGGCGCGAACCAATCGCCGGAACCACCCCAAACTGAGTGGATTGGGGGACTGTTTTGACCAGTCCGCACACTGCGGGGGCGCTTGCCTAACGGCTTCCACCAGCAAAAACTCAGTCAGTGTGTGAGCCCGCCAGCAGATCTGGGAGGAACCCGAGTTCTGTCTCAACCCACGGCTGAGAGGATCCTGGGACCATCTTGACCAGACCTTACACTGAGGGTGAAAACTGCACGCATCTGCCAGCAAAAACCCCAGTTCAGGTGTCTGTCCACGGACCAGACAGAGAAGGCCTCTGGCACCATTTCAGACAGCACTGCATACAGCGGATGCACACCAACCCAAACCCACTGTGTGTGCCCCAAATATCATCTCAGACCGTGGTGCACAGCCCCTGGCAAAGAAGGAGGTGCCAAATCTCCATTCCAGGGGAGAGCCCTTAGCAGCAAGCCCAGGGCAGAGTGCACAGCCCCCAGCTGACATCTCAAAACTGGACACTCAGATTCTAGCACAGAGTGAGGACTAAAGACTCCAGACCAGAG
>CM053758.1:33136054-33179913 GCA_028658305.1 Pachyuromys duprasi | reverse complement strand
CTCCCCCATACAAGCTGGGGAGTGACAGACTGGCTAGATCCCAGGGGAGGACTTTGCAGCCAGCCCTGAGGAGACAGGATAAGCTGGGGTTGGATGGAAGGGAAGGAGGTCCTCCCCTGTTGGTGGACTTGGAGGGGGTGGGGAAGAAGGAGATGAGGGAGGGAGTGGGAGGGTAGGAGGGAATGGGGGAGGGGGCTACCCCTGGGATTCAAAGTACCTAACCTGTGATTGAGATAAAAATAAATAAATTTTTAAAAAAAGTAATAAAAAAATGGAAACAAAAAAAAATATTTTCCGGTCCTTGGAGCCTGGAGTCGTCTTTTTCATCTATTCCAATTATTCTTATGTTTCGTCTTTTGATGGCATCCTTAATTTCTTGGATGTTTTGTGTTTGGGACTTTTCTGATTTTATTTTTCCCTTGATTGAGGAATCTATTTCAGCCAGCGTATTCTCCGCTCCCGAGATTCTCTCTTCCATCTCTTGTATTCTATTGTATTCTCCTGTATTTTAATGTGATTCTTACCTTTTTGGGTCCTGATCTTTTCTCTACATTCTCCAGTTCCTGGTTCTTCTCCCTTTGTGTCTTCTTTATAGTTTCTAATTCCGTTTTCATGCTTTGTGCCGTTTCCTTCAACTGATTGACTGTGTCTCCTATTTTGGTTGTTTCCTCTCTGTTTATCTTTAATTGTTCCTGTATGTGGGCAGTTAAATTCTTCTCAATGTCTTTGAGGGCCTTGTTCATTTCCTCTTTTTGTCTCTCTTTTTTTTCTTCTAATATCTGCATAATCATAGCTTTAAAATACTTTTCCTGTGTCTCCGCTGAATTAAAATCTCCACTGCTTTTGGGTGTTTCTGGTGGGGTCATGGTCTCCTGATTTTTGTTGGGTGAGTTCTTTCCCCAATTTCTGGGCATTTGTTTATATATAATCAAGGAGCTGTTTGTGCTTTAAGGCTGAACTTCAGACTGGAACTGTCAATCTCTTGTGTCAGGAGTATTCTTCAAGAAGATCAGGGAGTTCCAGTGGTTTTTTAGTGTGTGTTGTGTCTCAGTTGAACTCTATTGTGGGCTCTGTGTGTTCGACTTCGTGCTCTGTGCTAGAAGCTGTGAGCATCGCAGGCTGGTCACCCCTTTGGTCTGGAGGCTTGACTCCTCACTCTGTGCTAGAGGCTGAGTGTCCTGGTTTGAGATGTCAGCTGTAGGCTCTGCACTCTGCCCTGGGCTTGCTGCTTAGGCTTCTCCCCTGGACTGGAGAGGCCTTTTGGGTCAGGGGCTGTGCACCATGGTCTGAGATGATATTTGGGGCACACACAGTGGGTTTGGAGTGGTTGCAGGCATTGCGGAGCAGTGTGCATTTGGTGTATACAGGCATGTCTGAAATGGTGCCTGAGGCCTTCTCAGTTTGTCCCGTGGACAAACACAGGGACTGAGATGGTTGCTGGCGGACCCGAACAATGTGTGCCCGTAGTGTGCAGGTCAGTCAAAACAGTCCCCTAGGCCCCCTCTGTCCGGCCCACGTACACACACACACATACACACACACACACACACACACGGACTGAGGTGGTTGCCGGCAGAGGGGATAGGTGTGAGCATGTCGTATGCCTGCCGGCTGTACGGAACCCGGGTCCTTCTCAGACTGGTGTGTGGACTCACACATGGACTGAGGTGGTTACTGTCGGACCCGAGTAGTGTGTGCCCGCAGTGTGCAGGTCAGTCAAAACGGTACCCGGGTCCTCTTCAGTCTGGCCCGGAGACTATGTGACCCAGTCCGGTATTGGGGCTGCTGGCGCCCAGTGCAGCTGCTTGTTCAGATCAGAGCTGTGTGCCACCGGTTACCTGGAGTTTTTTCCGGGGTTTTAACTGGGTGTCCCTAGGATTTTCCCACTTGATTTCCTCACCGTATGAGTTCTGCTCACCTGGCAATCACAAATACTGGTGTTTTAGGTCCCAGAGTTCAGTCTCCTGGTCATTGCGTTGTTTCTGCTGTCCTACTCCTCAGACACAGTGTCCTCTCGTGGCAGCCATCTTGGATCTCCCCTTTCTAGCTTATAATTTTTTACATTTTAATTTTATTGTAACTTTGTGCATGACTGTTTTGCCTGTATGCATGTCTGTGTGCAGCATTCACTTCTGGTATCCAGAGACAAAAGGGTGTCAGGTCCAATAGAATTGTCACTATAGATAGTTTTGAGAAGATATGGATGTTTGGGCTTGAATCTGAGGTCTCTGGATGATCAACCAGTGCTCTTAACTGCTGTACCATCTGCTGAAGTTACCTGATGTAGCATCTTAAAAAAAATCCATTTTATAATGTGGTTCAGTTATTTTATACAAATAAGTATACTAGATATATTGTATAATTTCCCTTACCAAAATGATAGGCTTTAGAATTATAAATTTCTGAAAGTAATTCTAAAATTCAAGAGTTTTCTGACTTGTTGAAATAACTTCTCTCCCATTCCCAGGGTCTGTAAATAACTGATCCGCTTAATTCACTATGTGGAACAGGGATTAAATCAGAAGATTCACATGAAATGCTCAGTGTGGCACCTGGCACACACTCTCCTCTGTCTTTCTCATCACTTTTTTCCTAGATAGGGATATATTTATTGAATTCATTTCAGTGAGCAATTCTATTTTAAAAAATCAGGAACCATCATTCCAATAATATGCCAAGAAAAAAAAAACCTTCAAAATATTTTACCAACAGCAGATTGAGAACTGACCTATATCACATGCCTCTTGGGTGGTGCAGCACATGTGATGCCTTTGCATGTGAGCATGTGTGCAGGGATACTTCCCACATAGTCCTTGTTCCAAACACATCATCCAGACTTTAACATGCACACAAGTGCATTTTGGGAAGTCTATGCCTCCAGCGTCTTTATGAAACAACAGTTCTTGCTGGTTTTTAACTGCAAGTTCAAAGTTGTTGCAAGTCTGAGACTTCTAAGACCCATCATTTATAATTATCATCTAGATAACAATATTCTCGTGTGACACGTTGATTATGAGAAGCTATGCCTCATTGGCAAAAGTCACTATCTGTAGCATGAATATCAGTGTCAGAGAAATATGCATGCCTACAGAACACATAACAGCAGTGGATCCTGGCTGTCACTTCTTCATGAGTTAACAATCTATTTTGTTCTCTTTTTCTCTTCTTTAAGGCTTTGTAGTAAATTTTCTGGAAATCCCCCAGATACATTCCAGAGTGATAACAATGAAACTATAATGAGAACAGGAAGGGCCCAGATGGTGCAGTTCCTTTAGAGCTGTGCTATTACATTAAAAAGATTCTTCAGTTTTGAAATGAATATTTATTTTGTAATAATTAAATGAGCAATAAACATGGCAAAACGAATTGCTATTTCTTTGGACCTACCAATGTGATGCTGTAGCTATGTAACTGGCCACTTTCATTAGTGTTTTCAGGTGGCCAATAGAGCAAATTGAAATTCTATTCTACATCTGTTTTAAAAAGTTAAGAACGTTTGAAAGGGAAACAAGAAGGAGTGGGGGTGAATTGTCTTCTATTTCAAGTTTTATTGTCAATCTACAGCAATAAATTTGCACAGCCCTGGCTTTAACCTAAGCAAGTAGACTGGCAGGTTACAGGACTCACTCATATAAGGACAGTGACCAACTAGGACATGAAGGCAGCTCTCCTCCCCATAACGGGACGACTGTCTCTGTGAAAAACAAAAAGAGTGACTTTGCTCAATTCTCTTTACCTCTTATAAAGTTGGATCAGCATATACTGTGCTCCTATAAATCAGACCCAAATTTTAAATTATCTGAAAAACACTTGTGACTATAGGTTTAACAAACAATTATTTGATGCAGCAGCGCCCAAAGCATAGTCTTTGAGAGAATGAACACATCAAAATCAAAACTTCCTCTTCAGAGAAACTAAAAAGTGAATAAAAACCAGACAAACCGCTAGCTGAAAGAACATACTTGAAAAGTTTATATCACATAAAACAAATGTAAACAAATAATCAGGAGTTTGCAAAGCTAAATAAAATTTTTCAGTAAGAGTTGTGTTTAACAAAATGAGTAAAATTAGGAGAAAATATTACAATAGGAGATATATGATGTCATAATGGTCATGCAGGATGTCAGATAATTACTAATAAGAAAAACTAATTTACCAAAAGGCTGGCTGAAACTACAGAGAAGAGCTGTGGCCCATGCTGGCACAGAAAGGAAGCTTTGACTGAAAATGTAAAATGATAGGAGCACTTTGGACAATATGACAGTTCCTTGCTATAATCCAGTGTTCCTATTGCTAAGTATTTCTCCAAGAGAAATAGACTGAATGTGCCCACAAACATGCATTTGATAACAGCTGTCACCGTTTATTAGCAGCAAACCTGGAAGCAGTGATTCCCATCAGAGGTGAACATTTTCACAGGTTATGGAATAGTCCATAATAAAGAATACTGTGGCACTCATTTTAGAAACTCTACTTTATTTGGGGTAGTTAGCCCTCAACCTCCCAACTTCCCCACCCTACGTAGGAGAGAGGGGTTGGTGGGGTCAGAGGGCCCCTTTACTTGCCCCAGCTGATGAGCCTCAAGGGGTCTTTCAGGATATATACCAATCTCTGTCAACTGCAGGCTCAGCTAGCAGTCCCCTTCATGCCGCTGCATCCCAAAGTGTTTCTCTGTTTCTCTCCATCTTTCTACTCCAAACCACCAAAACAGCCATTTCTCATCTCTCGGGCCTCTACAAACTGCTACATGCCACATGCCAACACCATACTCTACCAAACAACACCTCTTCTTCATTTTCTTGGCCCTCTTATTTATTCTCTCTGAGTCCTAGACCATGTGGCCACAGGTGGAAGGCTTTTACCCACTCATAAAAGCCATGCCCCACATGATACAATTAACAGCTATGGACAAACTATAGCCCAACTAAAATCCCATACTTGGGATTCAAACAGAAACATATTTACATAACATAACTGAGCTTAGAAAGAAACCAAAACTTCCATTTCAGAATACTTAATAATAAAAAGAAAAAAAACACTATTTTTATAAACAATATCTACAACCCTAGTTATTGGGGGAAGAAATGCTAAATCAAAGGCAAATGTTGTAATGTTTCATTGTAACTTACTATGAAAATGTAAACAATGACATTTAGTGAGATAAAGTGTCAAGTATGCCAATGCTCTCTGGTTACAAGGGAAGTGAAGAGAGAGGAAGTAGAAGTAAAGCATAGACACAGATTGCAGCTCTGTATGATTGGGGAAGTGGCTGGATCCTAAAAGCTGAGACCTCATCAATGGATTAAACCAGAGATGAATTCATTGTACAGTAGCCTCACTGGGGGTACTAGAAAACGAGAAGCTGGGGTCAAGTTACAGGAAGCAAGGCACAGCTGCCATGCCCTGAAACTAGAGGGTGTCTTTAGTTATGCTTGTCCTTAGCTCCTTATTGAGACCTCTGAAGCCCTGAGGTGTTTCCTCCTTCAGATAGGCTCTCTCAGATACGTGACCAGACAATGAGGAAACTACACATTATGCAAATGCCTATGACAGTGGTGACAATCCCATATAAAACCGTGTCAAACTGTGCCTTGAAATGACTCTAGTATTTTTCATTTATACTTCAGTAAAGTATCCAAATCATACATTATGTAACAATATTATATATATGCATATCTGTGTATGTAGATGCAGACTATTTTTGTACATGTCTTTTTGTCAAAGTTATATAACGTACATAGTTATAAATAGTTGTCAGTAAATTCTAAAGACACGGTAGAATTCTTAAAATATGATTTTCAATGAAAGTTATCAGGTAAAAAAGCAGAAGTATTCTAAATACTCACTAAACAGAATATGCATAAATAAAACAGAATCTGGGTGTTGTTATATACTCCTACAATTTCAGTACCCTAGAAGCTATGGCGGAAGGATTGCCATGAGTGGGAGACCAGGGTGGGGGTCCCAAGTGAGTTTCAGATCAATCTGGGTCACACTCTCAGTTCTTGTCTTAAACAAAACAAAACAAAACAAAACAAAACACACATACATACACACACCAAGAAAAGAGTAAAAGTAGCATAAAATATTTAAGATCAATAACATGAATATTATTTTATGAACTTTATGATCATAATAATCATATCTATATAACATTGGCCAGCACAGTAGTAATGATAATATTCAATGTTGATGGAATGTGGAAACGGTAATTCTTTTATCCCAGATAGTCCATAAGCAAAAACCATGAGTGACGAGCCCAGATAAGTGATAAGACACTTAGATTTGTGTATACCAAGGTATAGTTATCAGAACTACATAATTTCATTTGAAGACTGTGACCTAATATGCAAAGATGAAAGATTTGAATGTTCTCAGCTGTACTACTTAGGCTAATAAACTAAAAAAAAAAAGGAAACTGGGCACAGGGAGACTGTATCACCAACCAAGGAACATGTATGGATATAACCTAGAACCCCTGCTTGGATGTAGCCCATGGTAACTCAATATCCATGTGTTTCCCTAGTGAGGGGAACAGGGACTATTTCTGACCTGAACTTAATGGCTGGCTCTTTGACGCCTCCCTCCCCTGAGGGAGGAGTAGCCTTGCTAGGCCACAGAGGAAGACTTTACAGCCAGTCCTATCTGAAGATACATGATAGGCTAGGGTCAGATGAAACTGGAGGAGGACCTCACCTATCAGTGGACTTGGAGAGGGGAATGGGAAGAGATGAGGGAGGGAGGGTGAGATGGGAAGGGAATGAGGGAGGGCGCTACAGCTGGGATACAAAGTTAATAAACTGTGACTAATATTTAAAAAATAAAAATTTCATTAAAAAAGGAAAAAGGTTACCTCTCCCACAATGACAAATACAGGCATGTTCTTTAAATTTATTTTTTAAATTTTATGTGTATAGGTGTCTTGTTTGCATGTACATATTTATACCATGTGAAATGTCTAAAAGAAGGCATCAGACCCCTTGGAACTGAAGTTACAGACATCTGTGAGCCTCCATGTTGCTGGAACTCAAATCTGGATCTATGTAAAAGTGACACATGCTCTGTATTACTGAGAATCCCTCCAGCCCATGTTGTTTAAAAATGTGCATTATATTCTGGTGAGTCAAAACAGTTTAAGTCTATAGTCTCATACAGTGTATAGTCTCATACAGCCCTATTCACGTCTCAGTATGAGAGCAGATACAGTCATTCAGACTGCCCTGAAAAACCATGGCAAGTGGGAGCAATTTTAGATAGGGCTGCTCTGTTGGAGGACTAATTAAGGAACAAGTCACCAGAAAGGCTAAGGTGTGACAAAGTTCGGCAGAGGGATGCAAAGAAAAAAAATATGTTTTCAGAAAAATAAGACTGCTTCCATGTTGGTGTTGGAAAGGGTCCTGTGGGTGAGATGTGGGAGGCGAGATGAAAAGGCCGTAATAATAAAAGAGTTTCAAACACTTTGAGGAATACAGCAGGGTTTGTAAAATTGTGAACTAAGTATAGCTAACAACACCTCGAATTCCCACTTTTCATAAGTTTTATGGATCTTCAACAATACCCTCAAGTAGATGTGGCTTTCTGAAATCAAAGTCTCAAGATAACCCTGTCTATGGGCTTTGACTGAGGGTTGTCACTCTTTTCAGAAGCGTTTGTACTCAACACCCCTTCACTTTTGCAGTCTTCTGAGAAATGGGGTAACAGCTTACCAAATCTCAGGGCCTACTACCCTGCTTTATTTTCTTGACTGCATGATGCCAGGTGCTTCTTGACCCTGACTCACCTCCACAGATATGCTCTGTGGCTCCCAAGAGACTTTTCCAGGAATTAATATTTTCACACTTCTTAGGTTTGAATGATCCCTCTGAGTTTCTATTTTTCTGTTTTCTAGTCATGTTGTATTTCTTTAATGTCAGATGTTAGCATTCATGTTATCTTTGTCTTAGAGATCCTTAAAGAATGTCCTGCTTTATGTGCTGAATCTTGTAGTAGACAAAAAGATGTGTAAGGCAGCTAAACAAGGTCACATAAGATCCTGAGGAATTTTGGAGTGGCAATGCATGCTGGGATTAGAGGTGTATGCCTATAGCAATTCTCAAAATCATGGGGCAGCATGATCAGAAATTCAGGGCCTGCATGGAATACATAATGAATTTGAGGCCAGCCTGGGCTACAAAGAGAGAACCTGTTTAATTAAGTAAGAAGTAAGTAAGTAGATGGATAGATAGATAGACAAATAGATAAATAAATAATTGGGTTGCATTTTAAAGTTAGAAATAAGAATGGTTGTAGGTAGGTTCCAGAAGATGAAATGATAACATGTTCATTTTCTTGAATTATAAGATGGATGACAGCTATCAGGTGGGCACATGCAACATCTAAAACTTTGAACTTGAAATCTAGCATGAAGGTAGAGCATTTTTTTGTTTGTTTGTTTGTTTTCTGAGATCAATCCTGCAAAGCTCATGAGCAAGGGTTGGGCTGCAAAGCAGGAGCTGAGGCTTCATCCTATAACCCACAGGGATGCCTGAGTTCACTTATCACTGATCAAGTACCATAGCCACAGCTGGGGCTTGCCCTGAGCTGACCAAGCTACTTGGATTTTATCTCCTGACTGCCACCTTGAGACACTGTGATCCATGGATAACATCTTCTTCATAATCGAGCTAGATAATAATACATCTTTAAAGTTTAGAACTGGGGGCCGAAGCTACGACTCAGTGTTTAAGTGTTCTTAGTATACTTGATAGATCAGAGTTCAATTTTCGATGTTTATGCAGAGTGACAGACAACTATCTGTAACTCCAGCTCCAGGAGACCTCTTCTGGTCTCTGTAGATATCTGCACACATATCTGCACCTACCTTGACCCCAGCACACACACACACACACACACACGCACGCACGCGCGCGCACGCGCAGAATTATAATAAGTTTTGTAAAGCATAGAACTACTCATATAGCTCTGGACAACTCAGATATATGTGCCCTCTTTTTTCCCAGGTGCTAAATAAACCCAGGGCTGCTACTCTGAATCAAGAAGAGAATAATTAGTATTTGGTTAGTGCCACATTTCTTGTCTTGAATGTCTCCGTTGTCATGACATTTTACTGACTCTGTGGGATAATAACCACTTAAAACACTCACTCACCTTGGCTTGCCACATGTAGGTGGTTATCATGCATCCAAACAACTCCCTTAAACATGTGGTCCTCGCCCCCTTCTGTGACTTGCAGTGTAGCCTCTATCCTCACCCCACTTAAGCCATAGTCATGAGGGCTGTTCCCTCATTTCAAACTGTCCCTGTGGGGCCAGCCTCTGGTATACCAACCTCACAAGCCTATGATATGGCAGTAGGAATGCCTGTATAACTATCTTTGTATATATTCTTTATTATAGATATACTGCTGCCATGAAGTTGAGTGGAATAAGCATAAAAGGAGTGGACATAATTCATTATAACTTCAAACAACCTGCCAGAGGCACACAGGGGAGCCTCTACTGTTCGCATTTAAAACAAGAAATTGGTGCATTATAGAAGATGTGTTCTTCATTGTGTTTAATTAGGTGAGAAATAGGTAAAGGGGAATGAAAATGAAATTATGTTTTTAACCAAACAGCAATAATTAGATGTTGCTGGAGCAGGCACATTTTAATGTCAAGGGTTTAGCAAATCTAGTGAATGATGACTGGAATCACAAAAAATTCACACATTTCAAGTTTAAATAAAAAGAGAGCTTTTCTATAAAAGTGGGCAAAAGAAGTTCTTTTTATGTGTAAACAATAGAAAAATAAAGCCTCTTTCTTCATAAGACTTTTACTTAATTACTTACCTTTCACTTCTTTTATTTACAAATGAATATAACATAACAGGACCAGAACAAAATTAACTAACTGATTATAAAAACAAATATGTACATTTTTATGTGGTAACTGTAGAACACAAATGCAAGTCCTCAAGTTAAGCAAAGGATATGGTTTATTGTTATAAAAATATTTTTTAAAAATGGATTTTGCAGAAGTGAAGACAGGGGTGAAAGGGACTGTCTTGCAAGGGGTTTACCACAGCCCTTGCTAATGGATTTCAAAGCTCCTGATCTAAATGAAACATTACTGGCAGACTGTAAGACTCATGGCAGACTGATTAAAAAAAAAGGGCTATAGAAACCACAGACTTACAGAATCAGAAAATAAGATAGGAAGTTTAAGAGCAGACTTCAGGTATCAGTTACCAAAATAACAACAACAACAGCAACAATAATAAATACAATCTGATTCTGGGGAATTCATTTTTGTCTTGTCCTTCCACATTTAAAAAGGGCATATTAAGAAAAAGTCCCACGAAAAAGGAAGAAGATGCTTTGTTCTCATCGTGACTACAAAACATTGCTTCATAAATCAAACATAACACTGATATTTCTCGACTATTCTTAAGAAGCTCAGCATTACACTGTTCATAAAAGATTTTTTAAAAAAAGACTTAGCTCCAGTTACTATTTGTGTAAAGAGAGAGAGGCAGAGACAGAGACAGAGAGAGAATGAGAACTATGAACTGTCTAGTTAGGCAAGAACTCCTATGAGGTTTGCTAACCGCTTGGCAACATTATCTAGAGGAAAAGAAACTGGTAATTAGACTGTGGAGTACTGTTGCTTGAAATAGAAATAGTCCCACAGGCTCATGTTGTGAGGCTCATGTCCCCAGATTATCAGCTTTTTGACAGACCCTGGGACATTCAAAAGGAAAAGCCTAGCACGCTGAATGAAGAGGTGGCACTGAGTATGAGCACTCCTTGTTCCTCTCTTGTGGTCTCTGCTTCCTGATCTGTGTGTGTCATAGGAACAGTCACTACTACAAGCTCCCTCAAGCACTGGCTTAGCTGTTCTAATTATCATGCCTTCTCCACCATGATGTCCTAAGACTTTGTAATACATATTGCTTTGTGTAAATTGTGTCTGCAAGATTGTCATTGCATCAATGGCAAAAGGAACTAAAATACAAATGAATAGGTTTGTTCCTGAGAAGCAGCCTTTCCAGGCCACAGAGGAGGACAATGCAGCCAGTCCTGATGAGACTTAATAAGCTAGGGTCAGTTGGAAGGGGAAGAGAATCTCCCCTATCACTGGACTTGGAGGGGGAACCTAGCAGGCCATAAGCCTGGAGCAGAGTCCTACATGGTTGTCCCAAATGTTGGCAGGCTTTGGGGAATGCAGGACTCTGTTAATGTAGGCAGAGCCCTAGGCTAAACATTGAAGTTCACAGGATACAGCTTACCTCTGCTGAGAGTGCTGCAGGGGACCAGGCAGACAGGCATGAGAGGGCTCTAAACTGTATGTTCTTGGTGCCAGCAGGCCTCTGGGTATGCAGGCAGAGTCAGAAATGGAGTGCAAGGGACAGGGCACCTTAGTTTTTGCTTTTTGTTTGTTTGATGTTGTTGTTTTTTGTTTTATATAAACAGGACACAAAGTTGAGTCAATAGGGAAGCTTTTTGGTTTTGTTTGTTTTTCTCTTATGGAAGTTTTTATTAATTTTTTAATTTTATATTAATTACAGTTTATTCATTTGGTATCCCAGCTGTAGCCCCCTTCCTCATTCCCTCCCATTCCCACCCTTAGGCACACCCAGAAGCTTCAAAATGAACCCTGTCCCCTAAACTTCATCTTCATCCCACAACTCTGCCTGCATCCCCTGTGGCCTGTGAGTACCAGGGGCAACCAGTGACTAAAGGCCAGCCTAAGAACAGAGCCAGGACAATATGGCACCACACATGCCCAGCTATCCTACTACAGCAATCCCTGGATATCCTTACACAGTCAAAGAACAAGAAAAGAAAATGAATAATTCCCTTTAAAAATACAGGAAAATACAACCAAACAGGTGAAGGAAGTGAATAAAACTGTTAAAGACCTGAAAATAGAAATAGAAGCAAAAAAGAAAACAGAAATTGAGGGAATCCTGAAGATAGAAAATCTAGAGAAGAGAGCAGAACTGCAGACACAAGCGTCACCAACAAAATACAAGAAATGGAAGCGAGAATATGATTAAAGAAATCCATTCATCATCAGTGAGAAAAAAATCTAAAAAGTTCCTAACACAAAACATCCAAGACCAAGCCTACGAAAAGACCAAGCCTAAGAATAATAGGAATAGTAGAAGAAGACTCCCTGCTCCAAGGCTTAGAAAATACTTTCAACAAAAACAGAATATTTCCCCAACCTAAAGAAAGAAATACCTATAAACATACAAGAAACCTACATTATACCAGAAGAGCCTGGGCAGATTTCTTGCCGATCCTAAGAGACCACAGATGTCAGTTTAGACTACTATACCCAGGAAAACTTTTAATCACCCTAGATGGAGAAAACATGATAGTCCACGACAAAAGCAAATTTTAACAATATCTATACACAAATCTTGCCCTATGGAAGATACTAGAAGGAAAATTCCAATGAAAAGAGGTTAACTATACCCAGGGGGGTGGGGGACACACACACACATACACTCACTTTCAACACTCACATGAAAAATAATAGGAATTAACAGTCATTGGTCCTTAATATCTCTCTACAAGAGTGGACTCAATTCCTCAATTAAAAAACACAGACTAACAGAATGGATGTGAAAACAAGATCCATAATTCTGCTGCATAAAAGAAACACACATCACTAACAAAGATAGACATTGTTTCAGAGTAAAGGACTGGAAAAAGGTTGTCTAAGAAAACAGATCTAATAAGCAGACTGGAGTAATTTCAATATCTAATAAAAGAGACTTTTAACCAAAATTAATAAAAAGAGATGGGGAAGGACACTTCATATTCATCACAGGAAAAAATCCAACAAGATGACATCTCAAATCTGAATACCTATGCCTCCAATGCAAGGGCGCCACATTTGTACAAGAAATATTACTAAAATTTAAATCACACATTTAAACCCATACATTAATGGTGGTAGACTTCAACACCACAGTCTCAACAATAAACAAGCCAATGAGACAGAAACTAAACAAAGAAATAATGAAACTAACAGACAATATGAAACAAATGGACCTAACAGGTATCTACAGAACATTTCACCCAAACACAAAAGAATAGACTTTCTTCTTAGCACCTCACAGAACCTTCTCCAAAATTGACCATAGAGTTCATCACAAAGCAAGCCTCAACGGATAGAAGAAAATTGAAATAACCCATTGTATCTTATCAGAACACCATGGATTAAAGCTTGACTTCAGCAACAACAAAAAGCCTACAAGCTAATCGAAATTGAATAAACCTCTAGTCAATGATTACTGGGTCAAGAAAGAAATTCTAAAAAAAAATGAAGACTTTCTAGGATTCAATGAAAATGACGGTACAATATATACAAACTGATGGGACACAATAAAAACAGCGCTAAGAGTTCATAGTACTAACTGCCTTAACAAAGAAATTGGAGAGATTTCATACTAGCAACTTAACAACACACCTGAAAGTTCTAGAACAAAAAGAAGCAAACACACTCAAGAAGAGTAAACAGTAGGAAATAATCAAACTCAGGACTGAAATCAAAAAATTAGAAACAAATAGGACAATACAAAGAATCAATGAAACTTAGAGCTGGTTCTTTGAGATCAACAAGATAGACAAACCCTTGGCAATTAACTAAAAGGCATAGAAACAGTATTCAAATTAAAAAATCAGAAATTAAAAGGGGGTACTTAACAGATACCAAGGAAATCCAAAGATCCTTAGGTCTTACTGCCAAAATCTATACTTGACAAAATTGGAAACGTAAACATAATGGACAATTTTCTTGATAGTTACCACTTACCAAAGTTAAATCAAGATCAGGTGGTAAACAATTTAAATAATCCTACAACCCTAAGGAAATAGAAGCCTTCACTGACAGTCTCCCCAGCTCCCTCCTGCCCCCAAAACCTTGAGTCAGAATGTTTTCAAACAGAATTCTACCAGACTATAAAAAAAGAGCTAATACCAATATTCCTTAACAGTCCATAAAATAAAAATAGAAGGAACATTGTCAAACTCATTCTATGAGGCTACAATCACCCTGTTGGTGTTGTAAACCACAAGATTCAACAAAGAAAGAAAATTTCAGGCCAATTTGTATTTTGAATATGATGTAAAAATACTCAATAATATACTTGCAAACTACTCAGGGAGGCCGAAGCAGGAGGATCATTGTGAGTTTGAAGCCGGCCTAGTCTACAAAGTGAATCCAGGACCATATGTGTGTGTGTGTGTGTGTGTGTGTGTGTATGCGTGTATATGTATGCAAGTATATATTCCCAAACCTAATAAAAAATCCAAAACACATCAAAAAACATCATCCACTATAGGCTTTATTCCAGGGATGCAGGCATGGTTCAACTTATGCAAATTCATATATTTAAACTACCATATAAGCAAACTGAAAGAAAAAAAAATGATCATTTCACTAGATGCTGAAGTAGGCTTTGACAAAAATCCAACACCACTTAATGATAAAAGTCTTGGAGAGATCAGTGATATAAGGAACCTATGTAAACACAATAAAGGCAACATGCAGTAAGCCAATAGCCAACATCAAATTATACGGAGAGAAACTCAAAGCATTTTTATTAAAATCAGGGACAAGATTGCCCACTCTGAATATCTATTCAATACAGTACTTGAAGTTTTAGCTAGAGCAATATTACAACTAAAGAAGTCAAAGGTATACAAATTGAAAAGAAAGAAATCAAAGTAATGGTATTCACAGATGGTATGATAGTATCCATAACTAAACCCCAAAATTCTACCAGAGCACTTCTAGAGCTGATAAATACCTTCAGCAAAGTGGCTGGTTAAAAAAAAATAACTCAGAAAAATCAGTAGCCCTCCGTCATAAAAATAATAAATGGGTGGAAAAAAAACCTAGGAAAACAACATCCTTCACAATAATAAAAAATATCTTGGTGCAACTCTAAATGAGCAAGTGAAAGGTCTGTAGGATAAGAACCTCAATTTCTTGGTGAAAAAAAGTTGAAGAAGATATAAGAAGATGGAGAGATTTTTCTATACTCATGGATCAATAGGATTAACCTAGTAAAAGTGGCCATTTTACCAAAAGCAATCTACAGATTCAATGTAATTCCTATCAAAATTTCATCACAATTCTTTAAATACCTTGAAAAAAATACTCAACTTCATGTGCAAAACCAAAAAACCCAGGATAACCAAAGCAATACTGTACAATGGAGGTATCACCATCCCCAATTTCAAGCTGTCCATAGAACAATAGCAATAGCAATAATAATAATAATAATAATAATAATAATAAACATTCTGGCATAAAAACAGACAGGGTATAGTAGAATAGAAGACCCAGAATTAAACCCACACACTGACAGACACTTGATTTTGACAAGGAATCTGAAACTGCACAATGGAGGAAAGGAAGCATCTTCAAAAAACAGTATTGGCCTGCTTGGATGTCGGCAAGTATAGAATGCAAACAGTTCCATATTTAACATGCTGCACAAAGCTCAAGTCCAGGTGGATCAAAGACCTCAACACAAAACTGCATACACTAAATCTGATAGAAGAGAAAGTAGGGGATAGTCATGAACTCATTGGCACAGGAGACCACTTCATGAACAGAACACCAACAACTCAGGCACTAAGATCAACATTAAATGGGACCTCATGAAATTGAAAAGCTTCTATAAGTCAAAGGACACCATCATCAGAACAAAAAAGGAAGCCTATAGGAGGCTGATAACTAAAGTATATAAAGAATTTTAAAAAATAGATACCAACAAAACAAACAGCTCCCTTAAAAGTGGGGAACAGAGCTAAACAGTGAATTTTCAACAAGGCCCAGCAATAACACTCCTAGGCACATAGCCAAGAAATGCTCTACCATACCACAAGTACACTGGCTCAACTATGCTCATAGCAGCTTTAGTCATAATATCCAGGAACTGAAAACAACCTAGATGACCCTCAACCAAAGAATGGATAAAGAAACTGAGGTGCACTTACACAATGGGACACTACTTAACAATTAAAAACAAGGAAATCATGAGATCTGCAGGCAAATGAATGGAACTACAAAAGATCATCCTGAGTGACATAACCCAGAAGAATAAAGATATACATGGTATATACACACTTATAAGAGGATATTAGCCATATAATATAGGATAAACATACAAAATCTGTAGTCCTGAAGAAGCTAAACAAGGAGGACCCTAAGGAAGATACTTAATCCTCATTAAGAAGGAAAACAATATAGGTACTGGAAGTGGGGGAAGACAGGGAACAGGCCAGGAGCCTACCACAGAGGGCTTCTGAAAGACTCCTCCCAGCAGGGTGTCAGCGCAGATGCTGAGACTCACGGTGTCTGTGATGCTGGGCATATAGAGTTATTGACTCCCTTCAGAAGAAAGAAGCAGGGGAAACACAGGACCTTTCCTTGGGACTCTAGCCCTTGTTCTGTCCTCCCCACTCCCCCTTGATAATGATCTTGGGAGATGATCAACTCTATAGGTTATGGAATTAATTTCACCCGACGGTCAAATTAATCAGCTTCCATGAGTTCATCATCTAACTCTTTGGTTTGCCCAGTTAGACTTTTGTGAAATCTTATTTTTGTCTGTTCGTGTCCTGTCTGGGGTGGACTAGTGTTTGCTTACATTATTTCAGGAAAAAGATGGTGCAGCACGGGGGATTTCAGGGTTGCAAAACACTCAGCCTGTTACACAGCTGCCACTGGCTCCAGTTAGCAAGATCCGCAATGGGAATCAAGAGGAAACACGTAGAGCAGAAGGAGATACAGGAAAATACAGTGTGGGGATGTTGAAAGCTGGACTCCGAACAAGTTTGGACAAAGTGATTGGTAGCTGTTAATGAACTGATTAGCATATCAAAGAGAACATGGGAGCTTGGCTCTAAGATTGTAGAGAAGGTCATTTGAGGGTGAGACTCCCGAGTTGAAGGTCCTACATTCTAAAAATGCAAATCTGTTTTAAAAACTTTTTCTAAAGAAAAAGTCCACCAAAGTTCTTTGTATAAAAATGGCCACACAGAGAAGAGTTTGGGGAGCATCAGCTGCACTCTAAGCTGCACCTATAGGCCGCTGTATTTGCAGGCAAAGTTTTGAGATGGGTGGATACTGTGGGGCACTGTAGGATCCCTTTATATGGATGCTGATTAGGGTATATGCAAACCCATGAAGGATCTTCTGGAAGTGGAATTACAGTTATTAGTTTAAGTACAGCTTAATTTAATTAGTTTAATACAGTTTGAGTCATCTTTTTAGCCTCAAGACTATGGAGACTTTGCATTACAACATGGTCCTGAGCCGAGGAGGAGGAGGAAGTTCTGTGGCTTGGAACTAAAATTGCCTTAACAGGTTCACCAAAGGCTGATTTAGTAGCAGAAAGGGAAGGACGTTTGGAATAAAGCTGTGTTAGAGACACAGTTCTCTAGGTGGGTTATAGGGTAGTTGGTGCCACAGGTGAAATTTCAGGTTGTAGGTGTTTGAATTATAAAACGTGAGCGGCAGCTAGAAATGTGGCTCAGCAGTTAGAAGTACTTGCTTCTCACTCAGGTAGACAAAAGTTCAGATACTGGACCACAAATGCCTTTAACTCCTGCTCCAGGGGATCCCCTGCCTTCTTATGGCCTCCATAGACACCCACATGCACATACATGTATACTCAAAGCCAAACCTACACACAAAGAGTAACACACACATTGGGTGGAAGATCAAATCTATTCAAAGATGTAAAGAATCTTAACAGTTTTCACAAAGTTTTTTTGCTGTTATATGAGCTTTCTTTCCACGTTTTCAATTTTGTTAAAGACTTCTCACATTGCAGAGCATCTCAACTACACAGCTGAGCATCACTCTGTAGTAGTTGCTTGGTTTGGTAGGGGAGGGCTCACAAATGTACAGTGGGAGAGTTGGTAAAGCAGAAAACATGGCCAAGGTGTTGTAGGCATTACTAGGACTAACATGCTCCCAATATCAGGTCACATCTGGATTTTCTTCTGCTGCAGATCAGGTCTCATCTGAAGTACTTGGCACCTGCAGTGAACCATGTCACTCCATAGACATTCTGTGTTATATTTGTGCCCCGTATTGTGAAGTGGAAGTCCTTGGTTCTATGTAAAATAATTCAATGATTAAATGCATATTTGAGATGAGATGTGAATACTTAATAAAAATAAACAAAGAAATTAAAAAGATGAACTTTGGTTCTAACAAAGACAGTTTACTTATGGCTTAAAAATTAAATAAAACCAAACTAACAAATTAAAGATCTGGTAGAGAGATTTTTAGATGTGACATTTGAATATGGTCAGCTTTCCAATACTCATACATGGAGAATTTTTAAATATTCTCATTATTCGTGCTTTATATATGTTATAAGATCATAAAGAAATAATTTTAGAGAAAAAGAAAGCTTAAACTTAAAATGCACCCAAGCTATCAAAGTGTAGCAAAATAGCCAAAGGGATGCAAGAACGATCAAAAGGTTAGGATTTTAAGTAGCCAGAAAGATGGGTTAAATGTGGTCAATGCTCTTGACTGGCAGAGTAATGAGGCAAATTTCCTGCTTGGTTGGAGACCCAGAATTTCAATGTCACTTGTCTTCTTAGTACACACAAGTAGATTCATAGTTGGTGAATAATCCCGTGGAAGGTGTCACTAGAGAGATGCATAGGATCATAAGCATGTAACACATATCTGAAGGTCCCAAATCCTAAACACAAGTTCGGTCTGAGGTCTTGTGATTCACCCTAATTCTTGCCATCAGATACACCACAGAATCAGTGATTAAGGCAGATAAGAAAATATGAGGCTTCTGCCTCAGCACAGATGATGATTCTCTGAAACTGTAAGGTTGCTACAGAGATGCCATTAGCATCCCAGTGAGACCAAGATGATCAGTTTATCTCAGAGGAAAGGAACTTCTCTGTCCAGTACCTCTTCTCAATGGTAAATATGCCATCAGTCTACTCAGGGAGAATCCAGCAAAGCAGGAAGCACAGTAATACATGGCCCTTCCAAATCGCCTAGCATTTGCATTTCAAAGACAGTGCAGCTCTGAATGTGTGGCATTGGAAGAGCAGACTGGTTTGGAATAGCAAGCCTCCCCCCCTCTCTAACCCCCTATCTGCACTACATTGAAGTTGAAATGTTTGCAAGATATGAACAACGCCTCTTTGCCTGATATGCTGTTCCTGCTTGGGCTCAACTATCTTTCAAATTCATGTACATTGTTTCAGCAAAATCAAAATTGCCTACTGATCAGTTTAAAAGCTAAAATAGGAAACTTATGGGACTAGGGAGATGATTCAGCTGTGAAGGGCTTACTGTAGAAGCATGAGGAGCTGAATGTGATCTCCTCTCTGTTTATAGAGTTGGGTATGGCAATTGTAGTTTTAGTCTCAATGTTAGGGAAATGAAGACAAAAGAATCCCTGGGTTCACTGGCCAGCCAGTCTAGGCACATTAATGAGTTCCAGGTTCATGAGAGAACCTGCCTCAAAATTTGAGGTAGAGGCTAATCAATGAACACACCCTGCTTTGACTTCTAGCTTCCAAATACATGGACACAAATGCATATATATATATATATATATGCATTATATATTATATAATATACATTATAATATATAATACTATAATTAATATAATATTATATATAATATAATTATATTATATATACAGTCTCTCTCTCTAACACACACACACAAACACACACATCTCTCACAATAACAACAGTAACAATAACAATACACAACACAAATATGAAATGCATATGTAGGTCCCTGATTGAATGCCAATTAGGACATCAGAACTATATTCATTTCCCCAACTCAACATTTAAGCTCATGGGCTTTATGTAACTGTCTTAAAGATGTTTTAAAACATTTTGATTTTCCAGTTTAATTTTAAGTACCTTAAAATGACTATTTCTCAGTGTACAAAACTACCAAATTACTAAACTATTTTTCTGCTTGTAAAATGTACAGATTTAAAAAGCTTACAGTGACTGTTTGTGATATAAATCCTCAAGGTTGGCTGTGAATCCTGCACTAGGGTGTTGAGCTTATGATGGAAGTGGCCTTAGGGCTATCAGTACCAAAGTACCACCATTTTAGAGATGACTAGGTCCTACACTCCTAGATCATCACAGCCAGGAAAGGCACCTATAAAATCGTCTGTCACATTTTGCAGAAGTTCTCTATCACCTGAAACTCATGTGTGTTAGCCATGAGGTAGACATGTTTTACTGTTTCTGATTTACAAACATTTCTATTCATCCTTCCTGCCTTGGCACATCTCCCATTAAAATCACTGATGCGCTCCTACACACCTGCAAGCCATTAATCAAGGGCAGTCATTTGGGCTCCTTCAAGAAATAAGAGAATTCTAAGCCATAAACTCTGACGTTTTGTTTTGAGAAAAGCAAAATAATGGCTACAACTTAATCTGAAATACTCATCAAAATAAATAAAGAAATGGGAAAGTTGGGAGGAAGGTAGCACAAACAAATTCCTGTAATGTGTATAAGAAAGGATGTAAACCCAAAACTTTTACACAAATAAAAAATAGAAACAGGGCTGGAGAGATGGCTTGGCTGTTAAAAGATAGAAACAATAATAATTTCATAATTTAACTCAAAATATATAAATAACTTCAGAATTATAAGTGCTGTAAGAAAATCACTGCATTTAACTAATTTTCTCAAAAAGTTGGTTAATTTTATTTTCTATAAATAACCATACTTTTACTAAGGACTTTGTGAAAATGAAGGTCAATAGGAGCAGGCTTCTTTGCATTCCTCTGTCTCATAATATAATTGACAACTTTCCTTTCACCTGCAGGCTTCTCCTTTCGGCTAAGCTCACACTGTAAAGTCGGTTCATGGGTGGTTGATGGAAACATACTTCTCTGAAAGTCCAATCTTAGGTCAGTAACTTTTATCATTGGTCACAGCCCCAAATGCTCCAGCCCTTCCGCCAGCTGCTTGAGAGCACACACAGACTCGTGCAGGACACATGTTCAGGAACTATTGTGAAGCAGGATTTACATCCTTTACAAAACTAGTTTCGGTATGCTAATATAAATAAGCCTATTCATATCGTGGATATGTAGCGCCTTCTGAGTCTCTGACCTATGACTATCATTCAGTATAGAAAGGAATCAGCTCTTAAGTTGTATGGCCTTCTCTTCACTGCTCTATGTCCTCCCTTTTTTCTAACTGCTGGTCCTGATGATTCATAGCAGCCTCAGACTCACCCTTACAAGTGCATGGCAGGAAGCCACTCAGGCAGCAACTACACGGAAACTGAAGCTGCCCCTAGGAATTCTTGGAGTTATTCTTTCACACTCCCAAGGCTGTAACCCAAGATCTTACAGCCTCAGATTTTTTCATGTTGTGCACATTTTCACCTGCTTCTGTGCCAGGGCACAAGTGTCTAATGAGTGTGTGTCTTGAATCTTCTGAGGCCAAACTTCCGAACCTTTACTGACACAGTTCTTCCTCATTGCTATAAAATCTATTTCTTTTATGATAGATTAACTTGTAATCCATAAGTCTTAAAAGAGCTCACTTTTCTAACTTGCCCATCGGCATATGTACTTTGTCTCGACTATGTGCTTTAAGCAATAAAAAAAACAGAATGAAACAAATGGTATTTCTTATATATTCTAGCATAAATTGTTCTGGTTTATTTTTTCTCCCCCCCCTTTATTTAAATTTTATCATAAGAACATACTTGGCAGCTGAAAGTCTAGTAGAATAGGGGATATTTTATATAGTTAATCCCAACCAATGTATGACAATAGGTCCAGACAATTTCTGTTGTTTCAGTCAGAGCTCTGTGAGCCTGAAGACCCATGAATAAGGGGGAGTAGGAAATGTGTCTTTATTCTGGGGTATTTACAACACAGCATTATTTCTACAAGACCAGAAGCTTACTAGCTTTGATGAAGATAGGGCCTGCATTTAGGTCTTCAAATCAAAATCCAGGATGCCTTTTATTCTGTTATGACACACAACAATTTGGTAAACCTAATCATTGGGGTTATAGAAAAACCACAAATTATTAAAAACTAGCATGTAATTATGCTAATATGCTATAATAATTTTAATCACCATAGGCAATTATATGTCATTACCAATAGCCTTGAAGTGTGACAAATAAATACAGATTAGTCATTCCCAGGTAACAGAAGAGTGGTACATGTTGGAATTGTAGTTTGGGTCCCTGAGTAGCAAGCAGTGAATTGCATGTTGCTTCTCTGACTTCGGTCCCCAGAGAGTCTGTAACTATCCAAGTCATCTTTAACTGCCAACTTGACACAGTCTAGAGTCACCTGAGAAGGGATTCTCAATTGAGAGATTACCCAGATCATAATGGCCTGATACCATGATTGTGAGGTAACATTTTCAGAGTTAGTTGATGAAGGAGGGCCTGGCCCAGCCCACCCCGGAAATGCCCTCTCCTGGTCATATATAAGAAAGGCAGGTGACAGCGGAAGAATCCAGCAGCTATTCCTACGTGTTCTCTCTCTATTAACTTCTGACACTGACTACCCTAAGCAATGGACTGTAACCAGTAAGTGGAAATAATATCTTTCCTCCCCTAAGGTGCTTTTGCTCAAAGTGTTTTATTGAAGCAGGAGAGAGGAAACTAGGGTATAAAGTAATGCCAGAGGAGTGGGGTGCTACTGTATAAACATGACAGTATGTTCTTTGCCTTTGAACTGTTTATTCTTTTTGTTCATTTTTATTTAATTTAGTTTTTAATTTTTTAAATTCATTATAATTTATTCATTTTGTTTCCCAGCTATAGCACCCTCCCTTGTCCCTTCCCAATCCCATTCTTTCTGTCTCTTCTCTTCCCATGCCCCTACCCCAGTCCACTGATAGGGTAGGTCCTCCTCCCCTTCCATCTGACCCAGCTTATCAGGTCTCATCAGGACTGTCTGCATTGTCTTCCTCTGTTGCCTGGTAAGGCCTCCCCCAACTCAGGGGAAGGTGACCAAAGAACCAGCCACTGAGTTCATGTCAAAAATAGCCTCTGACTCATAGCCAAACTATTCTTAGGGAGGATTAAAGAACTTTGAGCCAAGAAAGCCATTGAGTGTTCAGAGCTTAATGTGTTTTTCCAGTGGGAAGTTAGAAGACAAAACATAAACAAGGGAGGCCCAGCTTCTGTTGTGTCAGAGGCAAGCAAATATACTATTGAGACTTGGGGATGAGGGCATTCATGTGATATTTTGATTAGAATCTAGGTGTGCTTGTCAACTGGAGGAAAAGATCAGCCATGATTGAAAAGAGACCAGAACTGCTAACATGAATCCTGTGTTCCATAGAAACAATGGCTGCTGTTATGATGGGGCTGAAAAAATCAGTTGTGATTAATGAGCCCAGCACTTTTCAGATGAAATTGTCTGTGCTTCAATGTGACAACAGGAAAGTATTTCCTGAAGGTCAGCAAGGTGGTGAAGGCTGCATTTCAGGCTGGCAGTCAAAATCTGCAACATGGAAGTGTCACCCGCATGGTACTAGTTTTTGAAGATATGAAAGCTGCAAAATTTAAGTCGTTCTGGGAAGAAGCCGAGGACTCTATGACATGGCCAAAGCCTTTATGGAGAGTTTAGGAGAGGCCACTGGAAGAGGCGCCATCTCTAAGTTTATTTTAGATGCCAGGACTCTGGGACACCTGTCAAAGGCAGAGGCAAAATTAGAGCTAGCCTTGGTCTGAGACAGCTGTGAGTGTTGTGGGTGGCAGAGCAAAGTGCAGCTGGCTGCCTATGCCCTTTGAAACCAAAATGCTATTTAATGAGAGTCCCAGATGTCAGACAGTGAGCTACCAAATTTGACTTAAACTGTATGTTCTTGGTTTTGATTTCACATAGTCATTTTCATGTTCTGGTTCTTCTTCTTCTTTTTTTTGGTATAAGAAAGCAGGGGATGTGAAATTTATTTTTCTTTTATAGGAACCCATAGCTAAGAGACTTTGGGCTTTTAAGCAAATCTGGGACTTTTAAAGTGTTTGAATTTCTAAATATTGGAACTTTTATGAGTAGGATTGTGTTTTATATTACAATATTAACATGAGATCTTTGGGAACAAGAGGTGAAAGGTTATAGTTTTCAGGTACTGTGTTTGTGTGTAAAGTTGACAAGGGATAGAGTTACCTAGTTAGTTTTCACAGCCGACAGTTTCTGGTGAAAGGAGTCTCAATGAGGGGTTGCACAGATCAGACAGGCCTGTGGGTGTCTCTATGAGAGATTGCCTTGATTATTGACTCATGTAGGAGGGCCCAGCCAATCCTTGGTTATTCTGAGCGATAAGAAGAGAAGAGAGCTAGATAAGCATGGCTGAGTGATCTAACAAGCATCATTCCTCTATGTTCGCTGGTTCAGGTTTGTACTGGCTGCTTTTTTATTGCTTATTTTTGTTTAACTTGACACAAACATGAACATATCTGGGAAGTGGGACTCTTAGCTGTGCAAATACCTCACTCAGATTGGCCAGTAGGTAAGACTGTGATGTGTTTTCTCATCTATGATTGATGTGGGAGGGCACAGCCCACTGTGAGTGATGCCACCGCTGGGCATGTGGTCCTGAGTAATACAACAAAACAGGCTGAGTGAATCATAGAGAAGAAGCCAGAAAGCAGTGTTGCTCCATGGCCTCTGCTTCAGCTCCTGCTTCTAGGCTCCTACCTCGAGGTCTTGCCCTGAGTTTCCACTATGAGGGACTGTAAGCTGTAAAATGAAATAAACCCTTTTGCTTCCAACTTGTTTTCAGGCATGCTGTTTATCACAGCACTAGAAAGCAAACTAGCACCCACATCTGCTGGCTCACAACCATCCATAATTCCACCGTTAGTGGGATCTCATGACTCTGACCAACTTGCACATCAGCACTCACACACAAACACACTCATTCACACACATACATACAAACTTTAAAATGGAATTAAAATTAAATCACCCTACTTAATGCAGTAGGAAAGGTCACCACTAAGCAATAAACTCTGAAGCCTAATTACAGCACAGCACATGGGCCTCTGTGGAAAGCTGCACTTTGCCCTAGCCCAGTTCCTCAAGTCCAAGTGGATCAAAGACCTTAACACAAAACCAGACACGCTAAACCTGTTAGAATAAAATAGTGGGCAACAGCTTTGACTTCATTGGCAGAGGAGACAACTTCCTGAACATCAATAGTACAGCCTCTAAAATCAACAATCAATAAATGGGACCTCAAGGAAACTTCAAACACCCACTTTCCATGGAAAACAATGGGGAAAGTACCCTTTCCTAATCTATATGTTATGAGGCTCGTAAAAAAAATCACAATAGTGATGCTTTAAGCCAGAACCCCATTTTACCCCAACCACTGTGGATGGCAGAGACTATGTTAGATTCTGAAATGAAATAGTGGATGGGACTCTAAACTTGGACAAGTAAATTATATTCCAAGTATGTGTTAATACTGTGGGTACATTTTGGGGACCCCAAAAGGAAGTACAATTAAACCCACATTAAATCTTATGGTATGAATGCTCACTGTGTTGAATTCTTTGCCTTCTGGAGTCTACATACTTCTGATGAGGAACTACAGCCTCTTATATCTCTCTAAGAAAGCAACCACAGAAGCAGTTTAGGGAATTGGTTCCAATCCTTAGTACTGTTTGTCTTTGCAATTGATTAATATTCAACAAGGACAAAATTGTGTTCCCTCAATAACGTACCCAAGAGAACCTTTACCTTTGTATTCACTCTAATGATGTTTGCAAGTGTAAACCAACACAACACTATCATCTACAGTTAGGCTGTAGTTATAATGTGGGTCCCTTCTAGAGTTTCTGATGAAAGATCCAAACACAGACTGCATTCTTTAGCTCATTTGATACAGCCATGGTGTGATTCAAATTTTGATTCTGCACTTACATATTTATCTTTGCCCCCGGTACCCTTCTGTCTTGATTTTAAGGTCTTTGTGACTATACCCAATTTTCCTTGATGACTCAACCTCTCTTCCCCATCTTAGGCAGCTTAATTTGATCATGGTACATCTTTAAAATCTTTTTGGCCTTTTAATCTGGTTTTCTTTTGTTTTGCTATGAAAGGTTAAATACTTACAGGTCCTGGGAATAAGAGCATGGACAGTTGGCATGGTATTAATCTGCCTGCAACATTGTTTACCATAGATCGCTAATTGGCTCAGTGTAAAAGTCATACACACTACGTCTCTCATATTTTTAACACTTTCTATTATGTTTAGTTTCCAAATCCACAAGTAGGATGTGATGTCAATATCATTCAAATCTGTACATTGATATATGCCTGCTTTCTCTTCCATTAAGGATGCATTAAGCATGTCTCCTTTGACCCTAGTGTTTAAAAGTTATACAGTGATAAGTTGATTTTTAAGAAATTGCATCCAGTATTTATTGATCTCATCATCATCTCTCATCTCTTATGACCTTCATTTGTGAAAAATTCCATTCATTAAATCTTTAATAATATTGCTCTGATAATGTTTTCTTCTTGTCCCCTTTTTCTCTATCTTCATCTTTCGGAAATATTAAGAAAGTTGCTTTATAATACTTTAATTGGAAGTCTTTCTCATGCATTTCAGGGCTCATTTCTACCATTTTTCTTCCACTTATTGACCTGTGGTTTGTTTGTTTGTTTGTTTTATTGTGGGATTTGGTTTAATTTTTACATTAATTAAAATATTTTGGCAATTCTAGAGGTCAAATTCTCTCATTTATCCATTTTTATTTTTTCTTCACTTTGTTTTATTTTATTTTTATCATCTAATCCCAACAACAGAGATTGTCCTGAACTATTAGCTGAAAGTTTTATTTTCGTAATCTCAGGTCTTATAAGTTTTCACTTTGTCCTGGGCCTAGACAACATCTTTTAATTTCTCATTCATAAGTTCTCTGTTTGATACACCATGGATCACAGTTAGCTTATTAATAAATGGAAATCAACTTGCCATTTTTAGAAGTCGTTTTTAGAATATAATCATAACTACCTTTCTAGGTTTAGAAAGTACTAAACAAGGGTTCCACAATTTTTTTTTAATCTTATTCCACAGAGCTTTTAGACTTAACTCTATTCTGTCCTCGGCTAGAAAAATTGTTTCTTGCTTCTGCATAGACTAGAACAGGCTCAACACCTCATGCTCCAAACCTGCTGGAGGCAAGGCCCCAGCCTTGAGATAAGGCTGGTTTCAGGTATGGCAGCCACATAGACACCCATTTTCCTTTCAAAAAGCCCAATACCTGTGATTCTGCAGTAATTAGTCATTTGCAAAAGAAAATGATAGGAAAGGAGGAATGAAATTGACCCTTGATTGCAAACATGTTTTTCTAAGTTTCAATTAATAAGAGCCCAATTCTGTGATGAAAAATTGAGAGGTAAGAAGGAAAATCAATTTTTTTCTGCCTTGTCTCATCTGATCCTGGGCATGACTCGTTTTTAGCATCTATTTTTTTAGCTCTATATTTTTTAGCTTGCTCCTAAATCTAAACAAGGAATAGTAACTAACTACCTTCAAGAAGTGAGAAGGTAAGTAGGTGCCCAACTGTGTCCTGAACTCAGAGCAGTAAGCCCTTGGCAATACTTTATAGACCCATATTCTTTCTCTGAATATATGTTTGCTCCATGAGACCAAAGCAAGTACGGACAGAGGCGTGATTATTTTACAAGCCTCACAGACATTGAAGCAGAAGTTGTCCTAGCAACTGTCTTCCCTCTATGCCTTCTACCACCTCCTGAAGATGGAGAACATAATGGTTTTAAAATCATGCAAGTGGAGACCCTTGTAAGTGGGACCTAGTTGCTGACAACTAAAATCTCATTGCTACAGAGTCTGAGTATGAAATATAGATCTCCTAATTCTGTTTTCAGTGTACACACTGGAGATCAGAAATCTTGTTTTATTGTTTCAGCTTGGTCAGGTGACTAGAAACAAAAACTGAGCAAAAGCATCCTTTGTAATGTATGTGATTAGAACTCCTGCCTGTATATTCAGGTATTAATAAAAGGGAGACTCATCATGCTGCCATTGTTTTCCATTTTCTTCCTAGAAAACACAAAAGAAAATGTAAACAGCCATGAAACAGACAAACATAATATACAGCGATCTGGGGCTAGGGAGATACCTTGTGGTTAAGTACTGGTCATGCAAGCATATGGACTAAGTTCAAGATCTCCAAAAGCCATTTCAGTGCTGTGGGGCATGGTGGCCTGTTGTATTTCCTAGCCTAGAAAGACAAAGACAGAAGATACTCAAACCAACCTGTGTTGGCCATATCAGGGAGCTCAGGCTTTGATCAAGAGATCCTGGCTCAATGAATAAGGTAAAAGAAGAGAGATCTAGGCTAATTTCTGGCACCAACCTCAGGTGGCAACATGCACAGGCACCCAGGTTTGCATACAGCTTCATAGGTATATTCATACCTACATAGGATACCATACCATACGCATGAGGATGGGAAAAAATCGAAACAAGGGTGTCACTGCTGCATTCTTAGTCTGGAGAAAAGCACACAGAGACAGCAGGAAGAAAATGCCCTTGATCACTGCAGTGAAAAGAAAAAATGAAGTGCCCTAGCATTCTCAACCTCATACTACAAAATTAATTCTTTTCAATCTGAGAGGAATATTTAACCCAACTTGTCTGAATTGCTCATTTCTCTTTAGGGCAACTGGTTTCCAGGCAGCCATGGGCCATGCACCTCTGAATACACTTCTTTCCATCTTTCTCTAATAGCCTTGTTCTTCCTTCCATGACACTGCTGAGAGCAAGGGCAAGGGAAGGTGGAGGACATGATTTTTATTTGGTTCTTTCAGGGATGAAGTCGCAGACAAGTTCAATGTCCTCATTCTAAGCTCCAGCTCACTCTGGTTCCAGAAAGCGCAATTGCACTGAAGCAGCAGAGAGCAGTTAATGGATGCTGAATTGAAGAAGTCCAGAGGTACCCGGAGGGAAACCTCAACCCACTAGATGCCTTCATGTCTTGCTTATGTCTTTCTTTGGGACTTCTCATTATAGTTTAATGCCCTGTACCAAGGCCAAGCAGGAGAAAGCAGGAAACTGAAATTGCCCTAGGAGAGGAAGGCTGCTATCTACAGTGTGCAGCAGGTGGTGACCAGTACTGAAAAAAGCAGATCATTTCTAAGGATTATCTGTGGGTTCCCTTTACTCAGACTAATCTATATTAATAGATTTGGTCATCAAATCTTATTTCAGATAGCTTTATTACCAGTTTTTAAATGCCCTTTCAGGGGACTAAAGAGATATTGCATTAATTAGGCACATACGCTGCTCGTCCAGTAGACTAAGTTGTAATCTCCAGTGTCCACATTTGATGGCTCTGAGTTGCTGGTAGCATCTGTTCCAGGTGATCTGGAACCCTCTTCTGGCTTCTGCATGCACCTGCACCCATGTGGCATGCACTTACACAGATAAACACAGACTCATGCATAAAAATAGCAAAACAAAAATTAAATGCCCTTCAAATCTTAAGTATATGGTAAAGTATATAATATATCAAACTAAAATATGATATATTTACAAAGGGTATGGGGTCTTGAGACTTAAAGAAGTTCAAGAGAGTTTAGGCATAAACTAAACTATTAAAAGATTACAGGTCAGTGCACTTTGGAGTCTATCTCCAAATTGTAGCTGGTTTTATCTTCTATTAACTTATTAATTCTTAAAAACAAAGCTCTGAGGGTGTCCATTGTTTAACGGGAAGATTTTAAAGATTACTGGAATACATTTGTCATTCGTAAAAGTACGCTCAGATAATATGCACAGACATGCAACTATTTCTGGAGAGATTTTTCATCATATCCATTAACATGGAAGAAGGAAAGAGAGTAAGAGTCAATGAAATAAAATGGTGTTGGAAAAACCCTGGGAGTTGAAAGAATGGTTCAGCAGATAAAAAAGACACCTGTTGCTCTTACAGAGGACCCGAATTTACTACCTGGAACTCACACAATGGCGCATAACCATCCATAACTCCAGTCCCAACATCAGGGGTGAACAGGCATGCACCTGGTGCACATGTACACAAATAGGCAAAGCATTCACACACAGAAAATGAAATGAATAAATCTACAGAAAAGAAGCAAACCAAATGTCTGCACATTCCTATTCCCATCAGTGTAATTTTTTTGAAGCACACTTTCCCTCTTTTCTTTCCCAAAAAAATATAATTAAGTTGATTTTCAGAGGCTCATTCTCAGACTCAATAGCATAGGACACCCATGTATCCTCCACCTTTTTCAGGCTAGTTAAACAAAAGCTCAGGCACCCTGGACAAAGCCAATTTTCTCATGTTCATGATTTTTTTTTTTCCTCCCTAATCTCCAATTCTGGGTGGGTTTCTGCCATAAGGCTTCAGTAGCCCAGCCCTTCATTAATTGGAGGGGTATAAAGACTTTACTACCATCATGAGCAACAGAAACTTTGATCATGCCATTATCACTGCTACAGAAGGACTATGACAAAACGCTGCTTACATGTCCCCTCGGAGCCCCAACCTGCCGACAGTTGATGAAATATGCCTTGTGTTTTGCCTCTGGAAGGATTGATTCAAATTGTGACAGACTGCAGAAGGTAATAAATGTTGATATCTTGCCATAGCCTCAAAAATATTTTTCTACATTGGAGCAATTGTTTTCCTCTTGCACACAGATGACACACAGCCAGTGTCTGAGAGAGATGCAGTACAAAGCTGCACAAAGCTACATAACAGATATGTGGGCAAGTACCTGACAGAATAGGGACAAAACCCAAAAACAGGGGTAAAAAAAGCTGGGCAAGACATACAACTCCTGTCATAAAGATCAGAGAAAAATATCTGCTTAAACATTAATTTAATTTTTCTAAGTGGTAAAACTGTTACTCAAATCTAACCTTTTATAGGAATCAATAACTTAAATAGAAACAGAAGGCTCAATGACCAACAGCGGAATGGGTACCAAGGGCTTACTTCCTACATCCACCCCACACCTCACAACCCCTAACTGTCACTAGTCCTTCATGTCACTTCAAACTCACTATGATGGGTGTTCTGTCCCAAATGTGCATCTTGAGTTATGGCCTATCTTTCATCCCATCACTCAGACTTCTGGCTGACTCAGCAGTCCCAGTCAGCTGTCACACAGTGATTCAGATACTTACAGCAGTGACAGGGTGCTTCTGCCGGGGTCTCCTGTGCCCTCTGGATTGCTAATGAGGGGGTTTATTGACTTGATAAAGCTTCTGCTGTGATTTGTCACTGTGCATTTTGAGAACCAAATGTCAGAGGCCAGAATTGTTGTATCCTGAGATGTGTGCAGAATTAACACTCTCTGACCCTGAGCTAGGAGGTGCAGAGTGATGAAGTCAGAACAGTTCACACAGTAGGGCAAGTGAGACCCTTGGGAGACTCTGATGCAGAAACAAAAGGGCAGAGATTCTTCTCAAGACCTGCCTCAGCTTGCATCCACCTTCCCTCACCAGGTATTTCACCTGCTAGGATTCTAGAAGGCTTTTGTTTTGTTTTGTTTTTGTTTGCATCTCTCTCCATGAAAATTCTAAAAGCCAAAAGCTCAAAGAAAAACTTTTCCAAGATTAACAATTTCCCCCAAAACTTAATTTTCCATGATTGTTATTTCATCCCAAGTAAAAAGCTGCTATGCTCCATCCTTAGCCCTGGCTCTATCATCTCCAGGAAACAGACACTTGCATTAGAATGACCACATTCAGCTCTCGCTCTGCCATTTGCTGTCAGATGACTCTGAGTGAACCAATGGTTTTCCTGATTTTATGTGTAGTGGAAGCTTTGGTTTCTTTAAAAACTTAGTTATGTTATGTAAATATGTTTTTGTTTTAATCCCGAAATATGGGATTGCCTTATTTTGTCCACCGCTAATAATTGCCAGCTGGTAACAGCCTCATGCAACTCAGAAAAGGACATGGTGTTGCCAGCTGCAGACAGTAGGGTTTTGAGGACTCTGGGAGAGTATAAAAACTAGAACTCAGAGAGAGGGAGGGCTTGGAGGAGATGGACAGACAGAGAAGAGACTCTGAGGACACTGATGGAGACAGAAGAAAGTTGCCAGTTACCTGATTGGTATTGCCACAAAAGAACACAATGAACCCTAACCAGGTGGAACTAAGTCTAAAGAGACCTATGCTCCCTTTCCCTTCTAAACTTCTTTTTTGGAAGGGAGGTAGAGGCATAAGGAACCTCAAGTGAAACTGAGTTTAAAAACAGCACCTATAAGGGCTGGAGATGTGACTCTATCTGCTCTTCCAGAGGACCTGAGTTCAAACCTCAGGAACCACATAGTGATGCACAACCATCAAGACTGGGATCTGATGCCCTCTTCTAGCACGCAGGTGTGCAGGCAGTTATAACACTCATTCACATAAAATAAATAAATAAACCTCAGCATCTACATTTGGGTTTTGGATCTACTATAAGGCCCACCCTGCAGGGCTAACCTGAGCATTAGAGTGGATGAGGACATAAGCACTCAGGCCAGTGTCTAGACACAACAGGCTCTCAGCCATCACATAAGGGATTATTTAATCACAAAGCTATTGGTAAATTTTAAACCTGTAAAGTCTCTAAGTAGACTCTAAGTTAATTCATCACCAGATTCTAATTTCTGCAATGAGATGAGAGCATAAAAATTGTTTGTCTATCACATAATTTTTAGAATTATCAATGTAGACACAATAACTAAATTGAAAATATACATTGAATTTCCATCCAGGATTTTCCCACTTGCAGCCCAAGGGAAACATGTGACCTATGAACATGGCCAACTCAGAAATTGTAAGCTTACTTAAAATATTATGAGATTTAAAATTTTTATCTTGTTGTTTTGTTTTGTAACTCTGTTACACAGTAACAGAGTTAAAAATCTAAAGTGTAAAATCTAAAGATGATGACTTTGTGTGTCCATGTCAGTAGATCAGACACAAACTGTAGTCAACCTAGAGTACTAGCCTAAGCATGACAAAGCTAAATATTTGTCACTTGATTGCAAAATTACCTTCACAGCGCCTTAAAATCCACCGTAATAAATTTATTTGATTGTAGCTCCTAGATAAGGGGACCTCACTCAAGAAAACCTAGTCATTGTTGCAAAAGCAAGAGAGAAAGTTCATTTGTGCAAACTTGGAAGTCAGGGAGCGAGGTCTGTTGAGGTGTTTCTCAGCAGAAACTGCCCAACCAATGCGGAAAGCCGAAAGATGTCCTCCCGCTGCTTCCACCTTGTGCGGCCCTCATATGCACTCAGGGGACACCCCTGCCTCTTGCGTCATCTGAATCTCATCTTTTATGGGCCTTGTCTTATTTTGAAACACACATTTTATGTGTGGTGTTGTTTCTGCTTTAGTTTTGATATTTAAAGTCGTTGCGTTGTGGGACTGCAGAGATGGCTCCGCGGTAAGAGTACTGGCTGCTTTTGCCGATGGACTCCAGTTTCGTGTTGAGTCCCTACAATGGCCAGTTCACAGGGGCCTATGACTCCGGCTCCAGCGGACTAAACACAGCCTTCTGCCCTCTTGTAGTCACTGCATTCATCTGTACATATCTGCACTCGGACACATTTACATATTTCTGAGTAATACTATATTGTTAAATATCTCACTAAAATAAATTATATCTTAATTTAAATAATTTTGACCTAATCTGAGTCTTCCATCTTCCTACCCTTGCTTCCATGATGTTATGGTCCTCAAAGAGATTTCAAAGCTCAGCAGTTTCTATTCCCCTCCCTTTAGCTGGGATTTACTGCTATTTATTGCAGTTCATTTGTCATTTATTGCAAATTCTGAGGGGAGAATATTTAAGCCCCCATATGTAAACAAATACACACAGTTCTGTTTTCAAAGGAAGAATATTCAGAACTGCACAACCAAGCACAGCTCACAGCCTCAGTGGGTCAATATTCTCTCCCTCCGTCCCTCTGTATCTAAGCCCCCTTCCCCCCCTTCCCTGTCACTCTTCCAGGATCAATGTAGTCTGGCCTCAAACTCTCTATGTAGCCAAGGAGGACTTAGAACTTCAGATCCTCCTGCTTTCAGTTCTCAAAACAGGATCACAGGGCTGTGCCACTAAGCTGGTTTCACACTGTGCTGGAGATTAAGCCCAGAGCTTTGCACATGGAGGTGAGTGAGCACTCTATCAACTAGCACAATTCTCTATCTTGCCTTCTTTTCCATGAATGGCTCTGGATGGTAAATTCTCTGATAGAGCACTTTGCCACCATCTCATTTCTTTTTCTCAACCTTCAAGAGCAAGGTGTTTTCTTCACTTCCAGATTAAAAAAAAAAAAAAAAAACCAGGAGTAGAGATTGCTGAGTCGCCTGCAGTTATGCCACTAAATCAGGAGGGACTGTGCTTCTGGAGTAGGGAGTCAGGACTGCAGACTGATGCTGGTTTTCATGGCATCTGGTGTTCTGAGAGACACTGCTGGCCAGGCTCTCTCCCCTTCATTAGATACCACCACAGGAGCCTTCTGTCGGGGTTGAAGGGAAGAAATCTTGGGTTTATACTAAGTTAATTCCTTCTCCAACTAAACTGTAGAAAGATTGTTTTTACCAGCCACCAACCCTGGCTTCTGTAATCCCCAGAAACTACACACACTGTACGCTGCAGCAAGGCTCGGAGTCTGGCAGGCACACTGCTCCACAGGGACTTCATGGTATGTAACTTTGTATCAAATATTCTCTCAGCTGAGATCAGGAAGAGGCAAATCATTTTGGTGATCAAACAGCATGACGCTTTTAAATAGGTAGAGATTACATATTACATTTTACCGCTGAACGTCTCAATAAAGATTCCATAAACAGAAATCCACACATATAACAAATCATACCTAACTGTGGCTGGTATCAGATTTATGTGAGATTATAAATTATTGAATCGTGTGATTACGGTCCTGGAATGGAGCCCAGACCAAGAAATTTAAAACTTTTTTTTTAAATAGAAGCAAAAGAACAAGAAAGAAAGCCTGTCTCCTCTCTTATCTTTTCCTGCTCCTCCCTCCTCTCCTGTCCCTTTGCCTTTCTGTTGCTCCTGAGTGGAACCTCAGCTTTCCTCAGAAGGCTCCTGCTCAGGTGGCACTGCACTTTAAAGCAGCTAAAGATTTTCTAGTTTTCTACAAAATGGGGCAACATGAATGACAATCGCAGCAAACACCTGATGTGCAAGTCTATATTAATCATCTTCTCTGAGACAGGTTTGTTTTCTTGCATCTACACAATAGAGCAATGAAGAAGGAAAAGCAGCTGACATTTCCATTGTGCCATTAAGAAAAAGTCCCACTTACAAAGGATTCAAATGTAACAATGTGGGAACAACTAAGAACAGTCGGAAAGCAAGATTATGCTCTGTAAAATCCTCATCTGAAGTACGGTATTCCCTAAAAAATACTTCGAACATTTATGAAATTGTAAGGCCATGATTCTCGGTCTTAAATTTTAAGTTTTGAAGCTCATTTGAATAGTACTGTCCCAGCTCTCTCATTCATTTCTTGCCTGCTTTTTCCTTGTTTGATCTTTATCACATGTACATGCCGGAGGGGTAGACAAATTCAATCTCTCACATCATAGATGAAAGGCTTCACTTAGACCACCAATGGTTGCTCACTTAAGGTAAAATCAGGCTGGTATGATGGGGACTACCACTTTCATGTGATAACTTCATAAGCTACCAACTGGAAGTCAACACTCACAATAGAACTGTAAGTTATTCTGAAAAATGTGCTTCTTTAAAATACCAGCTTTCTATTTACTATTAGTCATGTCCACAAGTAGAGTTACACAGGAGACTCTAGTAGAGGGACTCAAAACCCTTCAACATTCAGCTCCTTTTCCTTTTAAACTGAAGCAGTATCCTCATCTAAGGAAATGAAGAATCAGAGGAGAGGCCAGAATCTGCTTTAAAACAAACAAATGCCATGATGCGCTTTATACAGCCAAGCTAAGGGCTCCGCTGAGTACTGTGCCAAGAAGGCTAAGTATCAAGAGTTGGACATGAAGGTGCCTATCATGTTTCATTTGCACCACAGTGCCTCTGTGAGTGTCACATTAGAATGCGATCTGTGGTCCTGCCCGCATCTCAGAGAGATCTGTGTCAACTCCTGCTGTCTAATACAAGCAGAGCAATCATATTCTTGCCACGGCCTGTTCCCAACATGAGAATCTACAATTCTTTAACACAAGAAATGCAAGTTCCACCAATACGTGGGTATTTTCTTTGAGAAGAAAGAATTTGCCACCAGAAAAATCAGGGACTACTTTAGAGTGTACAGGAATATTTGACAAAAGAAGTGGCGATACTGAAGGACCATGTGGAGAAGTGTTTAGACGCATTGTTTCCTACAAGAGATAAATAAATATATAAGACAGAGAAACAATGAGGGCAGAAAGACATAGCTATTGGAGAGGTTATTGACTGAGAATAAAAGGATGGTATTAGTTCTGGGTGGTAACAGACATTCATTGATGAAACTTGATAGTAAAGAGACAGGTAACCAGAGTTTGGCTTGGAACAATAAATTTGATAATCAGTAGACTATTAAAGAAAAAAAATACATGTAAGTAGAACTTTGTAACAACACTGTAACCATAGGAATTGAGAAACTAAGAATATCATAGGATATTTAAGGCAGAATTTGGAGAACTTACTGAATGCCGATGAAAAATAAATAATTTTAAATGGAAATCCTTTTATCTTGGGAGATAAAAGTGACATTCAAACAGATGGGAGAAATGACTAGACATTTAATTCTGGATCTAGATATAGTTTTAAATGACCTTTGACAAGGAGGAGTTTGACATCTCTTAGCCTCATTTTCTGATCTATAAAAAGATATAATCCCTACAGTATAATCCCTATGTATCTCCCTATTGAGATAAAAAGTTAATTATGATAGATCACATAGGAGTTTCAGAACTGGGAAAGAACAATCACACAGTAATATACTCTGGAAATTATTATTATTATATAAAAATAAGAAAACATGCATCAAATCAGTATGATTTCAATGCAAAGGTTTAAAACATCATGTAAAATTTAAAGAACCACCTGTCAAATTAAGAGTATAGAGAGGGGCCAGGAGAGATAATTCAGGGACTAAGGATAAGTACTGCTCTTGCAGAGGCCCAAGTTTGGATTTGGACCCAGAATACTTGTTGGCTCACAATAGTCAATAACTCAAGATCCAGGAGATCTAACATTCCTGGCCTTCACAGACATCTGTACTCATATGTACACTTACATGCACGCACATATGCACACACACACATACATAATTTTAAAAATTTAAATTTCCCTCCAGAAATCACAATGAATAAGTGACAACAGCTGTGGTTAATGTCCCAGAAACCAGAAATAAAACCAAGGAATTCACTCTTTATACTTTTCATTGTTCTCTTTTTCCTGTTAAAGGTTTGCATTGTTTATGAAGCTATTACTTATGCTTTTCTGTGAATTTGTCTGAAGACAATAATTCTACACCTGTCTATAGTTTTACAGAGGCAGTGATTGGCACATGCCTGTTGACTTGGCCATCACACACTAACTTGACATCTCTAGAAGACTAGATACACTTGCCTCAACATGAAGCCATGGGTCAGTGAGATTCCTCCTAAGTGTCAAGGCTAATTTAGGTAAATACTCTTTCCAGGCATTGGCAAGGGATACTCTTTCAAAGCAAGAGTAGTCATGAGGAAGAAAAAGCATGTCCATGTTTAACAGAATAAGTAATTCAGTATAAGGAAAGATTTTTAGTAACATGAAACTCTTTAGACACAAGGAAATACTAATTTAAAAGTCAAGTATAAGTGTAGAGTTTGGACAGGATTTGGTTTAGAAACACAAGTTTGTGAGCCATGTGCTTAGATGGTGGTAATTGATGAGTCAGAGGAGCTACTAAAAGTCTATAAAAGGAAACAACACATGAAGACATCTCTTGGGCAAATTTCCTTATAGCAAGGGTCCAATTTCTTGTATTATCTTCAGGAGAAACATCTCCTGTGACCTCAATTACCTCAGGGCACAAGGTGTTGTATTGCATTAGCATAGATCACAAAGACCAATCTAGAATAACACTGCATTGAAAATTAGAAATCTTCCTTGTCCACCAGAATAAAAGTAAAAATATAAAATGGACCAACCTACTAAAAACTTTACATTATTTGAAAATTGGTGGTGCCTACAATCGACTTCTTATTGGGAACCCAATCAAGACATCATCCTACTGAACAGGGTCAGTGTCCACACGAAGGGGAAAACATAGGTCTAGCATGGCCTGGGCCATCCACCGAGTGTGTCTGCCCAGCTGCTTAAGGAGTAGAATTAAACAGCCATGTGAATTCATGAGGCTTTGGAAACAACAAACAAACAAAACCCTGTGTTTTCAGTTCTTTCTCTTTTTATCACACATTTTCTTCCTGTATGTGGTATGAAAACCATCTCTAGCTGAAATAGGAGTGAAGGAGCTAGAGTCTGCCATTCTGTCCCTGCTCTTTCTAAAATGAGACAGTTTTCTAATTATTTATGTTGTGGCTGTAACAAAATACCTAACAAGAAGACACTTAAGAGGGAATGGATTTAGCAAAGCTCACAGTTCCAAGGGATACAGTCCATCACAGCAAGGGGTTTCTGGCAGAAGGAGCTGAACAACAATAACATCTCCTTTTTATACAGCCTAGGACCCAGCCTATCAAATGGTGCTATCTACATTCGGGTGGACCTTCCTACTTCATCAACCCTATATCTGATAGGGGGATAATATCCAGAATATATAAAGAACTCAAGAAGTTAAACACCAACAAACTAAGTCATCCAATTTAAAAAATGGGGTACAGAGCTAAACAGAGAATTCTCAGTAGAGAAAAATCGAATGGCAGAGAAAACACTTAAAAAACGTTCAACATCCTTAGTCATCAGGAAAATACAAATCAAAACGACCCTGAGATTTCACCTTATACCCATCAGAATGGCTAAGATAAAAATCTCAAGTAACAACACATGCTGGAGAGGATGTGGAGAAAGAGGAACCCTCCTCCACTGCTGGTGGGAATGTAAACTTGTACAACCACTTTGGAAATCAATCTGGTGCTTTCTCAGAAAATTAGGAATAGTGCTAAGTCAAGATCTAGCTATACCACTCCTAGGCATATATCCAAAATATGTTCAAGTACACAATAAGAACATTTGTTCAACCATGTTCATGGCAGCTTTATTCATAATAGCCAGAATGTGGAAACAACCCAGATGTCCCTCAATGGAGGAATGCATACAGAAATTGTGGTACATTTATGCAACGGAATACTACTCAGCTATTAAAAACCAGGAAATCATGAAATTTGTAGGCAAATGGTGGAAACTAGAAAAGATCATCCTGAGGAAGGTAACCCACAAACAGAAAGACACACATGGTATATACTCATTCATAAGTGGTTATTAGACATATACTGTAGGGTAAACATACTAAAATCTAAAGAAGCTAAACAAGGAATATCTTAGGGAAGACGCTCAATCTTCATTCAGAATGGCAAACAGGATAGACATCAGAAACAGAAGACAGGGAACAGGACAGGAGCCTACCACAGATGGCCTCTGAAAGATTACTGACTGGGGTATCAAATCAGAGGCTGGGACTTATAGCCAAACTTTGGGCAGAGTGCATGGAATCGTATAGAAAAAGGGGGAGATAGAAGACTGGAAGAGACAGGAGCTCCAGAAGGAGACCAACAGAGCCAGAAAGAAAGAAAGAAAGAAAGAAAGAAAGAAAGAAAGAAAGAAAGAAAGAAAGAAAGAAAGAAAGAAAGAAAGAAAGAAAGAAAAAACTGGGTCCTGAGGGCCCTGCTGAGACTGATACCTCAACAAAGGACCATTCATGGAGAGGACCTAAAAACCCTGCTCAGATATAGCCCATAGACTCAGTCTCCAAGTGAGGTTGCGAGTAAGGGGAAGAAGGTGCTGTCTCTGGCATGATCTCAGTGGCTGGCTCTTTGATCACCTCCTCCTGGGAGGTGCAGTCTTGCCAGGCCACAGAGGAAGACAATGCAACCAGTCCTGATGAAATCTGATAGGCTAGGGTCAGAGAGAAGGGGACTAGAGGAGGGACATAGGGGGTGAAGAGGAAGGGAGGGTGGATTGGGAGGAGATGAAGGAAGAGGCCACAGCTGGGGTTACAAAGTCAATAAATTGTAATAAATAATGACAGACGGGCTAGATCCCAGGGGAGGGCATTGCAGCCAGCCCTGAGGAGACAGGATGAACTGGGTTTGGATGGAAGGGGAGGAGGTCCTCCCCTGTTGGTGGACTTGGAGGGGGCGGGAAGGAGGGAGATGAGGGAGGGAGTGGGAGGGTGGGAGGGAATGAGGGAGGTGGCTATGCCTGGGATGCAAAGTACCTAACCTGTGATTGATATAAAAATAAATTAATTAATAAAAAAAATTTTAAACAAAGAAAATCCTTTGCAGACAAACAACATAAACCAAGATAATAAATGGCTTCTCTAAGAAGGAGAATTTGGTACTCTGACAGAGAGCAAGGGACCCTGTGGAAAGGCCCTTTGTCCAAACTTCAGGAGCCCCAGATGCAAATATTAGCACCAGATAAATCGCTTTGCAGAAAAAAAAAAAGACATTGAATTAATCCTAGCTCCAGACCAGATAGAATACATGAAAAGGGACTGTCTGTATTCCTCCTTATTATGATTTTCATTTCACATGAGACAATTTGATGGCTTGGTTACAAAAGCAACCATTCTACAGTGCCAGGCACCATAGCATGCCCCCTACAATAGAAATTAGTTATAATCTTTATTTCATAAACACAGCTCAAGATCTTGTGGCTTCATTCTGCTTGTATGATAACATATTAGGACAATGTGGACCTGAGAAGGCACACCAGAAAATAAAATCTCATATTAATATTTTCTTATGAGTCCACATTTTCAAAGAGTACTTATGACATCTTTGAACTGTTTTTATTCTGACCCATAAATTCTATATAAAAACTGATATAAAAAATCATCCAGCCAGATCATTTTCAGCATATGTCCTACTACAAGAAAACTGTGCATCAGGCAAATGTGGAAATACAGTGTATTGCTGTGTTGTGCGCAGCCTGCTTCACTCCTGACACTGGCCAGATGCTCTACAATGCATGTTGGAGCACCAGAGTAGTTGAAAGTCACATGCCTAAATGGATGGGGTAATCTCACAAGTTTCCACCGCTGGATGAAGAGCTACATGCAATGTAATGTGTGTATGTGTGTGTGTGTAATATCAATAATTAGAGAAGATGTATTGAATTTGATAGGGAGTGGGAATCAAATGGGAGGGGTTGAGAAGAGGAGGTGGGGTATAAACAATACAAAGACAGAAGTAGTTTATGAAATTCTCAAAACAACAAAAAAATGAAACTCACATATCTCTTATGAAACCAGAAATGTATCGAGAAGACTCAAGTAATACAGCTGCTTGGGAAGGAGCATTTGCTGGCAGATTTGGAAGCAGGAATAAAAGACAGCCTTTCTCTGATATTGAGAACAGAAAATATTCCCTCTGCGGATAGTAGCAATCTATGAACACCCATGCTCAGCCTTCCACAGAAAGGAGGGAGCCAGATGGATAGGAAAAACTGAATGTTGAGTCCATGGAGGAATCTTAAAAATAGCTCTCAGTTTTAGAAAACTTGACTGCTTCCTCTCCCTAGGTAATACTGTTTTCAAAAACCCTGTATCTATTTGATATTATTTTCAATATTCCTTGATTTCTATTATGGATGTCTCTTTCCCTAAGGCCTTATGGTTCACATAAAAATTATCTACCAATAACATTTAATCTAATCCACACATCCAGAGACAATAAAGACACATTACTTAGAAAACCCAGTTAGCTATTTCAAATCTGCCCAGATAACAAGTGTATGAGGTCAGGTGCTTGAGCCAATATTTCACCAGCAGGAAAAAGCTGACTAATCTTCAAGTTAGCCCAGATGAAAATAGATAACAGCAAAAGACTGATCACCTCTTTCCAGCTATGCCTTCTGACTAGGTCACTCTACTGGGACTTTGAGTCTGCAGAAAACTAACCACATTTTGTTGAAGGCACTCTGAGATGGATTCTGCCACTAATAAAGCTTCAGTGCTTGGCATGCTCAGAGAGTTACTCTATAACCATATCAAAAATAGCCAATATCTATTATATAGAGACCCCGAAGTGGTCATCAGATCCTGGGGAGACCCCTTACTCAGTGTGATAGAAGTTGAATTCCCATTAGTTTTTTGTTGTTGTTTTGTTTTGTTTTACAAAAGGCAAGGGCATAAAATGGGGTTTTAATATACAGTAAAAAAAAAAAAAAAGTCCTGAGTGGTATGGGTTAACATCCACATTAGAAGGAAAGGACATGCCTCACAGTAGACAAGCCAGCTCTGACCAGATCCTGTCTGTGCCTTTCCTACAGTCATTGACAGCTGAGCTACTGCTCAATACTTTAGGAATCAGCCAGGGTCAATGAGGCCAGATGGCTCTCAGCTGTTCCCATCTTTACATTGTGGTCTGATTAAGAATTGCAGTGCTCTGTTTCAGGGTGACTTTAGCAAATGATGGGAGGTTTTTCAGACACTTCAGTAGGCTCTATATGCTGATGATAGAACCTACTACGAGGGAAGAGCTTTTAGTTGGGATGTCTGCTTATGTTAAAGTGGGTGGTTTAAAGTGCCCCTCCTATCATGTGAAGTGATGACATGAGAATGCATGATAGCACAAAGGGTGTCTTTATTAAAAGGGGGATTATTGATCCAAGATGGCTGCCACGAGAGAACACTGTGTCTGAGGAGTAGGAGAGCAGAAACAATGCAGCGACCAGGAGACTGAACTCTGGGACCTAAAACGCCAGCATTGTGAGTGCCAGGTGAGCGGAACTCCTATGGTGAGAAAATCAAGTGGGAAAACCCTAGGGACACCCATTTATTACCTGGAGAAATTTCCCGGTGACCAGCGGCACACAGCTCTGATCTGGACGAGTGGCCGGCTGGGTGCCCACACCCGCCATTGTAGACTGGATGACACAGTCTCACGGGCAGTCTCGGGAGGAACCAGGTGCCGTTTTCATTGAACTGCGCCCTACGAGCGCACACTGCACCCGGGTTCTGCTTCAACCCGCGGGTGTGCTGCGGGCTCGGACCGATCATCGGAACCACACCAGACTGAGTGGATTGGGGGACCATTTTGACCAGTCCACACATTGCTGGGGCGCTAGCCGAACGCTTAGCTTCCGCCAGCAAAAACTCAGTCAGTGTGTGAGTCCACTGGTGGATCTGCGAGGATGCCGAGTTCTGCATCAACCCACTGGTGTGCGGCGCGCACGAACCGATCGCGGGAATCACCACAGACTGAGTGGATTGGGGGACCATTTTGACCAGTCCCCACACTGCAGGGGCGCGGGCCAAACGCTTCTGCCAGCAAAAACTCAGTCAGTGTGTGAGTCCGCCTGCGGATCTGGGAAGAACCCAAGTTCTGTCTCAACCCACAGCTGAGAGGATCCTGGGACCATCTTGACCAGACCGCACACTGAGGGCGAAAGCTGCACGCATCTGCCAGCAAAAACCCCAGTTTGGGTGTCTGTCCACGGCCCAGAAAGAGAAGGCCTCAGGCACCATTTCTGACAGCCCTGCATACAGCGGATGCACACAAACCCAAACCTACTGTGTGTGCCCCAAATATCATCTCAGACCATGGTGCACAGCCCCTGGCACAGAAGGAGGCGCCAAATCTCCATTCCAGGGGAGAGCCCTTAGCAGGAAG
>CM053758.1:33116253-33135554 GCA_028658305.1 Pachyuromys duprasi | reverse complement strand
GGCGGGGAAGAAGGAGATGAGGGAGGGAGTGGGAAGGTAGGAGGGAATGGGGGAGGGGGATACGCCTGGGATTCAAAGTACCCAACCTGTGATTGAGATAAAAATAAATAAATTAAAAAAAAAAAAAAGAATACAGTTCCTAACCTCAAAAGTTAAACTTACACTTCAGAAAACTGTATGATGGGAAATATTGGTAAGTAGTGAAAGGTTCTGGAGTGTGTTTTATGCAGTAAAATAATAAAGTCTAATACATAAATGCAGTTTAATATGTTGAGTAAAAATAAGGTGTACAACATGAAGAAATAACTTTTGCCTAAAAGTAAACAAAAATGCATAGCTCTATCCCCTCCAAGGGCGAGAGAGCAGTGAGCATGAAGGAGCGGAATCAGTGGAAGGCCAGATGACGGGGAAGAGGTAGAAACACTGTCTTCTAGATGCAACCGCTGTAACAATCACAAGCACATTGAGCCCATGGTTATCTGCACCAACTCTGCACACGTACAACCAAAGACATGAATATAGGATGGGAATAGTTGGGAGGAAGAAGCTTTGGAGAGACATTGACAAGAAAATGAGAGAAGACAGAGGAGTAAAGGGGATCACAACACATTGTATACAAGTAAGAACTTGTCAGAAAAAAAATTAAAAATATGTTTCTGAAAAGCTTCCTCGGGAGACTATAGGAATTAGAACATGAGGAGTTGTTCCACAAATTCGCATTTCAACTGAGTAGCTCTGGGTTCTTCAGAATTGAATCATAATATCTACTTCTAAGATTACAGATCATGAAAAGGAGCATTGCTACATAGTAAAGCCATGGTCGGTCAGTAGCAGCCCAGGGTAGTCACTGTGGATTCTTTTATTGTATTGCTCTCCCCTTCATACGTACTGTTTTCTACTCAGTAAGTGACTGTTTGACGCACCCCTTATTCTTTGGCTTCTAATGTATAGCACAGCAAAGTGTAGGTATAGAAGATAGTCAAGACCAGAGGTAGAAAGGAAATGTTTCTAGACAAGTCCTTGCTCTTTAGATAAATACTGAAGCTGTAATCAGCAATTCCACGTGCTTGAATCCTCACATCTCACATGGTAAAGATTTGTTAACATAAAAATCTGCATGTGATGTTTCTCTGAGTATATTCATTCATTTAATACTGGCCAGGGTTCCATGGGATTCTTCATAGGAAGGATCAAATGACTGTTTTTCCGGTAACTTGTGCATAAAGGATCTGGGTGGATTGTATGGTGGTACTCCAAGTCTGTGTCCTGTCTGGGCAGAATCATTTAATAGTGTTGATCATTGGCTATGAGCGTCAAGCCTACTATATCCTGAAAAGTCCTGCTTTTCATGAGAATCAGAGAGATGATGGCTCCATGCAGGTACACTGTATGAGCCTGTATCTCCATTACACTAAATCCTTGTTTTGTTGTAGGACTAAATGGCCTTATTTGAGCCACTTATATTTATTCATGTTTCTCTGGCTCCTCCAGTTATTTTTTTTAATTTTCAATGTTTGTGATAAATAGCTTTTCAAAATTCAAGTACACTTGTTTGGTTTGCTGACATGGTTCTTTTAAATTAAATAGTGCCTGTAATGGAATGAAATGATAGACTCAACTCATATATAATGCAGAAATCAACAACTCTGCACTTAGTTTCTGTTGATATGGGATTGTTAAACTTCACATTTCCATAACTCCATTCATGATAAACAAACATTTTTTCACTGTTGTTTCCTGGATATATTTTAAATTTTTCCTTTAGTTGTTTCTTCTTTAGGCACTTGACATGATTTAATTTCATGTTAACCTGGAGATTTATATAGAGCAGGAGGATGATAGTATTAGATTTTATTATTCTACTGAATGAACATAACATTAAACTGCCACCATATTTTTATCTTTATCCCCACAGATTAGCACATCTCTCAACCTTCACCAGAGTAGTTTTTTTTACAGTAGTTGGTTATTAATACAGAGATTCACAACTAGTCAACATGCAGAGAATGAGATATGGAAGATCAGCTCTAAGTGGGACTGCTATATCACTCTTTCCCAACAAAACTGTGGGATACCCTTGGAAAATGCCACAGAGAGTAGATGCCTGTGACAGAACATTGTTTCCCAATATCACAGCACAATTCCACATGGCTTCCCAGAAGCTGTGACTGGCAGGAGGTACAGGATCAAGGCAGCTAGAAGCCCAGCATGGATGGAGGTGGGCTATGAAATTCCACCCACTAGGTGAGGAGCGATTGGGAAGAATCACTGTTCCTTGAGGATGCCATCTCCAAAAATGTCCCCTGGGGGCAGTAGATGGTCACAGAATCATAGAGGTGACACTACATTGAATCAGTGAGGTCTTTTATATTAAATCAAAGTACATGAAGTTGGAAGGCAAAAGTACAGGGCTTTGGTGTGGCCCTGAGATCTCAAGGAGGATCTAGCTCGGATTCTTTATCTATGGAAATTCTAATTCCCTATTCCTTAGTGGCTTGGTGGCTCAGCCAGACTACCAGATGATTAGAATAATTTTCAAGGCAGATACCTAACTCTCACCCCAGTCTTGGTCCAAGTGCAAGGAGCCATCTGTCAAGGTTTAACTTCTCCTTTGCCCTGGCATGTGTGGGGGTGGGGCAGACTAGGGAACTGGCACTAAGACTTCCCGACCTGTCATCTGGAGGGTGCTTTTGTGAATTCCTGAGGTCTCCTACCCCATACGACACCCTGGGTGAGTTTAGAAGGGTAGTTCTTCTTTTCTTGAGAATATAATGTTGGCAAATAACCTTCCTCCAAGGAAGTTCTCCCCTGGCTAGTTGAGTGTCCCTGGTAGATTTCCAGGCTTGGGTTCAGCTAGCCAGAAGGAAAGGGCTGATTGACACAGGCAGAGCTTTATACATGTGTTATAAATGTGGCTTGGGATTCTTTGGAATCTGAAAGTTCTTAAAACTACATTATTATCTGTGACATGGGGGAAATCCAAATTTAGCATAGTATTACAATGTAATTCAATGAATTTTGATAAATAAGTGAGTATGTATAGATGCAGACCATAAGTTTCACAAGGTCCAGTCATTACATTTCATAGATGCTAAGTTATAACTCCAACACTAACTGTGTGGAAAGGTTGCCTAAGACAGGCTGTATCACAATGAGGGTAAGGACAGAGAATGCCATTGGGAAACTTGGAGGAGAATACAGAAATTGGGGCCTGTTTGTGGGAGCTGTGTCAGCATTCGCTTCTATAAAGCTGTGAGCATCCTTGCTGTCCAGAAAGGAGCCAATCATTTTAACAGATTGACGTTCACCATTAAACAAATGAAGGCTATTAGGAATTACCCTGTCTAGGCTGCATTGCTGAAAATAATAGCTATTTAAGGTGGCAGGCAGCTCTTGTCTCGCACCAGGCAAGCCTGCACTACTGAACTGTGAAAGTCAAGAGTTTTTTTCAGAGTCTCATTTTTAATCCTGTGTTCTGGAAAATACAAGCACTGCTGTAACGTGAAGGGTACTGGCTAACAGGAGGCAAGGCAGCTTTCTGTGACCCTGTGACCATCCAAAGGTACTAACTTACCTTTGCACATCTTGTATGCCTTTGTGTCTAAGAACATGCATCACTACAGACAATGTGGGGGAAAAACGGCTACCTGAAGCCCCAAGCTAGATCTAGAGGGACTATCATTTAGAACCTGCTTCAGTCTATTCTAATAAGGTTCATTGGTAAGAAAATGTTCGGTTTGGTCCAAAATAGAATGGATCAAAGAGCAAGACCTATGCATTCCTCCTACTGCTGGGTTAAACAATAAGCAGCTTCTGCTGCCATGAGCTAATGTGGTTTTATCATAGCCTCCCATTTAACAGATACCTCAAATTTATCTCTGGGTGAGTGCAGTTTTAACCAAGTAGATGGAGTCCATGAGGAGAGACCCTGGAAGATTATTGTATTAAAGGATGCCTTGCTAAGAAAATCTTTCCTGACCTCCCTAGCCCTTAAAAGATAAACGTCAAATTCTATTGTGTGATACATAAAGAGCAGAGTAAACCTTTACCTCTCTCTCTATCTTTATCTCCTCCTCTTCTTAAGTCTCAAAGTTTAGCCCATTTTAAGCTACTCCCAGTCACTGAAGTACTCTGTATGTTTTCAGATATCTGGGATTTTTTTTTCATTTTTTTAAATTGTTCTCTTTGTCTATAAAATACACAGGGCTTAAACTATCTTGAATATATGTAATATGCAGTAAGAGGTATATCTGATTGAGAGTCCCTGATAATTCAAAACAAGCTTATTCTCTTACATCCTTTCTAGTTCTTTCATATTCTCTGTGCTGAGGGACTAAATCCACCTGTGTCTTTTTCATTTCCCACCCAAAAGGTTTACACCAGCCTTTGAAATTCACACAGAATCTATGCTGAATAGTTTCTGTGAACTTAACACCAGATAGGCATCTGAGAGGAAGGAACCTCAATTGAGAAAGTTCCTCCATAAAAGGGGGGTAGTTTAGGCAGGCCCACATGGCATTTTCTTAATTAGCTATTGATGGGGTAGAGAATTCAGCTCATTGTTGGGTGCGGATACCCCTGGGCTGGTGGTTCTGGTAGCTATAAGAAAGCAGGCTGAGTAAACCATGGAGAGCAAGTCAGTAAGCAGCATTCCTGTTCTAGTTTCTGCCTTGTTTGAATTCCTGCCCTGACTTCATCTGGTGATGAGCTGTGATCGCGAGGTATAAGCAAAATAATCCATTTCCTCATGAAGTTGCTTTTGGTCATGGTGTTTCTCCAGAGCAATAGAAACCAAATTTTGTATGATATTTTCCCCTAAATCCTTTCAGAACAACGGTATCATTAATTTTTATATAGGTCACAAGGTTACTAACTCATTCCCTTCCTCTGTTAAATAAACGTATAGACTATTTAACATCCGGTATATTGTGCTATTATTAAAGAAAAGTCTGATTTCATTCTCTGTCCCACTCCTACTACTTTCATATAGTGAAGTGCTTTGTATGTTTTCAGATATTTCCTACTTTCATATAGTGAAAATCTCATGTATTGCAGTAGTCCACAAATAACAGTCTCGTATTCAAAGACCAGGCTTTCAGAGAGCTTTGCCACTACTTTACTAAAATCATCATGCTGGGTTTAGCCCCAGACTCCTAACACCTGAATTCCTGGTTTTTCTCATTTTCTGACTCAGCAGAGTATATCACTTTGCTATCTTGCCTTTGCCTCTTTCCTCCTTGTGAGTAGAACCAGTGTCAATGTCTGCTCTTCAGCTCTCAGAACAGTATCTGTAGCTTGGTTCACACTCAAGATGCATTTATTGAGTGAATGAACTCATGAATCAACAAAGCCTCTTTTATACCAGGAAACTATAATCTCATGACATCAGTGTCACATGCCTTCACCAGTAGTTACTGGGTGCCCATGAGCTGACTGCCTAAGCAACAAGCATTTACCTAGTTCTTATTCTAAGACTCTCCAATGGCTAATATTCTGAAGTGTGCCAGTCTTTGCCTTAGTACTTAAATGGTTGAGAAGAGGGACACCGTTATCATTCTTGATTAACAAACGAGGGAACTGAGGTTTGAAGGGTGTAAATGTTAGAAATCATGCAAATGGGTTTGGGGTGTAGATCTACAGCATAATATGCAATATCTGTTGTTTTTAGTTCTACTTATTTGCACTATTAAAAGTATTCTTGAAAATAATTTATTTTTCTTCTGTTTATGTCACTATTGTTTCTCTCTTTTCAGTTTTTACAATTAGCAGAGTTTTAACCTAGAAAATTTTTGATAAATGTTTTCTCATTCTCAAGCTTTACATTAACCATACACATAAAAAGAAGCAAAGTAGGCAGACAGAAAAATATTAGAAATTTTTCTTAAATTTACAAAGCATGAGTCACACAAAACCTAAGTATACAGCTCAATGTATTTATTTATTTACTTATTTTTATTTTGAGTCAGCATCTCATGTCCTTCAGGCTGCCCCAAAACACTCAGTATAGCTGAGGATAACCTTGAACTTTTGATCCTCCTGCATCTATTTCCAGAGATCTGAGATGACAGACATGTGTTCTTGTGCCAAATTTATGTTGTTCTGATGACTGAACCTGGGGCTTCATGCATGCCAGGCAAGTCCTCTTCCAACTGAGCTGTGCGCCCCCCCCCCCCCCAGCTCCTATTCCTCCTTTAAATTAGTGGAACTATTTTTTTCTTTCTCCACATAACTGATGCAAGTAATTAATTAATAATTTGCTCAATGCAAATAATTAATAACTATACCAGATCTCTTTTTATAGACCTTTGAATAACTAAAGTTGTTTTTAGTTAGAAAGTTACAATTCAATAAGTTTGCTTGTTTCTTTTGGTGGTTGGTTCTTTTGATACAGAATTTCTCTGTGTAGTCTTGGCTGTCCTGGACTTACTTTTTAGACCAGGCTGTCCTAGAACTCACAGAAATCTGCCTGCCTCTGCCTCCCTGAGTGCTAAGATTACATAGTTTTTAAAACTAAAAGTAGAATATTATATTCTTCCTCAAAGGCCTCTCTCTGGTCTTCTTCCAACACTCTGCTTAGAGGGACCATAATACATGTTTTCTTGGCTTTTGGAATTACTCTGAGAGATTAGTTATTATTCTTATGTGTTTGCCTTATATCATTTTTTTCTCATCTTTACTATAACATGGCGTGAGTTGGTTCTTCTGTGATCAGGTCTATATTTTTTTTTCTTTTGATGCCTCTTTTGTGTGGGGGTTCTTTTCTAGCTATAGATTTGAGAACTTTTCTGTTCTAGTTTCATTGTGTATATTCTCTCTTCACATATGTTTAATCACAGCTCCCTCTTCTGTCTTATGGATTCTTAGGTTTTTGTGTAAGTGTTGTCATGATTGTGTCATGTGTGTCATGTTGTGTCATGCCATTGTTGTCATGGTTTTTTTCTCTTTACTGATGGTTGGACAAATATTTTTTCTTCCCTCCCTTCCATTTATAATGTTTTTTATTCATTCTTGTCCAGCTTTTCATTTTTCTTGACTCACTGAGGTTTTTTTTAAAATTTTCTTTATTTCTGTATGTTTTCAAAAACCTTAATTTTCTTATTAATTTTTCAATCCACATGGACTGTTCTCCTATGTTGCTGGTTTTCTTACTTGCTTTATAGACTTTTGCTCTTGCTTTATAGACTTTCCTCTCTGGAATGAATTTATCTGCTTTATCACATTTAACCTGAGGACCATCTTTGGAGAAGTCTGTCTTTTTTTAATGTTTCTTGAGTTTCAGTGATGTGATTTCTACATTAGCATCTTGAATATCTCTTCCAGCTTTAGTTGGGGATCTTCTTATTGAACAGTTCCTTCTCAAGGGCTCAGTGTCCAATGTGCTTTGGGATGAGGCATGGACTTCTCCCTTTGAGAAAGTTCACAAGCTTTGGCTCCTTTTTCATTTGTTTGTTTCAGACTTCAGCTATCCTACCAATTTGTGAATTTATGCAGTTATTTCTCTTTTTACCTGCCCCAACTCTTGTCTGTAAACAGGTTACAGAGAAGTAGTTTCCTCTGCTTTACCATAGACTTTTCCTTTCTTTATTTGGGAGGAAAAGCTAATATAGGGTGAGAGAGGAGCATGCTATGTGACTTTTCACTTTGAATGGGGCAGTGACTAGATCTCTGAGTCTGAACCATACTTGCTAGATTGCTTTTCTAATTGTACTGTTACTTCTCAATTATTCCATCTTTCAAAGGAATCTTATTTACTGTTCTATTATTTTGAAAGTGATGAGAATTTTCCTCTATTTTACCTTTCTATTTTTTAAACTTTTAACCTCTAGTGTTCGTTTGATTTCTATTTCCTAAATGCTCTTCTGTTGTATCCTCTTCTATCTAGAGTTTTTATTTTGGTGTGTATGTGTGTGTGTGTGTGTGTGTGTGTGTGTGTGGTGTGTGTTGGGGTGGGGGTTGTTTGAAGATAATGGCAGGATCTTCTTTTTCATGATTCCTTCCTAGCATCTGCTTTGTTAAGTTTATTTTTTTTCTGCTAAGATGCTTTTCTTCTTGAGCATCTTTGCATTTTTCTCTGGCATTCTTACATATCTGCTTACATTTTAGATAGAAACGTTAAAACTGTTGAATTTAAACTCATTTTGTCCGTGTGGGATGGCAATCCACAGAATTTTCAAAGACTAATCCCCCATTGCCCTGGAAGGGAATTATTAAATTCCTAGATGCATTAAATGTGGTTGCTGGTATTCCTAGAACCAAATAGGCTGCAAAAAACAAGAGTTGAAAAGTTCGGCCTATAAACTTTCACTCGCTGTCCCTCTGTGCTGTGGAACTTCTGTTCTTGCCCATCTGGATTTGTGGTACCCTATGCTGAGAACAGGGCTGCAGCAGCTGCTGTGTTGAGGAAGGCAGGAGATGGGCTGGAGTGCATGAAAAACTATGAAGAATGTTACTGCTTTTTAATCTAATTTCAAGTTAATTTTTCTCATTTAGCCTCACTATTCCTCATAGTTGCAGAGATAACAGCACCATCCATCTGGGGATCTGAGATGTAAATCTGGAGGCTTTGGGCTCTCTTCTCAGTTAGGCACTGAGCTATCTTTCTTATGTATTGTGGTTGAATTAACACTCACCTATCTCTTTTCTAGTTTCCAAAATCATGTTGTCCTTGTGTCCTCTCCTTTATACTTTGCCCTGGAGGCCTCAGACCTTTGTGATTTATTTTTACTGTGTAGTTATTAGTATTTGAAGGAGAAAGCAGAAGTAAGTGTGCATATTTAAACTAGTGTCTTCAATCAGAAGACACTAGTCAGGCTCCTGGTTCTTCAATTGTGTTTGAGCTCCCTGCCAAATGAAAAGTCTTACGGAATGCTGACCAACATGATGATTTATATTATTGCTTTGAAAGTAATCAGAAAGTACAAATGTTTTCTCTTTCAGAAGACTTATTAAAGCTAAGGGACAGGATGAGGTTTTATAAGTATCCCATCTCAATGACTCCTTAAAAGATATTAAGAGAGAATGCTTGAAAAGATGAATATTTTACCTTTGAAAATAGAACATCAACCTAATTTCAAAGACCAGTAGAGCATTATTTAAGATGTTGAATGTTTGAACTGTTTTTTTGAAAATTTCAGGATGTTCTAGGAATAAATTATCATTCCACTGAAGATGCTAAAGTTGGGTTTAAGGAAAAATATTGATGTCTATTTGACATTAAATTTCATTGAAATATAATTTCCAGTTATCTGGAAGTAACAGTTTCAATGGTTTGGGCAATGACCAAAGGAATATAAATAAGGGGAAACAGTAAATGGGAATGATATGAGTAATTGGGGTTGAAGGACAGTCAAGGCGCTACAGATGTGAGCACTGGGGTCAGACTCACTTAGCAGTTTCATTAATGATGGGTCAGGAGGATGATTCAACAAGTTAATTAAATCTACAGAAGGTCCTTTCTGGAAGTTACAAACACCAAGAGAACTAAGAAATAAGAGACAAAAACCAGGAGGTCAAAAGCTACAATAGCTGTGGGCACAGAAGAGCGCAATTAAATTTGGAAGGAATAATTGTAATTGAATACATTTCATTCCATGAAAAGGGGAGTTAAAGTACAGTCAATTAATAGTGCACAGAAAACAGAGCTCTTGGAAGACCTGAAGGATGGTGCGACACCTATTTATCTGCTAGATTAGGACTTTCTAAATTAATAAATAAATTCATTTACTAAAAGAAAATGTGCTTTATGATGAATTTATTGTTAATATATAAATGAGTTCTTTAGTTTCCTTTAGGATTTTTTCTAACCTACAGAAGTGCTTATATTCTATCATTGCATAGAGATTAGACAATTGTAAATGCATGTTATCCTGTTCATGAAGTCAACGTCAGGGGGATGATGGGGAGAACACAGATCAGGGAATTACTGAGGCAGGACCCACTAGAGGAAACATTAGCTTGGGAATATTGCAGGATATCTGTATGCTGCATCCCGGGAGCATAGTTGACTACAGGAAGGCCTCTAAGATCTGTGTATTAGAAGAGCTTCTCTACTTCCAAAATTCAGTAGAGTAAAATCCTCCTGAGGTCTGGAGACAGTAGAGCTAATTCTGAGGCACATGTGATGCTTGCTAGATCAGAAAAATAGCAGAACTGAAAAACCCATAGGGAAATATCAATCATATGTCAATGATATTGTTTGTACCAAGGTGGTTCTCAGCACTTTACTCAGTCGACTGCTTTAATTTCTCACGTTAATTCTAAAGGACCAGACATTCCCCAACTGAAAGAAACAGGAGCCTATAAATTGTCATCAAAGTCAGCTGTGGTCAAGCTTATATGAGCCTAGGAACTGTGCTGTGGTATAGGTTCCCACAGAATAGTAAGCAATAGGTGCAAAACACATGCATACATACATGCATACATACATGCATACATACATGTATTCTACTGGATATTTTTTGGCTAAATCTAAGCAGAAAAAGTACTCCTTCTGGGATTGTTATTGACAGAGCTGTCCTGAGAGGTAAAATATGTGAGCAGAGGTAATTCTTCATTTCTTAAAACAGGAAATGAATTTTTATCAGTCACATTATTTCTAGTTAAATACAATTTCTCATTCACATTTCTGGTATTACATTCTCAGTATAACAAACAAAAAGATGATTTGACATAGGACAAAAATGCATTATTGATTTATAAAGCATAGAAGAATCATCAGTAAACTACTCGAAGCACTTTAGATACTATCTATCAAGAAAAAAAAACAACAGTGATATTTCTTAGCATGAAAATATGACCATGGTGAACAATAAAGAAAGAAAAACTCCAATGGAGCACACTCTATGCATAGTTTTATAGTGTGTTCCTAAGACTGTATGTTTAACAGGACCACTATTCAGATGGTCCATCATTAAGGAGTTTGTTCTTTTTATACCTTTCTGATTGCTTTTACACTAAGTACATAATATTACTATAGTAAAAAAAAACACTGACCCTAAAGAATCTGTGTGTGTGTGTGTGTGTGTGTGTGTGTGTGTGAAGGTATGCTAAAGTGTGAGAGTACTTTGAAATTCCAGAATCAGTCTACCCTCTAGAGATGGAGTTAAAGGTGGTTGAGAACCGCATCATATGTGTGCTGGAAACTGACCTCAGGGTCTCTGAGAAATCGGTCTTTTTAAATGCTGAGCCATCTCTTCAGATCCTGTCTCCTTTAACACACACTAATAAATTTCAACCCTGTTCAAAATATGTATTATCTCTCACAACTTGTGCGTTAGTTATGTGTTGATAATGACACTTTGGGGGGAAAACTACATAAGTGTAAAACTGCACAATAAGTACTCTGTTCTAAGTTATCTGTATCTCCCTTTGGGAAAACTGATTCACAGCTCTGTAAATTATAAACAAGTGTTGGTAAAGTTATTTTTGACTTTGCCACTGTTCTGTGAAGAGTTTCCTTCCTCATTGTAGAAGAGACTAATTTTTCCATAGCTGGCAGATACATCTCAGCATTTCTTAACTATCGATCTGTTTCTTTGGAGACTATCTCTGAGCTGGAGGTAAATTGTTACCAGCCTTGTCACTGGTAAACTGATGTCGCTAATTATTAGGGGCTAATACATCATTGCTTTCATGCATATATGAGAATCCATCTTTTACCATTTAAAAATTGTCCTTTAAAAATTATAATTTACTATAGACTTCATATATACCCAATTTCCTATCATGTCTTTATAATATTAACATGTCTTATTTGCAACAATGACAAAACAATTTCTTAGATGGAGGTGTGTATGATACCTTGGTAAAATGATTAATGGTCTTGGGCGGTGAAATACATCAGCTAATTAACATACAGAAAGCATTACGAAATTGTGTTCTACACTTGGCCTGACCACTGTTGCTAAGAATAGAACTGCAGCACCACTATTTTAGAAAATGTATTTCTGAGAGGTGATCATACATGTTTGAATATTCAGGTATTATATATGCTCAATAAAATTACATATTAAAAGTCCATGTATTAGTTAAAATTTCTCCTCCACAGAGGAAGCCAGAATTACCAATTTACTTCATTTATGCAGGTCACTGCCACCAGTTTTAATAGGACACTGGTACAACTGACCTTATTTAGAGTTAGCTATCACACAGTGAGCATTTAAAGGAGCTAGAAAGAATTAATAGACCTTTTCTGCTTGGAAACAGTTAAATGATACATTTTTTTTCATTATGTATGCTCAGAAATTGTCACAGCCTTGGAACTAGGAAGCTAGAAAGATAAACCTTTATACAGAATTGTGAGCAAAGAACAAGGAAGAAGCAGCTACACAACAAGAAGGGGCTTGGGTTCTTGATGCTGTAGCTTTCCCACTCTTCTTTCCTGGTGGCGCTTAATTCCTCAGGCCTCTGAACACCGAGCGCCCAGTTAAGACTGGCTTGGTCCTCGTAATAGAACGGAACTTACTTGAACTAAAATGTAGTTGCATTGAGGAATGTCCTTCTCTTTTGTAGGCAGACCAAATAGATTCCAAAACTGTCTTCGGAAAAGTGACTAAATAGTCCTTCTGACCTGTGAACTCATGTTTAGCCAAGTGAGATGCATAAAAAAGATAGAGTTTTAGTTTAGTGATGAGGAATCTAAAATGTTCCCTCGCTCTTTGCCTATTGATGTCATAGCTCATGCCACCCACTAAGAGAATACTGGAAGAACTTATCCATGACAGGTTGGAATCATATCTATTACTGTAGTAACAGCAATTTTTCGGTCATTTGTTCCCATAGGAGAAATATCACAGGCCATGCCATGAGTACAGAACCTTGGAAGCCATGAAATATTAAAGGTGTAATTCTACTTTTTGACATCTGTGGAAATTATATTGGCCTCTCTGAAAATAACACCTGAATTGAGTCTGAAATATGAAAAAGGGACTTAAAAAATAACAGAAAAGCAACAATCAATCCTCTAAATCAACCAGGTTTGAGAACTTATTGATTAAGGAAAACAAACAAAAACACTAGCTGAGATGACAGTGAGACTAAAGAGACCAGATCAATCTGTGGGCACATTAAATGTCTTTTCAATACTGTCTTCGATCAGAGTAGTAAGTAGCTGAAGGTTTGCCTCAAGCAGTTTTCACTTGTATATGCTGAAAACAAAGCTGCCTGCATTGCACAAATGACGTTTTGCTCTAGTGGCTTGTCATCAAGAGCTCCGTAATCCAGGAAGCCATTCCTGTGGACCAGCCCACCATACACAGTGGGAGAAAAGTCTATAGGGGACCAAGATTGTAGGAGGTAACTGTGGGCACAGCTACTTTCTAAAGCTCTATAACTTATGTAGGTGGTGCGATACTATATTATTTTCATAGTTTTTTATTCACTTTATATCCTGATTGCAGCCCCTCCCAGTCCCACCTTCCCTCCTTCTTTCGCCTATACCTCCTCCCCTACTCCTCAGAGAAGGGGAGCCTTCCATACCAACCCACCCCAGCACATCCAGTTGCATCAGGACTGAGAGCATCCTCTTCCACTGAGGCCAAACAAAGTAGCCCAGCCAGGACCAAGTGATCTAAAAGCAGACAACAGAGTCCATGTCAGAGAGAGCTACTACTCCACTTGCTAGGGAACCCACATGAAGACCAAGCTACTCATCAGTTATAAATGTATCCTGAGCCTAGGCATGCTCTTTGGTTGGTGCTTCAGTCTTTGTAAGCCCCCATGGGCCTGGGTTATTTGACATTTTTGGTCTTCTTGTGGAGTTCTTGTCCCCTCTAGGTCCTTTATCCCACTCTTCAGTAATCCTTCCCAAACTCCACCTAATATTTGGCTGTGGGTCTCAGCATCTGTTTCAATCCACTGCTGGGTAAAGCCTCTCAGAGGACAGTTAAGCTAGGTTCCTGTCTGCAAGCATAGCAGAATATCATTAATAGTGTCAGGGGTTGGCTCTCTCCTATGGGATGGGTCTGAGGTTGGCTTATCATTGGCTGACCCTTCTTTCAATCTCTGCTTCATCTTCTTTCCTGCACATCTTGTAGGCAGGGTAAATCTTGGGTCAAAGGTTTTATGAATAGGTTGGTGTCCCCCTCCCTCCACTGACTATGAGGTGGCTACTTCAGTCTCTATGTCCCCCACTGCTAGGATTCTCAGCTAGAGTCACCCACATATCATCACAGGAGCCTACATTGTCACAGGTCTATAGCTTGTCCCAGAGATGACACCACTCAGTTTCTCTTCTCCCTCCCAGACCTCTCTGCTCTCACCCCTGCTCTCTCAACATCTGGTCCCTACCCTCATTCTACTCCCCCCACCCCTCCCACCCAGTTTCCTCTTTTTATCCGCTTCCAATATCTATTCTATTTCCGACTGGGATTCAAGCATCCCCTGGAGCCCTCTTTGTTACTTAGTGTCTTTCAGTCTGTGGATTGTAGTATGATTATTATATAGTATATGACTAATAATCACCTATGAGTGTAGAGCATATGTATCCTTCTAGCTCTGGGTTATCTCACTCAGGATAATATTTTCTAGTTTCATCCATTTTCCTTCAAATTTCATGATTTCCTTGTTTTTAATAGCTGAACAGTATCTCACTGTATACTGTGTACAACAGTTTTATTTTTTAAATCCAATCTTTTGTTGAGGGACATCTGGATTGTTTCCAGTTTCTGGCTATTACAAATAAAGCTGCTTTGAACATAGTTGAGCAAGTGTCCTTGTTGTGTGGTTGAGCATCTTTCGGGTATAAGCTCAGGAATGATATAGCTGGGTCTTTAGATAAAACTATTCCTAATTTTCTGAGAAAGCATGAGATTGATTTCCACAGTGGTTGTATATGTTCACACTCCCACCAGTAATGGTGGGGTGTTCTTGCTCCACATTCTCCCTACCGTGTACTGTCACTTGGGTTTTTGATCTTAGTCATTCTGATGGGTGTAAGATGAAATCTCAGAATTATTTTTGATTTGCATTTTCCTTATGACTAAATAAAGATGTTTAACATTTCTTTAAATACTTCTCAGTCATTAGAGACTCCTCTATTGAGAATTTTCTGTTTAGCTGTGTATCCCATTTTTAATGTATTTTTTGTTTGTTGGTGTTTAATATCTTGAATTCTTTATATATTTGAGATATTAGCCATTTGTCACATATAGGGTTGGTGAAGATCTTGTCCTAATCTGTAGACTGCCATTTTGTTAAATGGACACTGTTCTTTGCAATACAGAAACTTTTTTTTTTGTTTTGCAAAGTCCCTTTATTAATTGTTGGTCTTAGAGCTTAAACTGTTGGTGTTCTGTTGTCTCTTTTGCCAATGAGTTCAAGGTTGAACCCTACTTTCTTTTCTAATGGACTTAGTGTTTCTGGATTTTTGAAGTCTTTGATCCACGTGGACTTGAGTTTTGTGAAGGGTGATAAATATGGATCTATTTGCATTTTTCTGCATTCAGATATCCAGTTAAACCACCACCATTTGTTGAAGATGTTAAAATTTTCCATGGCATGGTTTTGGCTTCTTTGTCAAAATAAAGTGTCTGTAGCTGTGTAGGTTTATTTCTGGGTCTTCAATAAGATTCAACTATGCAACCAGTCTGTTTCTATGCCAGTACCATGCAGTTTTTATTACCATTTCTTTGTAGTAGACTTAAATCAGGGATGGTCATACATCTAGAAATTCTTTCATTATATAAGATTGTTTTAGCTATGCTGGATTTGTTGTTTTCCATATGAAGCTGTGTATTTTTCTTTCAAGGTCTGTAAAGAATTATGATGGAATTTTAATGGGAATTGTACTAAATCTATAGATTGCTTTTGGTAACATGGCCATTTTTACTATATTAATCTTACCAATCCATGAGCATGGGATAACTTTCCATCTTCTGATATCATCTTCAATTTCTTTCTTCAGAGACTTGACTTTCTTGTCAAACAGGTCTTTCACTTGCTTGGTTAGAGTTACACCAAGGTACTTTATATTATTTGTGGCTATTGTGAAGGGTGTTGTTTCTCTAATTTCTTTCTCAGCCAGATTGTCATTTGTATACAGAAGGGCTACTGATTTTTTTGAGTTAATTTTGTATTAAGCAACTTTGCTGAAGGTGTTATCAGCTGTAAAAGTTCTCTGGTAGAATTTGTGGGGTCACATATATACTTTCATATTATTTGAAATAGTGATACTTTGACTTCTTCCTTTCTACTTTGTATCTTCTTGATCTCTTTTAGTTGTCTAACTGTGCTAGCTAGGACTTCAAGTACTATATTGAAGAGATGGAGAGAGTGGGCAGCCTTTTCCCTGATTTCAGTGGAATTGCTTTCTCTCCATTTAATTTGATGCTGGTTATAGGCTTGCTGTATATGCCCTTTATTTTGTGTAGTTATGTGCCTTTTATGCCTGATCTTTCCAAGACTTTTAACATGAAGGATATTGGATTTTTTGAAATGCCTTTTCGGCATCTAATGATATGGTCATGTATTTTTTTTCTTTCAGTTTGTTTATATGGTTGATTATGTTGATGAATTTTTGTATAGTGATCCACACTTTCATCCCTGGAATGACACCTAGTTTATCATGGTGGATGATACTTTGGATGTATTCTTTGATTTGTTTGTGAGTATTTTATTGAGTATCCTTGAGTCAAAGTACTTGAGCGTCAAGCAATGTTAGAAAGGAAAACTGGCATGTCATGAATACGCAAAAATCCAGATTTTCCCATTTCATTAACACATTACCCTTTACCCTCTGCAGTTTTGTAGGGTTGTACCGGCTCCATGTCTTTTCTGTCTCGTTGCCGACTGGTGTCAGAGTGAATGGTCCCCACTCGGCCAAGGTGCCAGAATGCAGGGACAGCATCAACATCAGAAGGCACAGGAAGACAGAGGGTGCCAGAGTGAGGATGGATGTTGAAGGACCTGTGCCTGTCAAACAGAAAATAAGACACTTCAAGACGCCATGGATGGCAGCAATGGCATTTTGACAGTGTGTCTTTGAATGTCACCGTTTCAGAAAGAATATGGCAATGAAAAACACTGCATTTAGTTGCTATTCTTTTCTTTCTACTTAAATTATACAACCCCTTCTATAACATTGGCTGCTAAATCTGAAACACCCTTGCCATAAAAGCAATCTTAATAGAAAATACGAACTGTCTTTTCAGTGAAAACACAAAAGATTTTTATCAGTTGATAATGGAAGTTCTTCAGTCTGAGCTTCCCTGGGAGCAAAAAATACATATTTGAGGTGATGTAAGTCACTTGGAAATCATGAAGTTGTCCTTACTATACAGAAAGTTAAAAGGGGCAGCTGGGAAGATTTTTACTTTTTGACATGTGAAAATATGCCTTTTTTTCTATGTTCGTATATGAAATTGTTTACCTGACAAACTTGAGAGGGAGAGAGAGAGAGAGAGAGAGAGAGAGAGAGAGAGAGAGAGAGAGACTGTGTGTATATCCAGTGTGTGTTTATGTGTCTATGTGTTTGCATGGTATGCGTCTCTGTATGTATATATGTGTATGTGTGTGGGTGTGTGTATTATATATGGGTATGTTGTACTATGTGTATATGGGTGTGTTGTGCATATGTGTGTATGTGTGTATATGTGGTGTGTGTGTTTCTGTGTGGAGTCCTGTTTCCGTCTACATATGATATTTGTAGAACTACAGTATCTCTGATCTGAAAGAATAATTCAGTGTATGCAGGGTGATAACTTCCACGTTGTTTGTGAGGAAAACATGCAGTGCAGCAAGTGGGTGCAGAGTTGTGCCTTAGGCATAGCTTATGTTTCCAGGACAGTTTCACTTCTATTCTTTCATTTAATGTTTTAAAAATAAGAAAAGAGTTAGTCTGCCACTTAAATTTTAGAAATGATCTTCAAATCTGACACCAACATTAAAGATTTATATCTAGACTTTCAAAGAGCAGGTGCAGGCTTAGATAATTCAGTGGGCCTTCCTGTTGGTTGTTGCAGCTGTCAAGAAGTGGTCAGTGATATCCTTGAGTTCCTTGGATTTTCAGCCACCCATGCTGGTGTCAGCTCATGCAAAAGGGGTCTACACTGATCAGATTTGGCAACTGGTCTTGACGGATCCCTTTCTGGTCTACTCTCATACTTTGAGCATCTCCTTCATTAGTATCTCCTAGTCATCCAAACAAGATTTAAGGCAAAGTTCTTATGCATAATATTTTCTTTTACAAGAAGTAATTCAGAGATTCCTCCTTTTCTCACAAAATTCTGTTTTTAAAGTGAACTGTCAAATATTTAAATTATGAATCCATGGGTCCTGTACACTTATATATTCTTGCCATGTGGCCTCCATCTCTACTGAATCATAGGCTACCACATGCCCATGGAGAAAGAAAGTCAAGATTAAGAAGGAAGGGAAATATGAACTGCAGAAACTTCAAAACAACGTGCCTGGAAGTCACCATTCACACTTCTTTTTTCTTTAGGAGAGGGCAGAATGCAAGCATGAGGGTTGTTCCTCAGACCTCACCCACCATTTCCTTAAACAGAGCCAAAGAGGCTAGCATGGCTGGCCAACAAACCTCAGAGACCCCCTCCTTCTAACATCCCAGTATTGGGGTCACACATACACACTACCATGCTTTGCAGTTTCTACATAAATTCTGCGGTTCAAATTCAGATCCTTTTGTTCATATAACAAGCAATATACTACCCAATCCTATCTCCCTAACTGTAAGTTCCTATTTTAAAAAATAATCCGCCTTTTTTAAATTAATTAATATATTTTTTAATTTATTTTTTAATTTATTTATTTTTATCTCAATCACAGGTTAGGTACTTTGAATCCCAGGCGTAGCCCCCTCCCTCAGTCCCTCCTACCCTCCCACTCCCTCCCTCATCTCCTTCTTCCCCGCCCCCTCCAAGTCCACCAACAGGGGAGGACCTCCTTCCCTTCCATCCAACCCCAGCTTATCCTGTCTCCTCAGTGCTGGCTGCAAAGTCCTCCCCTGGGATCTAGCCAGTCTGTCACTCCCCTGCTTATATGGGGGAGGGTCAAAGAGTCAGCCATCAAGATCATGACTGAAACAGTCCCTGTTTCCCTGAATAGGGTCTTCAGCCCTACACCAAGTTATCATGGGCCCCATCCTTGCGGGGGTTCCAGTCAACATCCACACATGGTCCTTGATTGTAGAAACCGTCTCTTACAAGACCCCTGTGCCCTGCTAAGTTTGGTCTTTGGAGAGCTCTTGTTCTCCCCAAGTCTCAACAACCTCCCCCAGATCTATCATTACTCTCGCCCTCTGTCAGAGGCTTGATCTCGAGTCTTAATATCCGCTCTGATACATC
>CM053758.1:33067801-33115753 GCA_028658305.1 Pachyuromys duprasi | reverse complement strand
AAGAAATGTTCAATGTCCTTAGCCATCAGGGACATGCAAATCAAAACGACCCTGAGATTCCACTTTACACCCACCAGAATGGCTAAACTCTAGTGACAACGCATGCTGGAGAGGTTATGGAGAAAGAGGAACCCTCCTCCATTGCTGGTGGGAATGCAAACTTGTACAACCACTCTGGAAATCAATTTGGCGCTTACTTAGACAATTAGGAATAGTGATTCCTCAAGACCCAGCTATACCACTCTTAGGCATATATCCAAAAGATGCTCAAGTACACAAGAAGGACATTTGCTCAACTATGTTCGTGGCTGCTTTATTTGTAATAGCCAGAACCTGGAAACAACCCAGATTTCCCTCACTTGAGGAATGGATACAAAAATTGTGGTACTTTTACACAATGGAATACTACTCAGCAATTAAAAAAGAGGAAATCATGAAATTCGCAGGCAAATGGTGGGACCTGGAAATGATCATCCTAAGTGAGTTATCCCAAAAGCAGAAAGAAACACATGGTATATACTCACTTATATAGACCTATATGATAGGAAGTTCATGCTGAAATCTACACACCTAGGGAAGATATACAAGAAAGAGGACCAAGGTTGGTATGATTAATGCTCATTTAGATGAACTAATAGGATGGACATTGAATGGAGGAGAAAACTAGCAACAGGACAGGAGCATACCAAAGAAGACCTATGAAAGAATCAGTCTAGCAATGTATCAAAGCAGATATTAAGACTCACAATTAAGCCCTTGGCAGAAGGCGGGAAGTAATAATAAAAATAGGAGAAGTTAGTAAGACTTGGGGAGAACAAGAGCTCCACAAAGATCAAACTGAGCAGGGCACAGGGGTCTTATATGAGACAGTTTCTCCAACCAAGGACCATATATGGATATGGTCTAGAACCCCTGCTCAGATGTAGCCAATGATAACTCATTGTTGAACTAAAGACCCTAGTAAGGGAAATAGCGACTGTTTCAGTCTTGAACTTGATGGATGGCTCTTTGACCCTCCCCCATACATGCCAGGGAGTAACATCCTGGCTAGATCCCAGGGGAGGACATTGCAGCCAGCCCTGAGGAGACAAGATGATCAGATGGAAGGGGAGCAGATCCTCCCCAGTTGGTGGACTTGGAGGGGGTGGGGAGGAGATGAGGGAAGGTTGGGGAGGGTGGGAGGGAATGAGGGAGGGAGGGGGCTATGCATGGGATGCAAAAAACCTAGCCTGTGATTGATATAAAAATAAATAAATTTATATATAAAAAAAAAGAAATGGGAGGCTGGAAGGATTCCTGCAATGACTAGCAATGAAAGAAAAAGCCCCATGTGAGAAGGTATAGGGGCTATGCTGCATTTGTGCAGTACTCATATCACCTACATGGGAGACAGGATGGTGACCTGCAAAGAAATAAACTCCAGAAAAGTGTCCTGGGTGATTCTCAGCAATCTTATATAACTGTATGGAATTTGATACTAACTCAGAATGAAATAGTAATTTGGGTGGATCAGAGTTCTTAAGTGGGCTTTTCCTTTTCCCATTTTCACTTTGTAGCTCTTGAACAACTCCACAGATTTTGTTCATGTTTTAATATCACCTCCCAGTAAAGTCTTTTAAAAAGTTAAAAGTAGTTCTTCACTTTATAGATGGGGAAGCAGAAAAGAGCAAAGTGAGGTGCTTCACTGAAAGAGAAGTTAATTGTGAGGCTGCAAATAAGGATTTGAGATTACAGGCTTCTGGCCAAGATCAGGGTTTTGAATGTGATAGTCCATGATTATGAGAAGATGTCAGCTTTGACAAATGGGAGACAATCAGACAGAGGAGAAATTCGGAGGAAAGGGAGATGGGGAAAGGAGCCTGGTCACCATCATGGCATTCCTTAGGCCCCCAAATCTAGTCCTCACTTTTAAATGGCCAGTATCTGTTGAAAGCAAGGCTTTGAGTAGACATCCTATGGACACCCAGGCACAGGCTGCTTCTAGTTGTGTGATGTGGGATTCCTGAGGACATCTGTAGCACTCTGTCTCTCAGAAGGAAATGGAAATTAAATAAATTCAGAGCTTTCAGTCTATAGCTGTTCTGAGGACTAAGAAGTCACTTTCAAGCATTCACAGGATAATAATTACTATTGGGGCCATCGTTGATATTAGTTACACATTTACACCCACATCGGGAAAAGCACTTTGGGAAAAGAGCCACTTTGTGGGTAAATGAAAGTAAATGAAACCTTAACATGAAGGGCTGTTGGGCTATCATTTATATTTTGTGAAAAAATATATATATATATATTTGTTTCAATCGCATGCTTGAAGAGTTTTACCTGGGAATTCAGAATTGGAAAGGTTAATTATGAAGTAATATATGGAATACAAAAAAGTCTGCTTCTTGTAGACACTAAGAACATACTTATTCTTTCTTCCATGGCCTTCAAGGTCAACCCAGGGTCCTCTTAAGTGGGCATTTCTGATTAACATCTGCACTCACCAGTGCTTACACCCGCTAGGCCTTGGGCCGTGCGAATATCTGGTTATTGGTCCTCCTAGAAGCTGTTTTTCATCTGCAGCATGGGCTGCTGTCACTCTTGTGCTAATGTTATTTTTGAAAGGTTCAAGCTCAAACCTGTCGTAATGTATTTATAATTTATATGTGGCACAGAGGGGGTAAAAAAACAGTCTACAGAATGAAGCAATCCTGAATTTGAGCTAAGTAGTTATGTGACCTTCAGCAGGTTAGTTTAGTCATGTTCTCTGAGTCACGGTTTCCGCTCTTCCTAATTGAAGACCTCCTCATCAAGTTGCATTGGACAATATGAAAAACACAAAGCCAGTGGTCAGGAACTGATGCATCCTCCTTCTCTACACTAGTCCCTTTATCGTCTCCTTGGCAGTCCTTGCTATAGCCTAATTCATCCAGACCCAGTTCCTTACACGTGCTAAGCTTGCATTTTATCCATGTCTGTAGCCCACATGACACTGGCCATGGAGAGACTTCTGTGTTTATTTCCTGTGAGCACTATCAGGATGTTTTCCTAATGCCCATCTTTCTGCTCAGTAGAAAAGCTTCTCACTAGTCAGCTCTCAGTGGAGGGAGATCTTCATCTAGGGAGAGTTCCAAACACTTCCTCAACCCACTGCTTAAGGGAAAATAAGTTAGTGCAGTACTGTGGAAAATATGTTGGCGGCTCACCCGAAGCAGTAAAAATAGAACTGATGTGTGATATAACAGTCATGCTGGGAAATAAAATTAGTAGGTGAAAGAGACACCTATGATGTCACTTACAATTATTGCAGCATTTTTTAGTATGTCCAAGACATATACTCAAGGAATACTCATCAATTCAATGAATAAAGAAAATACAAGCATATAATATATATATTATATACAGTGACTTAATATATATATATATATATATATATATATATATATATATATACACAGTGACTTATTATTTGGCCATAAAAAGGATGAAATTCTATCATTTACAGCAACATGGATGGTCCTGGAGGTTATTATATTAGATGAAACAATCCTGGAGCAGGAAGACAATATGACATGAAATCATCTCTATGTGCAGGCTAACTGAAACAGATCTAAAAGGAATAAATATGATTATCTGAGGCTGGGAAAAGACAGGACATGGAAATTGAAGAACTGGTAAACAAGCACATTATAGTTGGGAGGAATAAACTCTTGGACTCTGCTTAAAAAAATAGGTAACTACAGTTAGCAATCATTGGCAGTCTAACTGCAGCTCCAAGGATGGCGTCTGAATGGTAATCACATGAAAATGATGGACGTCTAAGGCAACACATGTGCTAAAGATCCTGATTTGACCATTATATGGTAGACACATGAACCAAACCACCCACCTCATACCCCACATGCATGTAAAATTATCAAGTGTCAGTGGAGATGTTAAAACCGTTTTTTAATTGCTTTTAAGATTCCAACAAAGGTGGCACCAAAATATCTAGGGGACCAGAAAAGTGACCAATATCACAGAGACAGTCCGCACCTACAGAGTGCCTGGAAACACAGCACACCTCCCAAAGAAAACACCTGATGGCAGCAGGGCTTCAAGGATGTGTCCCTTGCTACGTGAGAGGGAGGAATTGGGGGCAAGAACGCTCAGGCCAGAACAATATTTCAGATGAGAAAGTAGCCTACAGTAAAAAAGCAACTCCAAACAAAATGGATCAACCTGCTATTTAAATACCACACTGATTAAGGGCCTAGTTCAATTCCTGTTTCTTTTTCTCTTTACGTAGAAGAAAAGAATATGAGCTTACTACTAGATCCTACTATAGGCCATTGTAATCTGTTTCCTAGAATATTACATGCATAATTTATTTAGTTTTAAAAGAAGCATGGATATGGCAATTCTCATTAAATAATAGCATCGATCCTCAAAAGACAATTCATTTAATAACTGTCTTCTGAAGTCTTAGCACAGATGAGAAATGCCATTAGCACTGACTCTGTAATGTTGGAAAGAGCAGATGAAGGCCCTAATATTGTGGCATTTAGCTTCTTGTAGATGAAATATATACAATGAAAAAAAGTAAAATTACAAAATTCAGATGAGTTCAGTTTCTAAGGGGAATAAAAAAGCAGAGTGAAGGGAGAACTTGGCAGAGCTATATATTTAGAGTGACCATGAAATAATGAACATCAACATCTGAAAGCACTAAGAAGCAAGATGGGGAGAATGCCAAACACATCTATGGATGATAGGCTTTTCAGGCAGACTGAATACTGCCCTATGGGTAATCCCATATGAAACATGCCCAAAGATGGCCAGGACAAGTGAGTCCTGGTCACAGGCTGTCCTAGAGAACATCAGCAGAAAGCTTCAGAAATCGATAGCTGCATTAATGTTTTGAATGCAGTAACTACCACAGGACCCAGATATAGCACTCCTAGGGATAAACCCAAGGAATCAAAAGCAGCACTGCACAGAGACATGCACATATCTGTGTACTACTGCATCGTTCACGATGGCCAGGTCATGTCACCAGCCTAGGTCTTCATTGACAGATTAATGGACTTGAACAATTATTTATCTATTATAAAGAATCCCATTATGTTGTTTTAGGAAACTGGGTGTTATTGGGATCAGCCTGTTAAGTGAAATAAACCATACTGAGGAAAACAATTATGTTGAAACAGTGAAAATAGAGGGGGACATTTTAGGGAATCAGAGTGGAAATCATAAAAGAAATATGAGGGGATGTTAGTGAATGAAAGACTAAATGTAACCCAAGGACCTTACAGACATGTATGAGTTAATGTGCACTGCTGAAAAGAGCCTGGTCAATGCTTTTTAACTTAAAGGTTCTATGCTGACCAATGGCATCACATCACTTAGGTTTCCACAGAACCTTCCTCATTCTTGTGCTGAGGAAATTTAACTATGGGTCAGGACAAGCAAAGCATGAGCAGATGGCCCAGCTTAGAAAGCTGCCGCAGTCATTGGTCCCCCAGGCTGGTGTAATGAAGTGGAGGTGTGAGATGCCACAGGCCGGCTGGATGGTAGCACATTTAAATACATTTGGGTAGACCCCAGAGCACAGGCACAGTCTTTGCCTTAGTGAATGCACCTGCATGGCAGCAGCCTCTTGTCCTCTTTCACAGTTGGGACTTAGAGTTTTGCTGCTGGTTGGGATTATGCACATTTTTTTTCTAATGGAGAATTGTTTCCCACAGCAGTAATTGGTTTAAATCCCTGCTTGGTCTCCAAGTGTCCCCTGAATAGGGGCACACACTCACACTAACCTCTCCCATCTCTGACTTCCAGAGGTTACAGGTTTGTAAGAGTTTCTGTGGTGACAGATCACCCATGTGCCATTCTCTCAAAATCTAAAACCGGCTGTGTCAGACAGGGATAATTTCTGAGGACCTTCTGGGCAGAGGTCAGAGGCAGTCCATCATTAGATTCTGTGGCCAAGAATGTTCGACACTGCTGCCACGTGGCTTCACACCTGAAGTTCATGCCTTCCCCTTCCTAGGTTGTCCTTCCTACAGATGATATCTCTATATACAATCTCTACTCTAGTTTTTTTTTTTTATACTGACACCAGCCATTAAATTTAGGAGTCATTCTGGATCCAGAATAATATTTCAAGATCTTTAACTACATATGCAAACACCCTGATTCCCAGTAGGACTGCATCCTCAGGTACTGCAGGTTATCACATGGATACACCATTAGGGTTCATTCTGAAACTGACTACAAGGGCCCCCTTTTATACTACCAGAGAACCTTCCAGCCACTCCAAATAGCAGTCTTTTTACTGGTCAGTTCGCCCTAACAGATTCGAACTTCTGATAGACATGCAGTCCATGTCTTTCTGCACTCCATCAATGGTACCAAGCAATTCCTGAACATCATACATAATTAATCACTCTTAATTGAATAAGTTAATTACAAATCATTGGGTAGATTTATACAATGATGAAAAGTTTAGCTGATTCTCTCTAGGCATATTAAACTTCCCGTTATCACCAGAAGGAATAGTCTGGCATTTTAATATGATGCTGGCCTTTTATAAATGTTTGGCTTCTACTATCTTTTTTGTTGGAATATTATACATAGGTTCATTGACATTATCAATATACTAATTCACAATGGTGCCAATGAAAATATCAGTATATAAATGGGGAGATTTTGTTTTCCTTATTGAAGATAGATATTTTCTTGCATAATATATCCTGATTATAGTTTCCTTTCTTTTTAATCTTCCCAGTACTTCTTCATCTACCTTCCCATATGCATTCACCCTACAGAGGTGAATCCCCACAAGACACAGGGATTTCTTCAATATCAGTGGGATGAGAACTCTTTAAGGCTGCTTCTGTAAGGTTGTATATTCTTCTTTGTCTACTAGTTACTGACAGTACCACCTTTTTCCATTTTCCAAAAGTGGGATCTAAATGATCCAATTCCCAGAAGACTTCTGGCTGGTTCATTTTTTGCAAACTTGACAAAACCTAGAATCACCTGATAAGTGAGAATGTCAACTAACAAATTATCGAGAACAGACCAGGCCTATAAAAGACTGTCTTGAATGATAACTGATATGGATGGGCCCCGGCCCTGGGCAAGTAGATCTGTGCTATATAAGACAATGAGAATGAGTCTGGGGGTGAGATACTAAGCAGTCATCCCCAATGGCTTCTGCTTTGATTTCCACCTTAAATTCCTACCCTGAAAGCCTTTGATAGTGATTACGGACAGTGACTTAGCAGTGTATTCCTCTCGGTTGCCTTTTGATCTTGGTGTTTATTAGAGAAACTAAAATCAAAGTAGAAAAACTGCACTATAATCCAATTTTTGAGAGGCCATGGACCCTTAAGATAACAGAAAGGAGCAACTGTAGTAACCCCTGTTTAGGGTTTTTTTTTTAAACTTTTTATCCCCCACAGTAAGTTTCCATTTCTCTAAAACATAGACCATTTTCCTCATATATAATGACTTATTATACCACAGAGAGCAGGGAACATTGGGGCAACCATTCTCATACTAGCTAATCAACCATAATCCATGTATTAAGACAAAGGACTGTATGAGAGCTGCTTTCATGTTCATGAGCCAAAACTGGGCATCTTAGTAAAATGATTTCCTTGCTTTTTTAACAAAGGCAGAGAACCAACCATTACTATATAGAATGGATGCATGGAGACCAGAAGACCGATAGAAAAGGGGAAGGTGGGGAAGTGGACAGACAGGGTACTCTAAATCCAAGACAACCCCAAATTTTTAAGACAACACTACTCAACTCTTAGTATCTACCTTCATTTACTTGAAGAATCTTCAATGCTTACAAATAAACTTTGGCTTTGTTCTGTTCTGAACTCTTTTCCTGTCATTTAATCCTTTAACTGATGAAAAGAAAGATCCAAGCCCAGCCACAATACATCTTTTCCAGTTATGAAAATGAGAGACTAGTGATCCTTACCCTCAAGTTCCAAGATCTTGAAATGAAGCAGACCAGAGAGGACAGACAGAAAGAGAAGATTGGCTGACAACATCCAGTGTGTCAAGGATGAGAAACATGAAACTGAGGACCCATGGCATTTCGGAGAGAAGGTAGAGAAAAAGGGTAAATTTGGGTGCTGTCTACCAGTCTAAGATCATCTGAGCTCAATGCAGCAGTCCACTTAAGGTGACTGCTACTATCTATCATATTTATAAGCTCTGCCAGCCATTCAGAAATAGCAAGAGAGGAAACAAATTCTTCATCATTCTAAGAACTCCAACATGAATAGCAATGGTAACAACACAGTTTGTTGTAAAATATTTACAACAAATATTTAGGCCAAATCAACTGTGTACATCCTTTGTCTTCTTGAGGCATTACTTAGACCAGATATGTCCTGAGGACACTAGTAGCCAAAGTAAACTATAGTGGTGTGTCAGGATGAACCTTAGGACAGTGATGGACTGTAGCCTGCTCTGTATGTCTGCACATTGGGCAGGCACACTTGGAAGACACCATCACATGTGTATGCAACCATGTCCATGCTGAAAGCAGACTCCCCATGGTTCACAGGTATGTAAAAAGGATACTCTTTTACTAAGCAAATGATAGGCTAAGATCTTCATAATTTTTTAATATAAAATATTTTTAGAGTGAGACAAAGCATTCTAAAATATTCATGATAGACAATAAGTTTTAAAACTTCATGAAATTTCAAAACACTTTCTGAGGTTTTCAGCAATGCTCTTCTGGGTACTATGTATTCTTAAAGCATTTTACTTTCTGATAAAGGAAGGTATAAGATCATTGTTACCAATTCTCGCCAATAGATCCAAGCCAGGAGTTTGAATGCCAGTTTCCTCCAAATACTCAGGCCAAGATTAGCCTATTTTCATAAGTGCTAACATCATAGATAAGTTGGCCATTTCTGTTAATGCTACTAGCACCCATGAATAGCAGCACTGAAACGGGAGAAGGTTCATATTCTAGGCTTGTTCATATTCAACTGCCTTTAAAGAAAATAATCATTCCTCTGCTTATTTAACTTTCACCTAAACTTTGATATTCTGTCAGTTGAGGATGTGGAATAGGCATGTGCATGTTTTTGGCATAGGCACACAGGTACACATGCAGAGGTTGATGTCAATGTCAGCGTCTTCTCTACTTGCTCGTCATCTTTGTTTCTTACTGAATATGGAGTTTAACATTTCAGCAAGGTTAACTGGCCAGTGAGCTCAAGGGAATCACATTTCAACCCCCCAGCACTGGGATTGCAGACATGGAGACTGGAATTGTAGACATGGAGCAGTGAGATTTCAGACAAGGAACACTGGGCTTGTAGACACAGACCGCTGTGCCTGGCTTTTTATGTGGATGCTGGAGTCATCTCTCCATTTTCTCCTGCCCAGTGCTATAGCAAAGACTCATCTTACATTGTGACCTGTTTAGACACACAAAATGCCCAAGCATCTTACTTCTCTGCCTACAAGTCTGGAAGCCTCTCACTATTGTCTAACGTATTTTCTCTTGGCATATACTTTATAGTCCATCTCCAATATAGCCTTGTCAAGGCTTCTTCTGTTTCTTAACACACCTTGTCTGGCTGTAAGACAAAACACCAGCAGTACTATCCACTAGACTGCTTTACTGCGGTTTCTTCCTTGTGATTTCTGCTGCCACTTGTCATCCCAGTTTTGGGGGCTTTGATCTTCTCTGTCAACTTTCTCAGGCCCAAATATTTCATTTCATTGCTTCCTCCTTGCTCCCTCAACAGTTCACTGTTACCATAGTCAAAAAGAAAAAAAAAAAGAAAAGAGACAAGAAAAGAAACATAAGCAAAAAACCAAAATCTCAAAGCTGAGATGGCTGTGTGTGCCTGTAATCCAGAAACTAGGGAGGCTGAAGAAGGAAGCTTACAAATTCAAGATCAGATCAGCCTGGGTGACCTAGACAGTTCAAGACTAATTTATAAACTTAGTGAGATCCTATGTCAGAAAAAAGTCCTGTGTTAGCAAAAAGTCTGTGGATGTAAAATATGAAAGAACATCTTTACACAAAAACAGAAAGAGCTTGAGGGGATTTCTATCTCCTACCTTACATTTTCTCTCTCAGTTATCTTACTAAACAGAAGACTGGTGGACACAACAATATTCTAGAACACATTTCTGCAATACTAACCAATAATATTGTTTCTTGCATTCCATCCCCTGCTCTGGTAGATCAGCAGGATAAATTTCACTGGCTCGGTGTGTTTCCATGGATCATTGTAGTCAACCCTGTGTATTTACTTTCTATTCTGGGCCACAGAAAAGCTGGACATTGTCTCACCATCAGAAGATCAGAAAGAGGAATTAAATGAATAGAAATTCCCTAAAGACATAACACTTAACATTCCACTTGATATGTCTAATTCCATTAAAATTTAAAACCGCAGATCACAATAGAAACAACACCCAAAGAAACATCTCCGTGTGGTTTTATTCTGCAGATGAGCTAATTTCTAATCACGTACTCCCTTTGTATGGAGTTCTTGCCCCAAGTTTTTCACATGGTTCACAGCCTCATTTCCTCTTACTGTTGCACACACACACTCTCCTCAGAAATGCCTTCATGTACACAGCATTTCTCAATGCAGCAGCAGCACAGCTACCTTTGTAAAGCACTTCACTCTCACCAGAGGCTTTGTTGGGTGTTCACACACTGAGCACAAATCCCCACACCTTGCTTCTCCATTGTTTTCCCCTCTTACATATCCTGCTATGGGCACATAATGAAAAACAAAACCACCAAAGTAGAGAGATGTGGAATAACATACCCTAAGCTCATGCACATGATAAATGCTTATGAGTCTGGTTAGGTGATTAAGGAGATGGAATAAGACAGCTTTGCAGGTGAAATGACCAGTGAATACTTTGGGGATTGAGTTTTGCCTGGCCGTTCTCCATACCTCATTAACAGTACTAGTTAGCTATCAGTTAGTTCAGGATTTCCTTAGCCTGTGCTTTCAAATCATGTAGCTAGAGAACAGCAGGCAGTATACCTAGTTCTAACGGCCCCAAAGCAATGTGCATACAGGCAGCACTAATTAGACTCAGTGGAGTATAGGAGAGAGAGAACATGAAGTTTGGAGAGGGATATAATGAGGAAAGGATTGAGGAGGGAAAAATTTAGAGAGGGAATGAGGGACAGCATGATCATTGTCTAAGTGTATACAATTTTCAGAGACTAAATAATTTGGAGGGGAAAGCTCACAGAGCCCCACCCTAAATCAAGAGCAACAGGCCATTAATGTTTGCAAGGAGAGGGAGGATCAGTCTTCCTCAGGGACAAACTCCCTGCTAGCCTATCCACCCCCAAATTGTCATCCCTACACACATATACATATAAGCAGTACTGAATATTCTCAATGGGTTGCATTTATACATAAATATGCCTGCATATAAACATAACATAGTAATTAAAGAAGAGGTCATGAAGTTGAGGAGTTGGGGGACATGGGAAGAGTTAGAAGGAGAGAATGTGGGACAGAAATTATATAAATATAGTAATTATCTATGAAATTCTAAAAAATTAAAATGAATGCTTGGAAAGCCTGGACAGACTTTTCTCAGCAGGTTTCTAGGGCTCTCTTTGCAGCGCTGGGTCTGGGAGTCATGAAAGGCACTCTCATTGAAGCCCCTTAGTGCACACAGCCCTTGAACTGCCCTGGTCCTCTTCCCTCTTGTCTTCCCCTAGGTCACTACCATTTAAGTTGTCAGGAGATCAGAGGTTCCACAGAAGCTCTTTTGTGATCTTCAACATGTCCTTAAGCTCGCCAGGCATCATTCCTTCCTTCTAAGAAGCAGTCTTGCTCAGTAGTTCTGAGAATCGCTTCCAACTAAGACATTTTTACCATTTAGGATCACAGCCTGTGATCTGCCAGCCTAACAGGCTAAGCTTGACCCTCGTCTTCATGATGCCAATTCAGACAAGAATAGTGAAAAGCACACAAAGGATATTTATTCATTATGACCACCCAGGGAAGACGAATAGCTCAATGTGCCTCGCAGTATCTTCTGATACTAACATGAAGTTTTAAGCTTAGATAGCAAAAGGTATGTGTAGCTAAGCAGTCCTAGTGAAGACTTCATCTCGGGCTTCATCTACCCATCATGGTCTCAGCTCCACTGTGACAATCGCCTGATACATTTTCAGAACCATGTGACTCTTTCCTGGTGGGTAAGTCCCTCTTCTGGCTGGCCATAAGTCTTCAGTTATTCCTTTATCTTCCCATGAGACTCTTGTGGACATTTTAACTTTCCATTGTCTGAGTATTAAGCTCAACTCAGCTGTGCTTGCTAGGCAGGGTCACGCAATCAAGCAGCACTACAGTTTCTAACACCAATATTCTGATAGCTCGCCCAAAGGAGGAGCACACATTTCTCTTTCGAATATTTCCTCCCAGGCCAGCAAGACAGCTCAGCAGGTAAAGGCACACTCTGCCAAACCATATGGCCTTAGTTCAATCCCCAGACTATGATGGAAGCACAGAACTGACTCTTGTAACTGTCTTCTGACCACTACACTTGTGCCTTGGCATTCCCATGCCATTCTACTGGGCAACAAACAAATACACAAAATGTCTCCTTTCCTTCCATGGTAATTATAAATCCAGTCATTCTACCTTCCCCTCATGAAAGAGAAAAATTGCCAACATTTGCAAAGTGACTAGTAGGAATTGTTCCAGAATGCAAAGCTAAGTTACCTCTGAGACTGGAGATGAATCATAGCCACAACCCAAAGGCATAGGCAACTGAATCTATAACACGGATAACAGAAAAAGATCTCCAGAGCTGCCTCCCACCCCCAAGTAGGTTAAAATCATTTTAAGTATTAAGTTTAATAAAGCAGTGAGTTCATTGTATGTTCTTTGAGAAAAAGTTCAATAAAAAATGTTAAAATTAAAACTCTGGCACTTTAACAGATTAAATTGCGAGGAAGCATCTCAGTTGGGGCTGACACATCATTCCCTAGAGAACTCAGAATAATTGAGGCTTTCATAAAACAGCAGCCGTCATTGCTCAGCATTTTCACAGACAAAAATTGCCTGAAGTTCATCAAAAAACGGTGATGAGAAAGACAGGCAATACCTCCTCTGTTGCTGGGAAGATGGGTGGTCTGCATGTCTGCCAAATCACACACACAGTGCTGAGTAAGTGTGGTGGCTACTGTTTGAATTTGTCTTCTGTTTACAAATATTTCTGTTAGCTATGTTCCCTCTCAGTACCAACTGTGTGAGCATCACAATCATTGGTTTTTCTTTTAAGTAAGATGTGAATGCTGAGCTTTTGAACTAGAGGAAGGTAGATGTCTAGACTAAGCGGCATTCAGGGGTGCTTGCTGTGTGGATTTATACAACCAAATACACACCAAGCAATGCTTTGGCTTCTACATCAATGCCCAGTGCCCACACATATGATTGAGGGAATTCAATTAATGCTGCTCTTTGCTGTCTGCTTTCTCAGTGACACCAAGTTATATCAGCACGTTACTGCTGCCCTGAAATTTCTCCACTGACTTGTGCTACAATTGAATATTGATTGAAAATTTCTATTACTGTACTCAGTTACAAGGCTTTCAATAAACAGGTCACAGGTGGTGCTGTGGCTGGTTTCAAGGAGAGCTGAAAGATCCAGGAGCAGTGGGACATCCAAGGAAATGGCAAAGAGCCTCAGATGCTCAGATAGCCTGTGTTTGAGGGTGACCCGGAAATTCAATATTTACCAGCTGGTTTCTGGTGCTCAAATGCAGCACACCTAGAGGACACAAAACTGGAAATATTTGTGTCAATTAGACTGCTTTCTAAATACAAGCAAGAACAAAAATAAGACTAATCACCTGACTTGGGATAATATGATACACATAATACCCTCCTACTTTCACTCATGTTATTAAGCACTGGCCTCTGACTTTGGTCTTGAATTTGATATTGTCTTTTACCCCAAGCAGGTGCATAATTACTATCATCAAAACCTTCATAAGGGATAAGAAACTGTGATGAGTGGATACATCTTACTTGCCCTTTACTTTTAGAAATAATGTTTGGTTGGTTGCAACCCTGCTAAGCTTTTTGATATGCACCTTCTGGCCATGATGGCAGAGCAGAGTAAGTTCTTTTGACATAGTTTACATGTATCACAAAGCTCAAATATCAAATATTTGCTTTTTGTTAAGAAAAGAAAAATGCTAAGTCTGGAGAGTTTGCTCAGTGCATTTTCTGCTCTTCCAGGACAACTGGGTTCGGTTCCAGCACCCATATGGTAGTTCACAACCATCAATAATTACAGATCCAGGGAACCAATGCCATCTCTAACCTCTGACTAAGCATGGATGTGATAGAAATACATATTCAGGCAAAACAGTCATACTCATAAAATAAAATAAATTGTAAAATTCTGTGTAAGCCAGAACACTAATGAGAAAAATTCAATACAATGTCATATGTTTCTGAAAACCAAGTATGAAGTGATAAGAAGCCACTAAAGAAGAATACTTATGATGCTTACTCAGGCTTTTTGTCTAGGGGAACACAAATTTGAAAAGAGTAAAAGGAGTAGAATGTTGCAAGCCACAAGGTCCCATAAAAACCAACATGCAGACTTGTGTTAAGTCAAGTAAGATCATCTTAGATAGTCATGGGTATGTGATCTGCACAGGAACAGTGGAACATGTAAGTCTTAAAGAAAAGGCAGAGTCCTAGACACAGAACATCTTGCATGTCATTCTAGGAAACCTGAGAGTCAGAACTACAAGAGAGATGACCGAAAGCTGTTAGATGCCAGAGGCAACTCAACAGGTCAAGTGGTAGGCTTCAGGCTGTGGTTGGGTGTCTCAATTCAATAAAAATAAATGGAGATCAGGAAGGAGGATGTACTTCACTGATGAATTTCCAAATTTATGATACTAAGTGAAAGCTCACCTGGGGTCTGTCTCTGAGAATAGGCTCTACACATGATCAAAACACAGAGAAAACACCATGGAGTATTATCACCAGGCACTGAGTGCGGGAAGGGAAAGACAGAATTGGGGCACAGTCTTCTATCAGACACAGTGTCAGATCTTCAAAATCACACAACTGTTTATCCTCTGCACTTGGATACTTAAACAAATACATAAAAGGATGGAGTGTCCTTTGAGCTTGTGTCAGTGTTTGGCAGGGAACCTGGAACAGGACAAGTGCTAATAGTTTCCTTGTCTGTGCTGCACAAATAGTCTGAGAACCCATCTTTAGTGATGTGCAAACTTTTCAGGCACCTCCTGTCGTGGCCACTTTTGCAGAGTAGACAATGCTGACTTAACCAAAGGGCCGTCTTACATCCAACCCAGGCTGCTGGTCACAAACCACTCACTGAATGAAAGGAGACTATAGTATTGAAGCAAAGACCAGTTATAATTTACCAGGCTACAGAGGAAGACAATGCAGCCACTCCTGATGAGAGCTGATAGACTAGGATCAAAAAGGAAGGAAAGGAAGACCTCCCCTATCAGTGGACTTGGGGAGGGGCATGTGTGGAGAAGGAGGAGGGAAGATGAGATTGGGAGGGGAGGAGGGAAGGGTTTATGGGGGGATACAAAAGAATAAAGTGTAATTAATAAAAATTAAAAAAAACAATTGGATGGGTACTACATTTTGATTACTGACATCAATAAATAGATTTGTGAGACTCACCGACTATGGAGATACTTGGAAAACCTCAACTAGGAAAATAAGACCTCATTTGACTTAATCTAAAAATATTTTTAGTATTGTTAGATAGGAAAGCTCCATTTGCTGGCCCTGCCCTTGAAGCAGATGCCAAGAGAGTAGGTTTTAATGGGAGCTCTGCACAGCCTCATGTGCAAGTAATTTCTCAATTAATGCTTTGGCTGAGATAATGGCTTGGTTTAGGGAATAGCTTGAGCCACTATCCTTGCACGTTTAGCTTGAGAGGTTCTTTCTCCTAATCCTCCATCATCAGTTCATTCCCAATTAATATAATTAATCACACACACATACAGCAGACTCCCAGAATCATAAACACTAATTACTCTGTCTGAATTACTGACATGGGGCCTTGTTTACAAGTGCCTGAATTTCCTGTTCAGGATAAAGTTCCCTTTTGTCTGACACAAATCCAACTGTGGCAGTGCAAGCATATGGATAAAACATAACTAGCTTACAACTCCTTCCCTGTGGTGGTGTTAGGAAAACTCCAGGATAAAGAGTCTTCACCTACCATGCTTGTCTTGTGGCATTAAAAGATTATGCAATTGCTCTTTCTTTCTCAAACTTGCACCATCCTGCCTTCTCTGATTTCTACCAGTTTCCCAAATTAACCCAGTCTCATCAAGAACTAAAGGAAACTCCCCATATCTTACACAACTTATTTCTTCTCCACTAGGCAGTGCCCAACTCAGGGTATCACCATAGATCATATAAAAAAAAAAACAGCAGAGAATTACGAGTTGTTTACGGCTCCAGAATAATGGAACCAGGTAAAAGTCTGAATGCTTTTGTATTGCTGTGGTGTAGAGCAGAAGTTGACAGACCCCAACAAGCAGAGACGGAGATATCATCATTAGCCAGGGTTGACCAAACAAAGAACCACAAACCATGTGGCTTAAAAATTACAACTGTATTTTGCCACAGTTCTGGGATGATCACGTTGATTGGGGGGAGGGGGGGTTGGTTCTTGCTATACAACTGTGAAAGAGTATTTTCCTTCCCTTTCCTCACCTTTCCTTAGCTGCTGTTAACTTTGTGGTACTTACTGATACTATACCACTCTCTCTTTACCCTTTCTCTGTCTCTCTGTGCCTACCTCTTCTCTCTCTGCCTTCATCCCCTGCCTCTCTCTCCTTTCTTTCCTTAAAATCAGTCATAAGTCAACTCCAACATGATGCAACTTCAACTAATCAAATTTGCAATGTCTTTTCCAAATGAGATAATATTCTGAGATGCTGGGAATTAGAAATTTAATATATGAATTTAATTCAGTCCCTTAGAGTATACAGACAAACAGTAGCATTATGAAAAATGAGCTGGCCACATTCTTCCCCGTACCGTCACCAAGTGCCCATAGTTTCTGTTTTGTGTGGGAATTCCAAAGAATACTATTGTAGAGCCCCTACAGCACAGAACAATCTCTAAGAAAAGAAGGCATGGCCCATTTCCTTAAACTTACTCTGACTCCTGACTCAGGGAGTCAGGCTGAACACATCATGCCTGTAGGATTCTTTCATTTGCTTTTGAAACAGATTTAGTTAGAGTTTTTTCTCTGTACACCTGATACATCCTAAACTCTGGAAATGCAGCCTTCCAGAATGCACTTAATGTTGCATTAATTGATCTTACAGTCTAAAGAGGAGATAGACAGGCATTATTAAAACATAGCCACATGACCAGGTGTGGTGGGACACAACTTTAATCCCAACACTCAGGAGAAAGAGGCAGGCAGATCTCTGTGCGTCCCAGGCCAGTTCTATAAAGCAAGTCTAGGATAGCCAGGCCTATTACACAGAGAAACCCTATCTCCAAACAAGCAACAAACAAACAAAAAAACACAGCCACACAAGTAAATATATAACAAAAGACTGAAAAATGCAATGGAAAGAGGTAGCATGTAATGGCACTAAATTTAGAGAAAAGCTTTGTAAATGGTTCAGCTGGATCATCCACTTTCCTAATCTCTGTGCCTTAGAACTGTCCTCTAAATGGAGATAATGAGTTACTAGTCTAACGGAAGTTAAAAATATGGAAATAGTGAGCAAAGGAAGCACTGCCTAGCAAATAATGTACTTAATAAATATTATATTAAATAGAGGAATTTTGTGGAAAGTTTGCTTACTTTGCTAAACAAATAAATCTAAGTTGGAAACCAGACATATTGCTTAACATTTCTTGGTAACTGCATCTGTTTGAAAAAACAAAACAAAACAAAAAACAGGATAAGTAATATCTGATTGATAGACTAGACTGAGAAGAAAGACTGATATAGTACATACACACACAAACACACACACAGAAAGAGAGAAAGTGGATGGGAGGAGAGGATAGATACATGACATTGAAACCATATCTGGTCCCCTGATCTGTTAAGAATATTAAATCATTGCATAGTGTTGGCTGCTATTTATATGTTGTGTAGCAAGGGAGTCATGGCTTGGGGAGGAGACAGATTTGGCACTGACATGAGTTGCATTTGTCTGTGTCCAGGCAGGAGTCCTGGCACTGGGGGCTCTCCCCTCAGTAGCCTCTTTTGGGAAGGAATTATTTTAGCTTCAGTGTCAGACAGCAAATGAAGGCATAGAAATTGCCTACATAGATGAGAAAGGTGATATGTAGTCCAAAGTGGTCCACAGCTTGAATCACATGCTTATTGTTGACAATTTCTTGATTAGATCTTTGGCATTTTCATCAGCCATAGCTTTTCCCTGTTTAAATAAAATCTGAAAAGTCAGATAATGAGACAATTAAGAGGGAAATAAGGAAAACGAACAGAGAGGAAGAGTGAGAGAAAGCAAAGGAAGCAGAGAGAAATAAAGGAAGTGGTTGATAAAGTCAAATTGATTGCATATGGATTTTCTGTTCTTTTCTGTTTCTCAATGTAATTGCAAAAATATACTTAGAATATATCAGTTAATATCTGAATTTCTACTTTAGGACCAACTTAGAATAGGATGAATAAGTCCCATAACCACAGTCAGTGTTTCAGGCGTGTTTAAATCCCATTTTAAAAAAATGACCATATTTTATAATACATTTTATATTTTGAGATTTAAAAAGGAATTAAATGTTTGTTTTTGTTTGGGGGTTTGTTTGTTTGTTAATCAAATTTATTCTATTTGGAGCTTCTTCAAATATTATTGTGTGTTCTTGGAGGACATATTTCTCTTAGACTGTTAAGAACAACCTGTGATATAAAAGATTGCTATAACAACATGCTGGTTAACCCACCCTAGGATTCTGCAAATTCTATCTATCATTTTCTCCCTTTTTTGCTTCTGCCTTCAGTCTTTTTTCTACAGCTGCCTCAGTCAATGAAACCCATCTTAGGAGATTAACCCAACAGCTGATTATGGATTTATACAAATATACTTGTGAAACTGTAGAGTCACCAGAATATCATATAAAAACTATTAGGGTTACTAAATCATTTCTTAGAAGAGATAAATAGGCAGTCAAATCAAAATACCATAAAAGATAGGCATGATCATATACATTTCATACATAGTGTTCAGTTCTATAAGGATTTCATATTCAGACAGAAAAGGGTGGAGAACCAGACTCAGGAGATAGAGAACAGTGGCCATTACAATTTCATGGCTAGACCCTGGCATATTGGTACAAACATGTGACCCTCATTTAGAGGGAGAGGTTCAATTACTGAGTTCAAGAGCAGCCTGAGCTACACATGCCCATCTCAAAGTTTAAAAATCCTACACAGTTGTATGACAACTACCAGACTTCCTTGTGACTATAACCTGAATATAACTTAGGGACCAGACTATGCCTCTCTATGATCCTCGCATGACTTTGGAATGATTTGTTTTTAATGAGTAAAGGTAAAATATAAAAATAGACTTACCAGAAATACATCTTGGTAAGAACAGTTGCTCTGTTTTGCCTACTGGCCATGAAAGCCTAAACTTACCATCTGTCCCTTGATAGGAAAAGCTAGCATACTCCTCCTGTCATACACAATTAATCACTCAGAGCACCTGGTACTTAGCCTGTGTAGCCTTCAGTATACTCGTGCTGACTTACTACACATCTGTTTATTCTTGTCAACAAATCCCTCGGGGATACCAAAAGGCCCTGTAAATCCTGCTCAGCTAAGCTCATATCTCCATACACAGCGCCAGGCACATGGGAATCACTCACTGATAAATTTATTAAATGCTTATGAGTTACAATACTCACTCAGCCATTAATTGATGATTTTCCCCAACACTAAGGAAGAAACCAACGTCAAAGAGAGAGAGACTTGCATCGGTACATACAATTGAACACAGAGAAAAGAATTTTAACTTTGCGACCCCTGACACATTCCTATAAAAATCCATGGTAAGATTCCATTGAGCTTTGAGCAGAAGAGAATATGTTCTTTATAGAACAATAAAGATACATTGGTTTAAATATGTCTATGGGGAATGGATGAGCCAGATAGTATGGCCCCATCCCATACATGTAGACGAGGCTGGTCTTAAACTCACAGAGATCTACCTGCCTCTGCCTCCTAAGTGTTGGGGTTAAAGGTGTGCACCACTACGCCTGGCCATTTAAAGATCATGATCTTTGACTTATTTATTTATTTTTATTTTATGAGTATTGGTGTTTTGCCTGCATGTCTAAGGGACTCCGATATCTTGCAACAGGAGTTACAGAAAGCTGTGAGCTGCCATGTGGTTGCTAGGAATTGAACCTGGGTCCTCTGGAAGAGCTGTCAGTGCTCTTAACCATTGAGCTATCTCTCTAGCCCCCATAGTACAATTATTAATGTGGTGGCCACCATGGTGATATGTCATCTAAGTTCATCTTGTCCTTAACATGGAAGTAATAAAGTCAATGCTCACAAGGGGCTAGTGATGACACTAGAATTCTAGAGAGGTCTTCTGACTAAAAGTCCTGTCATTGCTGCAACTACCCTGAATTAAAACTGCCCTTCTCCTGCTGCTTCAGGGCCCCACAGGGCTTGTCCTGGTCCACGAATTAGCACTGCCACCTTTTAAATTTAAAATTATTTCTTTTAATTTATTCACCTGACATCCCATTTATAGCCCCTTCCCTGGTCTCATCCCAGTCCTACGCTGCCTCTCCCCCTCCCATAGCTCTCCCCTAGTCCCCAGAAATGGGGAGACCTCCTTACTACCAATTGACCCCAGCCTATCAAGTCTCCTCAGGACTGGCCGAATCCTCTTCCTGTGTGGCCTGGCAAGAGCAACCTGCCAGGGGAACATGATCAAAGGGCAGGAAACAAAGTCCATGTTAGAGACAGCCCCTGCTCACCTTCCTAGGACTCCCACATGGAGACTGAGATGCCTATCAGCTACATCTGAGTAGGAGGCCTAAGTCCTCTCCATGCATGGTCCTTGTGTGGTTGATAAGTCTCCTCAGGTCTCCCTGAGCCCAGATTTCTTGGCTCTGTTGGTCTTCTTGTGGAGTGCCTGTCATCTTTGAATCCTTCTATCTTCATACTCTTCCATAAGACTCCCTGGGCTCTGCCCAAAGTTTGGCTGTGAGTTTCAGCATCTGCTTTGATCTCCTGGTAGATTGAGTCTTTCAGAAAACATCTACTGTAGGCTCATGCCCTGTAACCTCAATTCAACCACTTTCGGTGTCTATCATATTTGCCCTTCTGAATGAGAAAATGAGAATTATTCATCCTCCCTAGGGTCCTCCCTGTTACTCAGCTTTTTTAGGTCTGTGGATTGCAGTATGGTTATCTTGTATCATGTGGCTAATATCTACTTATAAGTGAGTATACACCATGTGTGTCTTTCTGGATCTGAGCACTGCTATCATGCTTACAATGGCATTCCTCCGATCTTGACCTGGTCTTTATGTCCTTGATTCTATTTTTGCTAAATTTGAAACATATTTTTACCTTTCAAAATGAGTCATATGGCAGTAGCCCTTTAGTCACACACTAAAGTGTAGTAAGCTTAAATCCATGGCATAGGATAGAGGACAGATACGGAAAATTGCACCAATGGCTTTCCAGTGATAGGCATTTAGTTAGCTCATCTATACACCACCTTTTTCTATAAATAATATGAAGACAAACAAAATAAAAGACATACAAAACAGTCTTAAATATTAAAGCCAATATCAATAGTATAAGAACTTAAGTCCTCAGAAAGCCCATGAAACAAACAAACTAGGCTCCTGTTGGAAGAAGCTTCAAGGACAATAGTTTCAATTACAAAAGATTAAAACACAGAGGGGCTGAAAAGGTAGCTCAGTAAGTAAGAGCACGAGCTGCCTTCCAGAGGATCCGTTTCTGTTCCCAGCACCCAATGGAGACCAACACCCAACACTCCAGTGCTGGGAAATCTGATGTCCTCTTCTGGCCTCTGGGGGCACTGCATGCATTTAGGGCACAGCGATACACCCTGGCAAAATACCCAGACACATAAAATAAATTTTAAATGAATCTTTAAAAAGTAAAACATGGAATAAGAACAACATAAAATACAAGTGATATAAAAGGAAAGGGCAATGTCTGTTAAAACAACAAGGTATATATTCTGGATTTGATGTTGTTATTGAAATTAGCTAAAATTTTAGATTTTAAAGAGTTTCTAGGTTGAATGAAAGAAAAAAACAAAACAAAACACTAACCTACAAAAGAGCAGAGGAAAGGCTACCAAATCCTCCAATGGAAACTTGAATGCTACAAGACTGCTTTCCACTCTAAACACAACTACTGCACAAAACACATGAAAAGACTAATTTCAACATCAAATAAAAGGCAGGAGAAGGCACAGTGCACATCAGCAAAACCTGGAAGGCATTGTCTAGATTGCCTCAGTTGAGGTTTCTCAAAGAGTTTAGGATGAGGAAAGCTTATCAGAGCACAGCATCTTCCCAAGGTTCAGAGACAAAGCTTGGCATTTGAGGAATTAGAGACGACGAGATGAGAGCTAACACACTCACCACTGGGGATTCCAGCCACCGGTGAACACAAAACGATGTCTCTGTGGACAACACTCTCAGAATACAGTCATAGGACAGATGGGGAGTGATGAGAGCCAAAGACGTTACTAGAGATTACCAGGTCAGAACACACTTAAGTTCCAAGTACTAAGAGCTGGGAGACCTGCTACATTCCTGGGGACCCCAGAAGGAGGGTAAATTGAGCCCCAGTTTAGAAGCTATTTCGGATACCAAAATTAAACTTAAAAACAAGTCCCAGAAGCTTTTAAGAGCTTGAATGCTCCTCCCAGATAACAGAGTTTATTTGGAACAATGTGGGGAATTTCAAACTTTAGGGCTCTCTCAGAACCTTCTAACATTTCCATGGTAAGCAACTAGTGAGAGTCTGGAGAATTCCATCAGGGAATCAAGTTAAAAGACAGGTCATCAATTCCGAAGGAAAAACAGGGAAGAGGAAGGGAGGAAAGAGAGACCTCCCGGAGGGAGAATATACTTCAAAGATTATATTCAAAAAAATGAAAATTCCCATGCAAAGGACTGTGAATTTAACTGGGTCAATTTGCAGCAATTTGTCTTCTGTGGCAATTCCTAGGACAATGGGGAAACTGGAAACTACTAAGGCCTGATAACCAAGTCCTGTTGCTTTAACAATATTCCTAGAAAATCTCCTCGGGACAGAAGGGTGTCTTCTGGCTCACAGTTGTATGTGGGGGTGTCGTCCATCATGGCAAGCACAGCACAGCAGCAGGACCAACCATGGGGCAGCTGCTCACATCATGTCTGCAGTGACAGAGCTGAGTCGGGAATGTTGCTGCTTGGCTGGCTTGCTCCTTTTGGATTCTCTCCAGGAGCCCAGGCCACAGGTAATACCACCCAGATACTGTGTGGCCCTTCCCTTCTTGATTAAACATTCCTGGTATGCCCTCAGAGACATTTCCAGATGTGTGTTTCCATAGTGATCTAAATTTCATCTAGTTGGAAATCAAAGTAACTATCACATCCATCAAGTATATTAATAGTAAAAGTAGGTATCTCATGAGAGATCAGAGAAAGAGCTTTATTGTGATTCAGTGAATGGCCTGTCACCAGGAAGCCACTGGGCATGCTCAACGCTATGTATTGGAGAAGCCATAACAGAATCCACAGTGAAAATAGATGAATTTTACTAAAATAGTTCACCAAGCTGACAAACACACACACACACACACACACATACAGAGACACACACACACATACACACACACACACATACAGAGACACACACACACATAGCAAAACAAAAGCCTAGAGGCAGGGGTTAGAATCATTATTTGGTGTCAGTATGATTTACTATCTAAAATGATCACTTTCACTCAAAGGAAAAATTATAGGTCAAGCAAGGAAATAGGAAAGTGTGACCCATATACCAAAATTTAAAAATCAGGAAATGAAACTGGAAAGCCTACATATCACACTGAATAAAGACTTCAACACTGAGAACAAATTCAAGTAATCAGAATCATGCTGATAGAAGCAAAGCAAGGCATGATGGGACACCTCTCACCAAGTTGAAAAACAATTATGAAGTTAAAGAGAATCAGATGGAATTCTGGAGTAGAATGATATCAGGAAGGAATCGCATGAACTAGCAGGGTTCATGTGAGTTTGCAGAGGAATCAATAGTGTGGAGATGTGTCAGGAAAGAAGGGGTCCTCTGTAGCACAGGGAGTCACAGTGGGCAGGGCCTTGGAGGTCTGAAGGGTGCCATAAAAAGCAGCAGTGTATATAATGAGGACAAGAAGCAGAACAAAGAGAGAATAGAAACAACACACATGAACGTGACCTACAAGATCATAATGATGGTAAATGGTACCTGTTGAAACATCTTCGTCTTCCTAATACCAAAGAATAATTAATTAATTAGTTTAAATAAACATTTTAATTTAAACTTTATTTTCTTTCTATATGATATAATGTATATCGAGACCACATATATCTAAGAAGGAGACTAGAGGGAGAGAAATGAGGCAGAAAAGGGCAATGAAAAAAGAAAGGCAAATATATATTTTTCTCTTGTGAGAAATGTAAGGGGTAGGTGTACACATGCAACATATATATATATATATATGTATATATATATACATATATATAATATGACATGAAAGCAGAAGGAGTTCTATTAAGGAGGGGAAGGGGCCCAGTGGATGAAGAAGATGCGCGTGCACGAAAAGATAATGGCAGTTAAGTATGAGCAAATTATAATGGTATAAGACATATTTGAATATGTTAGAAGGGAATATAATAGTTTGTTTGCTAAATTATCAAAAATATAATTTAGAAATTCATAACAATTATAATTCTAGACAGTGTATACATGTATTTATTTATGTGTGTATGAGAAAAAGTGAATGAAGGAGAGAGAGAGGGAGGGAGAGAGAAGGAGGGAAGGAAGGAGGGAGGCACGTGCATGGCAAACAATGTGTGATAGCTCATAGGTGGAAATCAGGACAAACTGAGTCAGTTCTTTCCTTCTACCTTGAGACCCAAAAGAGTAAACGTGTCAGGCTGCAGTGACAATAACTTTTATTCATTGAGCATCCTGCCTGACCCTGTTCATAATTCTTGATAATAGGCTCTCTCAATCTTGGTTTATAAATTTATTGTACTTCCATTTAATTTGCATATGGAAATAAACTCATGCTGATTATTTTTTAAAGTTCATGGTGAGAGGGTATGGCTCACCATGACAGTACCACATCGTCTTATCTTTATCATTTTCGCTTTGCTTTAAAGGTGCATGTCCAGTAACTGACTCACACCTTTGAAACTCTATGCATTCTGTGTTGGCCATAGGGTAATGAAATTGTCAAGCAAGGATTTTCTCAGAGAGCTGCATCAGCAAGTAAAGCATGGCTTATATTGAAGATGCAACAGTTGAAGCATCTCAAATATTATTTTAAAACAGCCCACATATGCATAGGTCTCAAAAAATCTAAGATAAACACAAAGAGATAAGCACCTGGACACACACAGCTATCCAAAGTGGAAGGTAATTGAGAAACATTTAGAGAGCAACAAAGAAAACCCATCTCCTCACAAGTAAAAGAATCCAGATGAGCTAAGTCACTAATATCTTACCACAGATGCTAAAAAGTTGAAACTGTCACATAAGAGTCTTGAGTCCAGAAAATATGACTTTCAAAAACAAAGAAAATGAAAATTATTCCCAGTAAATTAAAATGAAGAAAACCCTGTTGTTGTGAGCTGGCTTGATAGGGCTGGAGAGTATGATGTACACTCAAAAGCTTATATTTAGCTGTTTAGGTATATCTATCTATCTATCTATATATATATATATATATGCAGGTAACAACAATTAATTTTAAAAAGAGGTCATAAATTAGAGAGAGAGCAAGGAAGGGTACGTGGAGAAAAGAGGAAAGGGTGAAATCAAGTAATTATATTAATTTCAAAGAATAATTAAGTAAAAAGGAACATGTTGTCTATCCATTTCCTCCGAGATTAAAACATTTCATTGTGCAAGGAAGCTCCTTAAAACAAGAAGTAAGGATCTCAAATTAGCTCTAGAAGTCCCTGAAACTAACCAGACTTACCAGAGCTCTCTCCTTATGTAAAGAGTAAAGACTGTTGAGAATCACTCTCAAATGAGTCAGGTTATGAACAAGAAACAGAGACCAGACAAATGGCCTTGTGAGACAAAGAACAACTGAATTACCCAAAAAGGACACTCTAAAATTATTTGAACTGCCTGTAGGCTGTGCAATGTGCTCCAAGTTCCCAACCTTGATGAGCTGGAGATGCAGCTGTCTTTGATTCATTTCTGCTCCTATAAGTTACCCCTAATCCAGGTTTCTCTAAGTAACCCCAACAAAACTCATTGATTCACCAAATCAGACCTTGGTGGTACATGCACCTTGGTCTATTGTAGGCTCCCTGTTGGGGTAAGTAGATGTGTTTATGCTGGATTTCTCCAGGAAAGTCTGTCACACAACAGAGCAATGCTCCTTTCACAGAGGACACAGGCTTACTTCCCATCCCTGTGGTAACTCATAACCTTCTGTACCTCCAGTTTCCATGGACCCAACACCCTCTTCTGATCTTGTGGACCCCAGGCCCATGAACCATGAATACACACACAAACACACACACACAAAACTTCACAAAATAAAATAAATAAATCTAAAAACAATGTTTAAAAAAGAAAGAAAAAGTTTGGCAAAAGAGCAAGTGATCCTCCATATAAGAACAAGCAAAAATCCAGTTAAGGTAATTAGAGAGTTATGAAAGTATGCCTAAATATAAAATTCATTATTTTCTGTAGACATATTTAATATATAATTATGCAAATAAAATTAATGTGACTATATTGTCCAAGCTACCACATACGCAAATATATTTAACAACAGCTACAGGAAGAATCTGGGTGGGAGCAGGAAATTATAATGAATGGTTACTGAAATCTACAGGAACAAAATACGATAAACAAAACAATTTTAATAAAATGTATGTGATATAATTTATCTACTTTCTCTATTTTTAAAAACATTAAATTATAGAAGAAAAGCCAAGTATATTGTTTTATTTATAGTAAATATACACACAAATATGGACCACCATAATGGCCACAAAATTAAAAAGCAGGTATAAAGCAATAGAAAAGTAAGAGTCTTATATCTCATAGAATTAAGTTAGTATTAATCAGGCAAAGATTTTCATTGAGTACATATGGTAAGCCCAAAGGCAACCAATTAAAGATAACTCAAAACATAGAGACAAAATAATTATTAAGGTAATTAAAATGTTACAGTAGGAAGTATTCACTTAATGCAAAAGAAAAATACTAGTAAGAACCAGAGTCTTCAAAAGGGCATAACACACACAGAAAACAAAAGATGAAAAAACAGTAATAAATCCATCTCAAATACACAGCAATATTAAATGTAAGTTGATGCAACAGCCAATCACAAAATGAAGATTTCAGTCTGAATTATATTTTCAAAGAACAGAAGACAAAGGAAAACAACCTTTAAGTTTGAAAGAAAAAAATGTTTTATGACTCTTACCATGAAAAATATCATTTGAAAATGTGCGACTGCACAGCACGTCGTACACTCTACCAAGAGGGACTGCTGCCCTGTTCCAGGAAGTCATTCAGATGGAAGGATAATGTGAGCTTACAGAAAGCTGGTCCTCACCACAGAGGATGGGTCAGAAGGACCGTGAGACAGAGGTAAGAGGACCAGAGTGAAACAGAATCTTCAGAACCAAACAGGACTCTGCACTCATGAACACACAGGAGCAATTCTGTCCACACAGGACCAAACCAGTCATTTTCCCACACAAGAAGGTGTAGGAGGTTATGAGCCTCCTACCACTAGCTAAGGAGACATTGACAATCGATGGCTTCTAGGAAAGGCAGAGTCAGGTTTTTTTAAGAGTGTGGTCCTGTAGGCTGACCATGTTCCAGTGGACAGGCATACACTCAAGAGTATTCAGGGAGCACAAACTGCATACTTGGTGGTTATTTTAAAATATTTTTAAAAATGAACACAGAGTTGAAGAGTGGGTGGGAAAATGTGGGCTTTTGTCTGGGAGGATATGGGACAGGGATAGGAGTGAGTATATATGACCAATCTACATTGTATACATGTATGAAATTGCCCCCAAGTTAATGAAATTATTTTACTTATAAAAGGTTAGTACTAGCTGGGCGTGGTGGCTCACACATATAATCCCAGCGCTTGCGGAGGCAGAAGAAGGCAGATCTCTGTGAGTTCAAGACCAGCCTGCTCTACAAAGTGAGTCCAGGACAGCCAAGAAATCCTATCTTGAAAAAACAGAAACAAACACCAAAGAAAGAAAGAGATAAAGAGAGAAACAGAAAGAAAGAAAGAAAGAAAGAAAGAAAGAAAGAAAGAAAGAAAGAAAGAAAGAAAGAAAGAAAGAAAGAAAGGAAGGAAGAAAGAAAGAGAGAAAGAAAGAAAGAAAGGCTAGTAGTGAACATAGGAGTAAACACTTCCAGTTATGGGTGACATATGCCCCAAGATCCCTTGTTTTCAATTATTTCATGCTTTTTCATAAATTATTATGTTCACATAAAAATAAACTTATTTTAAAACTTATAACCATGCCTAAAGATATGGAGAGACAAAGATAGAGCAGAGCTTGAGGGAAAGTCCAACCAATGCCTTAGACTCACCCCCTGGGAGAGAGCCAGTCGCTGACACTATTCATGAAGTCCTGCTATGCTCCCAGGCAAGAGCCTGCATAGCTGCCCTCTGAGAAGCTCCACCCAGCATCGGATCGAAACAGATGCTGAATTCACAGCCAAACATTGGGCAAAGCGTAGGAAGTCTTCTGGAAAAGTGGGGGAGAGGACAGAAGGATCTGGAGGTGCCAGGAGCTCCACAGGAAGACCAACAGAGCCAACTACCCAGGGCCCAGAGGTGCTTGAGGAGACCGCAACACCAACCAAGAACAACGTTTAGACTGAACCAAGGCCACCTACACAGAAGTAGCAGACAGGCAGCTCGGGGTTCATGTGGGTTCTCTAGTAAGGGAACCAGGGCTAACTTTGACATGGACTCTTTTACCTGCTTTTTTTTTTTTTATCATACCCCCCTTAATGGGGCTGCCTCGCCAAACCAGAAGGGAAGTCCTGATGCGACTCGATAAACTGAGATAGGGAAGGGGTGTCTCTCCCTTTTTCTGACTAATAGGGGAGGGTGAGGGGGAAAGAGGGATGGAGAGTGGGACTTAGAGGAGAGGAGGAAAGGGACTACAGTTGGGATGTAAAGTGAATTAATTAATGTTTTAAAAGAATAAAAAATACTTATACCTATATATGTGAGCGTCTGAATCTTTTTGGTAAGTCAAAGATACATCTTAAAATAGAACACTACTAAAAATGGTAACAAACACAAAGCTAATAACTTAATAACATGGAAAGAAAACTGAAAAGTAAAATACAATGTTCATGTAGAAGAAAGGTAAGAAAGGCAAAGTAAACAGCTGGAGCAATGGGGAAATAACCCACAAGACTCAGGTGCGAAGCCAAGAGAGCTTGAACATGAGAACGCTTGTCCCTGATTTACCTGCAAAAATTCCCCAAATTAAAATTCACACATCAATCAATAAGAGAATAGATTAATACATGCAGCGGTTCACATAATTAAATACTATCCAACCATAAAATGAGATTGGTACTATTAAATCATGGATATAGCCACCCATACTGATGAGCCCAAGAACTTCATCCTGAGATGAGCAAGCTGTAATAAAAGAGACACATTTTATCTGTGTATTAAGTTCTAGAGTAAATATCCTATTGAAAGACACCAAAACAGTCATGGACTATGGAAGAAAGTGAGTAGGTAGGGTAACAGGAAACTTCAGGGACATTAGAATAAAAATATATGGTCATAGAATTGAGCAAGTGTATGGACTTTTTTTAATTAAATTTTTATTTTTAATATTAGTTACAGTTTATTAACTTTGTATCCCAGCTGTATCCCACTCCCTCATTCCCTCCCAATTCCACCCTCTCTCCCTCATCTTCTCCCTATCCCTTTCCAAGTCCACTGATAGGGGAGGACCTCCTCCCCTTTCATCTGACCCCAGCTTATCCGGTATCTTCAGGACTGGCTGCAAAGTCCTCCTCTGTGGCCTGACAGGGTTTCTCCTCTCTCGGGTGTGTGGGAGGCCAAAGACCCAGCCATTGAGATCATGTCAGAAATAGTCCCTGTTCCCCTTACTAGGGTATCCACTTAGATACTGAGCTACCATGAGTTACATCCGAGCAGGGGTTCTAGGTTATTGGATGTAGGAGAAAACAAGTAACAGGACAGGAGCCTACCACTGAGGGCCTCTGAAAGACTCTACCTAGCAGTGTATCAATGCAGATACTGAGACTCATAACAAAACCTTCAGCAGAGTACAGGAAATCATATGAAAGAAGAGGGAGTTAGTATGACCTGGAAAGGACAGGACCACAAGGACCAAATATATTTGGGCACAGGGGTCTTTTGTGAGACTGTATCTCCAACCAAGGACGATATTTAGATATAACCTAGGACCCCTGCTTGAGTGTATGGACTTTTTAAAGACTTGTTTCTTTTTAACTTATGTATATGAGTGCTTTCTTTCATATAAGCATGTACACTATAGTCACACCTAGTACCTATAGAAGTCAGAAGAAGGCATCAGGTCAGTTGAAACTGAAGTTACAGGGTTATTGTACGTGGGTGCTGGGAACAGAACCCAGGTCCTTTGCAATTGTAGCAAGTGCTCTTAACCACTGAACTATGTATGAAGTTTTACAGCTTATTGAAGAATATACTTTTTGATCTAGGTACTTTATTACATGCAAATTGTGTGCCAATGTAAACAATTATTTTTAAATAGACATAATAGACTTAAAGTGCATAAAGGTAAATCACACAAATAGAAATAAAACATCTGCCATATAAGAAATCAAAAGGTTCACTTTAACAGAATTAAATATTAATTTTAACCACAAAATTTGCAACAGATTTAGGAATATAACATTCATTAGTGGCAGTATGGGAGGGAGAAATGAGTAGATAAATCTCATAGCATGATGGGAGGAATTAAACTGGTTTAGCTTTTGTGGAAAGTCCCAAGTTTAGTTATTCAAAATTTTCATATCAATTCAGAGAAAATAAATCAGAGATGCAGACAGTAAACAATGAAGGAGGAATACTCTGAAGCATTATTTTTTATCAGGTGGCAATAGAGACAACCTAACTGCCTAATCTAAGAAGAAAAGTTAGAAAACAGAGTTATGTATTCATTTTAATAAAATATGATATTTGTGAGAGAAAGAGTCAGCAATAAGGGAATTAGCTACAGATTGTCTCTGAATGAAGGACTTATGGTTTTACCTGCATGCTTCCACATTTTAAAATTTTTCTTAAAGTTTTTGCTCTTTAAGAACAAAAATAAATCTCCATTCAAAAGACACAAAGTAAAACAGAAAAAAATATTCCACTGTGAAAATAGGTTACAATGTACCTTTAAACAGGAAAATCAATATGGTCCTGTCCCATAGGAAAGCACAGCAGACATGGTGTGCTCTTAAAACAAACAAACAAAAAGTGTGTGTGTGTGTGTGTGTGTGTGTGTGTATCTGTCTCTGTCTCTCTCTCTCTGTGTCTCTCTCATTGTCTCTGTTTCTGTCTGTCTCTGTGAGTCTGTCATGTCACAGTTCCTTGGAGCTAGTGATAAAGGGCCATGACCTCCCTAACATGGGTGCTTAGAACTGATCTTGGGTCCTGCAGGGAGCATACTTTACCACTGAGCTGCTTCTCTAACCCTGTGGTATGTATGTATGTATGTATATATATATATATATATATATATATATATATATACACACACATATATATATACATGTATATATACACATACATATACATATATTTTTTTTAATTTTTATTTTATTAATTAAATTTATTCACTTTGTATCCCAGTTGTAGCCCCTTCCCCATCCTCTCTGAGTCCCACCCCTTCCCTTTTTTTCTCCTATGCCCCTCCCCCAGTCCAATGATAAGGGAGATCCTCCTCCCCTTCCATGTGACCCTACTCTACCAGGTCTCATCAGGACCTGCTTCTTTGTCTTCCTCTGTGGACTGGTAAGGCTGCTCCCCCTTCAGGTGGAGGTAGTCAGAGCCAGCTCATGAATTCATGTCAGAGACAGTCCCTGTTCCTATTAATGGGGAACCCTCTTGGACACTGAGCTGTCATAGGCTACTTCTGTACAGGGGTTCTGTGATAGACTCCTGTCCTTTTCCCTGTTTTCTCCCTCTTCGGATGTCCATCTTGTTTGCCTTTCTGAATGAAGATTGAGCATCTTACCCGGGGACCTCCTTGATTAGCTGTCTTAGGTGAACAGATTTTAGTATGCTTACCCTGTATTATATGTCTAATATAATTGAGTATATACTATGTGTGTCTTTCTGCTACTAGGATACCTCACTCAGGATGATCTTTTCCAGATCGCACCATTTGCCTGCAAATTTCATGATTTCTTTGTTTTTAGTTGCTGAATAGTATTCCATTGTGTAAGTGTACCACAATTTCTGTAGCCATTCCTCAACTGAGGGACATCTGAGGTTGTTTCAAGCTTCTGGCTACTACAAATAAAGCTTCTATGAACATGGTTAAACAAATGTCCTTGTTGTATACTTGAACATATTTTGGATATATGCCTAGGAGTGGTATAGCTAGGTCTTGAGGTAGAATTATTCCTAATTGTCTGAGAGAACACCAGATTGATTTCCATAATGGTTGTACAAGTTTATATACCCACCAGCAATGAAGTAGGGTTCCTCTTTCTCCACATCCTCTCCAGTATGTGCTATCACTTGAGATTTTGATCTTAGCCATTCTGATGGGTATAATGTGAAATCTCAGGGTCATTTTGATTTGCATTTCCCTGATGACTAAGGATGTTGAGCATTTAAGTGTTTCTCTGCCATTTGATGTACCTCTATGGAAAATTCTCTGTTTAGCTCTGTACCCCATTTTTAATCGGGATATTTGATTTGTTGCTGTTTAAGTTTTAAAGTTCTTTATATATTCTGGATATTAGCCATCTGTCAGATATAGGGTTGGTGAAGATCCTTTCCCAATCTGTAGGATGTCATTTTGTTCTGATGACAGTGTCCTTTGCTTTCCAGAAGCATTTAAGTTTCATGAGATCCCATTTATTGATTGTTGATCTTAGAGCCTGTGCTGTTGGTGATCTGTTCAGGAAGTTGTCCCTGTGCCAATGAGTTCAAGGCTATTCCTCACTTTTTCTTTTAACCGGTTTAGTGTGTCTGTTTTTATATTGAGGTCTTTGATCCACTTGGATTTTAGTTTTGTGCAAGGTGATATATACAGATCTATTTTCATTTTTCTACATGTAGACATCCAGTTAGTCCAGCACCATTTGTTGAAGATGCTATCTTTTTTCCATTGTATGGTTTTGGCATCTTTGTCAAAAATCAGGTGTACATAACTGTGTGGGTTCATTTCAGGGTCTTCTATTCAATTCCATTGATCCACTATTCTGTTTCTATGCCAGTACCATGCAGTTTTTATTACTGTTGCTCTATAGTACAGCTTGAAATCAGGGATGGAGATACCTTCAGGAGATCTTTTATTGTAGAGGATTGTTTTATCGATTCTGGGTTTCTTGTTATTCCATATGGAGTTGAAAACTTTTCTTTCAAGGTCGGCAAAGAATTGTGTTGGTAATTTGATGTGGATTGCATTGAATCTGTATATTTCTTTTGGTAAGACAGCCATTGTTACTATGTTGATCCTGCCAAGCCATGAGCATGGGAGATCTTTCCATTTTCTGACATAATCTATTTCTTTCTTCAGAGACTGAAAGTTTTTTTCGTACAAGGTTTTGACTTGCTTGGTTAGAGGTACACCAAGGTACTTTATGTCTTTTGTGGCTATTGTGCAGGGTGTTGTCCTAATTTCTTTCTCAGCCCTCTCGTCTTCTGTATACAGGAGGGATACTGATTTTTTAAAGTTGATTTTGTATCTAGCCACTTAGCTGAAGGTGTTTATCAGCTGTAGGAGTTCCCTTGTAGAATTTTGGGGGTCACTCATGTATACTATCATATTATCTGCAAATAGTGGTACTTTGACTTCTTCCTTTCCAAACTGAATTCCCTTGCTCTCCTTTTATTGTCTTATTGCTCTAGCAAGGACTTCAAGTATTATGTTAAAGAAGTATGTAGAGAGTGGGCAGCCTTGCCTTGTCCCTGACTTCAGTGGGAATGCTTTATGTTTCTCTCCGTTTAGTTTGTGTTAGCCATAGGCTTACTGTATATTGCCTTTATTATGTTTAGGAAAGTGCCTTGTATCCCTAATCTCTCCAGGATCTTAACCATAAAAAAGTAGTGGATTTTATCAAATGCTTTTTCAGCATCTAAGGAGATTATCATGTGGTCTTTTTCTTTCTGTTTGTTTATATGGTAGATTAAATTAGGGGTTTCCTTATATTGAACCACTCCCGAATGCCTGGGATGAAGCCCACTTGGACATAGTGGATGATATCTTTGATGTGTTCTTGGATTGAGTTTGTGAGTATTTTTGCATCAATGTTCATAAATGAGATTGGCCTGAAATTCTCTTTCTTTGTTGGGTCTTTGTGCAGTTTAGGTATCAAGGTGACTTCATAGAATGAGTTTGGTAGTGTTCCTTCTGCTTCTATTTTGTAGAATAATTTGAAGAATATTGGTATTAACTCTTCTTTGAAGGTCTGGTAAAATTCTGCACTGAAACCATCTGGCCTTGGGCTTTTTTTTTCCAGTGGCAGATTTTTGATGACAGCTTATATTTCATTAGGGGATATAAGAATATTTAATCGATTTACCTGTTCTTGATTCAGCTTTGGCAAGTAAATCAATCAAGAAAATTGTCCATTTCATTTAGATTTTCAAATTTTGTGGCATATTGGCTTTTGAAGTAAGACCTAAGGATTGTTTGGATTTACTCAGTGCCTGTTGTTATGCCCCCCCTTTTCATTTCTGATTTTGTTGATTTGGATGGTGTTTCTCTGCCTTTTAGTAAGTTTGGCTAGGGGCTTGTCTATCTTGTTGATTTTCTCAAAGAACCAGGTCTTGGTTTCATTGATTCTTTGAATTATTTTATTTGTTTCTAATTTATTGATTTCAGCCCTGAGTTTGGTTATTTCCAGCCATCTACTCCTCTTGGGTATGTCTGCTTCCTTTTTTTTCCCCCAGGGCTTTCAAGGGAGCCTTTCAGTTGCTTGTATGAGATGTTTCAAATTTCTTTTTGAAGGCACTTAGTGACATGAATTTTCCTCTGAGCACTGCTTTCATTGTATCCCATAAGTTTGGGTATGTTGTGCCTTCATTTTCATTGAATTCTAGGAAGACTTCAATTTCTTTCTTTATTTCTCCCCTGATCCAGCTGTCATTTAGTAGCAAGTAGTTCCGTTTCCATGTGTGTGTAGGCTTTTTGCTATTTCTGTTTTTGTTGAGGTCCAGCTTTAGTCCATGGTGGTCAGATAGAATACAAGGGATTATTTCAATCTTCTTGTATCTGTTGAGGCTATTTTGGAGAAGGTTCCATGAGGTCCTGAGAAGAAGATAAATTCTTTTGTGTTTGGGTGAAATGTTCTGTAGATGTCTGTAAGGTCCATATGATTCATGACCTCTTTCAGAGTCATTGTTTCTTTGTTTAATTTCTGTTTTGTTGACCTGTCCTTTGTTGAGAGTGGGGTGTTGATGTCTCCCACTATTAATGTGTGGGGATCTATGTGTGGTTTCATTTTTATTAATGTTTCTTTTACAAATGTGGGTACTCTTGTATTTGGAGCATAGATGTTCAAATCATGATGTCTTCTTGGTGGAATTTTCCTTTGATGAGTATGAAGTGACTTTCCCCATCTTGTTTGACTAATTTTGGTTGAAAATCTATTTTATTAGATATTAGTATTGCTACTCCTGCTTGCTCCTTGGGTCCATTTGCTTGGAAAACCATCTTCCAGTAGTTTACTCTCAAGTAATGTCTATCTTGTATGCAACAGATTGTTGGATCTTATTTACATATCCATTCTGTAAGTCTGTGTCTTTTTATTGAAGAGTTGAGTCCATTGATGCTGAGGGAGATTAATGACCAATGGTTGTTAGATCCATTGATATTGATGTTGACTGTGGTAGTGTGTTTCTGTTTTGGTTACTTTTAGTTTTGCTGAAGTGAGGTTATTTGTTTCCTGTGTTTTCCTAAATGTAGTTAGCTTTCCTGGGTTGTATTTTTTCTTCTAGTATCTTCTGTAACGCTGAATTTGTGGGTAGGTATTGTTTAAATTTGTTTTTGTCATTGAATATTTTGTTTTCTCCATCTATGATGACTGAGAGTTTTCCTGGTATGGTAGCATGGGCTGACATCTGTGTTCCTTTTGGGTCTGCATGATATCTATCCCTTCTGGTTTTCATAGTCTTTGTTGAGAAATCAGGTGTGATTCTGATGGGTTTGCCATTATATGTTACTTGGCCATTTTGCCTTGCAGCTTTTAGTATTTTTTTCTTTGTTTTTACTGTTTTGATTATTATGTGAAGGGAGGATTTTCTTTTCTGGTTTAATTTACTAGATATTCTGTAGGCCTCTTATATTCTTACAGGCCTCTCCTTTAAGTTGGAAAAATATTCTTCTGTGATTTTGTTGAAAATATTTTCTGGGCCTTGGAGGAGGGAATCTTCTTTTTCCTCTATTCCTATTACTCTTAGATTTTGTCTTTTTATGTTGTCTTGGATTTTTTGGGCAGTCTGTGTCTGGAATATTTTTAGATTTAACATTTTCTTTGATGGATACATCGATTTCTTCCATTTTATCTTCCACACCTGAGATTCTTTCTTCCATCTCTTGTATTCTATTGGTTGTGCTTACCTCTGTAGTTTCCATTTTCTTCCCTAAGTTCTTTCCTTTCAAGTTTCTTCCATTTGTGTTTTCTCTAAAGGCCACAAACTGTTTGGCTGTACCTTCCTGTATTTCTTTACAGATGGCCATAATCTGTTTGACTTTATCTTCCTTTCATTCTGTACACATTTTGTTTGTTTTCTCTATTATCCTCTTCATAAGCATAGATGTAAGGCCACTCTCTTGAATTGCATTTATACTGGGGTGTCCAGGATTGCTTGCCCCTGGATAATTGGGTCTGGAGATGCCATATTTCTCTGTCTTTTGTGTGTTGAGCTTTTACGCTGGTCTCTACCCATTGGACTATCTTAGGTGTTAGCTGTTAGTTTCTGGTGCTTCCTGGAATCCTGAGTTGGGGCAAACCCCCTTGGCAGGAAGATGTTTTTTTCTGAAGGAGGCCTTCTCAGCTTTTTGGGTACGGTCACTGAATGGCCAGGTTTTCTCAGGAATTGCCACAGTTCACCTCAGGCATATAGACCTGAGTGGTAACTGTGATCTTTGTTAGTCAGGGGGCTTTCCTCTCACCTGGAGAAGTCCTGGAGATGGCTGCCTTGTTGCTGGTTTTCTTGCCCTGAATTTAGTGAGCTGCTACTGCTGTTCTTACACTGTTGTCTAGGCATAGCCCTCTTGAAGAACTGGGGTGCCCTGCAGTTTAGTCAGTTTAGCTAGGGATAACTGGTTGCCCCTTGGAGCAGTATCTGGAGGCTGATCTCGGGGATCCCAGGATTCTGTAGGTCTAAGGTTGGAGCTCTGTGCCTCAGTATCAAAGTGGTAACCAGCAGCACGTAAGCAGAGCTCTCATGCATGGAGCAGTATGCTAGAGCCTGGAGCCTGCAGGGACCCAGAAACTTTTCTGGAGAACTTTTCAGTGTGTGTGTGTGGGGGGGGGGCTGGCTGAGTGCTCTAAGCTTAGACCTGCTGTTTCCCTAGCTGTGGGGTTTTCTCCTGGAAGAGAAACACAGTCTCTGGTGCCCTGGGGTGCACAGTTCTGTGTGGGATGGTGAGTCGGGCATGCAGTAGGTGTCTGTGCTGGTGGCTGAGTGCCTCGTGCGTCCCTGGAGCCTTTTCCAGGGATTGACTGGTGGCCTGAAGTTGGTCCCTTTTCCTTCCTACAATGTGGGGTTTTCTGGTAACTGGAAGTCCGAGCCTCTGGTGTTTGGGTGCCCACAATTCAGCCTGGGAAGGTGATCAGGACACGCAGGTATGTGGCTCTGGGATGCTGATTGAGTGCCTGCCAGCACCTGGGAAGTCTTCCGGGCTTTAGCTGGGTGACCTGGGAATGGACCCAATTGATTCCCACACTGTGGGGTTTCCTTTACTTGGAAAACATGATCATTGGTGTTTCAGGGCCTAGAGTTCAGTCCCTTGGTCACTGTACCGACACTGCTGTCCTGCTCCGCAGACATAGTATCCTCCTGGGACCGCCATCTTGGATCTCCTATCTATATATTTCTTATTCCAATAAATTTCTGTTTTTTTGTAATATGGCTTTAGAGCTCTTTTAGTGATATCTTAGGTCTGGATTATTTCTCCAAGTGGTTTCAAGGCTCTCTTCCATGTTCTCCTCCTCTCCTCTCCCTGTGGTATATTCTTTATCAGGAAGAAATTAGGAAATGCCATTCCATATGAAATAAAAATAAAATATTCCTAGGACCTTTGTCTAAAATGTGTTTTCTTTCATGTTCCTTCTGATTCTTATACACTTCTTCCTACTCCACCACTGTCCCCTTCAGTTCTCTTTAGATGTAGATGGGGAACATTATATTTGGAATGACCAGTGTTCTTCACCATCATGATAAGCATGTTCCAAGTGACAGATCAATAACCTGCTCTCAGGGAGATGTATCAGACCGCCCAGTTAAGAGATTGCTCCACCCATGTGTCAGCTGCTTGAGTGGACCACGCATTGGTTTTCTTATAAGCCCTACTTTGTTAGGAATCTATGGGCATCTACTGACAGTAATGTTACAGAAAAGTTTTTGTCTGTGCCAAAGAAGCTGGTACTTTTCCCTCTACCACTGGTTCTAAAGAAAATGTAGGAGATATAGCAGGAGAAAACCGATCTTTTTTTATAAATCAATAGTATTCCTCTTAAAATCAAGATCAGAGCTAGATAGCTAGATAGTGCTTGCCTAATGTGCACAAAGCTCTGGGTTTGATCTGAAGCACCACAGTGACCTGGCATGGTAGTGCACACTTTTAATTCTATACTGGACAGCTGGATGCAGAGTTCATCCTTGACTACATACTGAACTCAAGGTCAGCGAAACTACAAGAGTGCCTTCTCAAAATAAAAATAAGTGAAAATTAAAACTACTTAAGTGTCAGTCATTATTTATAACGTTTAACTAAGTCTTACTTCAGGAACAATCTGATATAGCTGGAAGTACATGGACTGAAGCCTCTGAACAATCAGCCAAAAGAAACCTTTCATCTCTCACATAGTTTTCATCATGTATTTTTTTTTCACAGTAACAGAAAACTATTTAAGAAAAAAAAACTTCCTAACTAAACAAACTGGATAAAGCTCAAGCTTTAACATTCAGCATCAAAAAAAAATCCACTTATTTGATGACCAGATAAAGGAGGTATATTTCTCATGTAGCATTAGTTTGCTCTGTGTTCACTGTTCTTTGACTCTGTCCAGCAGGACTGGGATAGAAGGAGGTTAGGGACACACTTTTTACCTACCACAGACTGCACATCACTGATGGTGTCAGAGGGTAAATGCCTGTAATTTCAGAGGGTAAAACAAACCAGAGAAACTGGAAATCATTCCAGCAAAGTGCTCAGAACTGATTCTAGTGATAGAAGACATCAGTGAAGATCTGAAGAAAAAGAATAGTCTCCTTGGACACAAGGCAGGCAAAATGAAAGGGCTTACCCCACGGAGTAACTATGGTAAAAATAGAAAACCAACTGAGTCAGGCTGCTCATCGAATGTTTAAGTGGTGCCTAGGTCACTGAGAATCAGGGTTGTCCTGCTTAGTGTATATTCTCAACAAGACACAGCTTGATCATCATCTGGGAAGACAGACTTCAGTTGAAGATCTTCACTTGTCAGATTGGCTATGTCCGTGAAAGGATCTCTTGATGGATGATTGCTACCACTGCGGGCAGCACTGCCCCCACACAGGTGCACCTGGGATGTATAAGAAAGATAGCTGAGCAAGCAAGAGAGCCTGCCAACAAGCCTTCTTACTTCATTTCAGCTTCAGTTCCTGATAGAATTCCTGCCCTAAATTCCTTCAATGATGGGCTGTGATCAGGAAGTGCAAGACGAAATAAACCCTTTCCTTTCCAAGTTGCAATTGGTCATGCTGCTTACCACAGCAATCAATAGCAAACTGGAATGGGAGTAAAAATGGAATAGGCTCACAACCTACAGGAATAGAAGAAATCAGAAATGCAGCGTTGTTGCCAAGTGACGATTCCTCCTCAAAGCCATAAGGTAAAGCTCCCACGAGAGAGCACTTCACAAACAGTATGTTTTGCAAGCCTGAAGTGCGCCATTCTGCTCTGCCCTGTGCTAGTCACTGCTTGAACACCCTGAGTCCTTGGGGTCCTCAGCTTCAGTTTATAAATTTAAGATGCCATGATAATTTCTCCATCAGGCTGAAGGGAGGCTAATCTGATACTAATGAGCCACTCCACAAGCTGCAAGCATTCTATTTCATTGTTGTATACTGACAAATGTGGGTGATTATTTTCTCTCCCCAGTTAAGCTCCACGCATTAGAGAACTTTAAAGAGCCCTTTGCTGATGGAGAAAAGCCATTTAATTCCAGACAGAATTGGCCAATCGCTTCTTCATACAACAGTGCCTAGCACTTCTGTCCTAAGGGGACACTTCGAACTCACTTCAGTACAAGCAGAGGGTCTAATGGCATCATGGAGGGAAAGCAGGAAATTGGGAGAATTGCCTGACTAGTCAGAGGGAAGAATGCTGTCCCAGAGGGTAGCAGAGAATATTCTCAGTTGTCTAAGGAAGGAAAAAAATGCTTGCTGCTCAGCAACCAGAGAGGACTGGTTTCAGGCTTCACCTTGCCCTCTGTGGGATATAGAAATCCAGGGACACTAAACTCCCCTATGTAAAACAGTTACATTTACACTTGACTGCATATATCCCCTACACTTCAAATTCTCTCTACACTGTTTATGATACCTAATATAAGCCTAGGTGAATTTGTGCTGTCATTTATTGAGCACTGACAAGAGGTGGTCTGTAATTTGTGGTAGGGAGGCATTGCTTTGTGTTAAATCTGTGGCTAGTTGAGTCAATGCATACAGATCCACAAATATTAGTGATGTCTATACATTCTTGTCAGTCTTTGACCTTGAGAAAATCCCCATGGTGACACAAAGCTTAGCTTATAGGTTATGAAACCAACGTATTCAACCACAGTCAAGACTTCTACAAATGAAAATAGAACATGCCTGGAGAGAATGGAATACCAGAGATGCTCTCACAGGAGAGAATGAAATGCCATGGATGATCTCACCATGCATCACATAAATGGTAGTATTATTTCTGGTATGTGTACATGCTGGTATATTCAAACACAATGTAAAACTGATTTCTTGTTGTTTAATACAGACAAGAAGCAACAAGTAAAATCCAGTCCAGGAGTGGTGGACTATGCCTGTAATCTCAGACCTCAAGAAGGCAATTCAGGGGTTTAAGAGATAACTCAGCAGTTAAAAGTGCTTGCTACTCTTTCAGAGAGTTGAAGTTCAGTCCCTAGCACCATTGAACTGTTTAAAAACACCTTGACCCCAGCTCCAAAGGAGCCAACATCCTCTTCTGGCCTCTTCATGCTCCTGCAGACATGTATACAGAGAGAAACACACACACACACATTAAAATCTACTCTTGTAGGGAATATTCTATATTGAAGATGACAACTGAAATTGACCCCTCAAACTCCAGGGCCTGACCATAATGAAATTTCAAATTCATAAATCAAAGAATTTTATCCAGAGAAGAATCATATAACTCACTTACAGACGGGAAATGAATTGAGTGCAGTTACTTCCCAAAGTTGTCAAGGGATTCAAGGACTGAACCGATTTCCTCTTGACCTACAGTTGGGAACTTCTGTCACTGTATTAAGGACAGTCATAGCTTAACATGGGAATGAGATTTGTCCTAAATTTTCTGTGCATGATCCTACCATTACAGAGGACAGAGGAACTTTCCTAGTCTGAGTACACAATCTATCATACTAGAAGGTTTTCCTTGTCCACACATGTCACAGGAAATTATCAAGGCTGAGATTTTTAGGACCTGTATCCTTCTTCTATTCTCTCTGTCTTCCCCAGAGACTTTTCCAAGGGAAAGCCACAGAGTTTGACGTTTAGAGACCACTGGATATAAGAAATGTCAGTTCATGTGTCACCGTCACACAAGTCAGGATTTAGATCCTCTAACTAATGGGCCCCAAGAGAGTTCAGCCAAGTCCAACTCATTCACAACTGTATCTTCAGTGTCTTAGACTTGATTTGAGCCTCTTGGATGCCCACATCTTGGCTGCAAGGAGTAAGGGAAAGATAAATGCTATGATGTCTGCTACTTAAAGACTAAGATCAAGTGGCTTGGTAACTAAGCATTATCTTCCTCATCCATTAAAATCAAAATGACAGAAATACTCAAGAATTATTTACAGTATTAAATGAGCCAACACAAATCTGGGATCTAGTAGTAAGAAGTATATGGTGAAAATCAGTGTTTGTTACTGGTGGTAGCTCTTTCCTATTTCATTTCATTTTTAACTTTTCATTCATTAGAGAAATCCTTTTCTAAAGTACCATGTATGGTACATCAGAGACAAAAAGAAAGGCTCATCTGGAGTGTTGTGAGTTTCCTTCACCTCCCCAAATACACCCCCACTTCTACAGCCCCCAGCAATGGCCCCTGAGTCACCTTTGGAAAATCTCTGGGATGATAAGAATTCTTTGTGGGAATCACTCTCCTTGGCTGTGACCTTTTCCTTTTCCTGGCAGGATTACTTCTGAGGCTGAGATAGATGGTGACACTGCTTAGGAAATGAGGCCCTGCAATGAGCACCTGTCAGAACTAAGCAATTACTAATCCCCCAGGAGCCAGAAGCCCATTGCTCACAAATGGCATCCAGAGTGCATCCTCAGAGCTGAGGAAAACATCACATCCTAGGAAGAAAGTGGTGGGTGAAGAAAGAACTTTAAAACAAGCCCTAAAACCTGGGGGAGTTAATGTCAGAGTCATGTGCACTACTACTAAATTTTTGGAATTTATTGATTGCCCCACATCTAACAGCTTCCTCTAGGCACACATTTGCATAGAGAAATGTGCCATGCTTTTTATTCATTCAGTTTCTTTCTTAATGTTAAATTAACTGGGCCAATAAACTGCAGGAAGTATTACTTGAGATCTGACTTCAATCACTATTAACATAAAATATTTAAGTGTGCGTGGAAAGCATATTTCAGGGGGGTTGTCCCATAGAGCAGCAAGCAGAAAGAAGACAGAACTCCCTGCAGGGTATAGCAAACCTTACCATGTCGTATTGTGGCTGGCAATGGGACCATATGGGAGCAATGGTGACAAAACACTGTGGGCTCTTATAAAGTCAGAGATCTTGTGAGAGCAAGTAATGCCTTTTCCCATGGAGAAAAAAAATGCAACCCGAGGCATTCATATCGGTGAAGATTCTCCATTTACCAAATGGGAATCTCACATCAACTTCTAGGGACACTGCAAGGACACAGAAGCTATGAGAAAGAAAAGTAGGGGCCTGGGTAGCCCAGAACTACAGTCATAACTCATAGCCTCAGTATTAATTCTGCTACTCCCACAGTTGGCTCCAATCTGCTAGAGCCTCTCAGGCCATCATGCTGGTGTAAACATTCAACGGTTAGTTTCTAGAATTTTAACAAAAGATGAAGGCTGCATTTTTCTCATGTTCCCTGGAACAATTTTCTAAAGAACTTAGCACTGGGTTAAGCAGAGGTTAAGTGGTCACATTTGTTAAAATTACTATAGGTAATGCCATTAACATGGCCTGAGTCAGTGTCTGAATAAATCTATGGCTGGATTAGCAGGAGGAAAGAAGAGAAGGAAGGGGTGCTCTCCTACTGCAGCTCAGAAAGGCTCTGACAGGAGCCTGGTGATTTGAGGGGCAACATTTGTCTGGGGCTTTTGAGGCACAGCCCAGCTCCTCAGTTTTCATTCCTCCTCAGTCTTCATTCACTTGGGGTATGTTCACTCTGCCTCCTGGAAAACTTATAAACCAGATTAGATAAAGCACAGACCCACTGTCCTTGGGTCTTCACTCTGGAGAAGAGGGCAACACTGACACAAGTTCAACAACAATTTTCCCTTTGATGATCTGAACCTTCTAAACCTTACCCACCAACTACATTCAGTAAGCACTGGGAAGGTCTCACTATTAGCAGAAACCCAAAAATTTTATACTAAGCAAAACTCATTTTTAAGGAAGCTTAAAACTTAGTGAATCACAATAATAACATGAACCTATGCTGGAGGAGAAGCACACAGCCCTAACATGCTACAAGCACTATCTCATTCAAAGGACAGACATAGGAAAACCATTCCATTTCCTAGATGGATACACTGAGGCACAAGACACTGGCTAGTTGCCACAGTCATCTGTGCGGCTCATGAGAGCTGAGACCAGAATTTAAACCCACACATCCTAATTCCAGACATAACCCACATCTACAGCAAATAAAATACAGTGGGAACCAAATAAAAGAAAAGCCAAATAATTCTACTAGGAAATTTAATCTAGCAGGATCCAGATATCCATTCAACAAACATTACTGGAACATATTCTTGATATCAGATTGTCAGGCTTGTTTCACATTGGAGTTAACATAATACTGAGGAAGATGATTAATAGCAAATAATATTATAGTATTAAAAACAGAAGTATCATAAGGACAACTTCTTTCTTTGAGAAGGAGCATGGGAGGGAGGTGTTACAGAATAGCTAAGAGACTTGTGGTCTGCTAGGGGCATATGGGCCTTGTTTCACAGAGCTTACAAAAGTACCAAGTTGCAAAAGATGAAGACAATGCAAAGGGTTTTCTGTGAAGAGAGGAACCACTCTGTCCATTCCTTTCCAGCGGGGCTCAGTGGCTGGAAAGAGCTGTTCATGCTTCTGTCCCGAAGCATGGTTTTCCTGACTCATGGCCACTAGATAAAGAGCATGGTTTTCATGCTCTCCTGCTTCTCTGTATCAATATCAGGTTTGACATGACTTATCTGTCCCCTAATTTTATATGAAGCTCTCCCTACAATTTAAGAGGAAAATCAGGCTATGCCCTAGAATCTAGCCAAGGTCAGGAAAGCAATTTATATCTGTATGAGCAGCAACGGGTACTAAGAACTTTGAAGTTTTAAATCTTTCACAATTGGCATACAGCTTCATGAATCTCCTGGTAGTACTAATTATCCTCTAGAAGGAAAAAGACATCAACTGATAGCATATAGAATCCCTGTGTCTCACCCTTTAAGAAATGGACATTTTGTAATCCTGAAAAATACACAGGGTTTTTATTTCTAGTTCCATAGGGTTTGTATTTATTCAAGATGGATAATGGCTGAACAACTAGCATTAGAATTCTAAGGAAGTATGATTCAAGTGATAATGTTTGATGTATAATTTAGAAAGCAGATGCTTGGGAAAAACCCTCCTGAGAACTATTCCATCCACCATCACTAAGAAGACACACCACACCCCATGTGCTCAAAACTCAGACTTTTCAGTACTTGCTTTGTTGATGGTTTATCTGCCTGAACCCAGTCCGTTGCCCTTCCTTACTCCCATGGTTGTATTAATTTATGTGTTGTCCAAGGTTCCCAGGAAACATCTAATCCCTTGAGAGAAATATAAATATCAAATGGTCACTTTACACACAGCAGTACCTGGCTGGCAGGGGGAGGAATCAGGACAGATAAAGAGAAAGCAGTGGAGAAGGGGGAAAAACAAGGAAGAGACAGAAGATAGAATCTATGGTAGACACTCTAATTGATCTTTTGTAATAGGATAAATTATACCCATCTAGAGTAGACAGCATTTGGTGATAGATAACAAAGGGCACATATCTATTTATAAATTTGAGTCAATAGTGTCACCCTATATATGTCTTAAGGTAAGAAAAAAGATTGAAGAAATAGCATGAAGCTCTGTGGGTCAAAATAATCCTCACAACATAATCTTTAAATAGAAAGATCAAAAACTCTAATAACTGTGTGTTCTTTAATGGAGGAATGATTAATAAAATTTAAATATGACACTGTAGAATACTATGTATCTGCCATAGGTACACTTGTAAAAGTTTGTGCAGCAGCTTATCTGGTTAAGTTTATCTTGCTAGCTTGTGGTCTGAGTTTTTGCTATAAACTATATAGATCTCAGAGTTTACAGCCGTCATCATCCATGATGTTTTTTTCTACCCTATACTCTAGATGTAATATATTAAGCAGTAAGGGAATACTGATATTTATCATAATTAAAACTATATGAAATTTTTTTTATCAAACCCATGAACAAGGTCTAGATTTTACACATTTAAAAAATCAGTATATTTGGGAGTTACCCAAAGTGTGTTACACTGAACTTTAGAAGGCATGATGTCAAGTAAAAGTCATAACTTGATCTTTCTTTCAGGCAAAACTTTCTCAAATAAGTGCCCTGGGTATCAGCAGATGTAAAACTCAGATTTAGCTTCTGGAACACAGATTAGAGTTGAGGCTGGCATGAGGGAGAAAGTGTCATGAGTACATTACTAAATATCAGGAAGTTTTCTGACAAACTGGTATTTTTTTAATTAATTAATTTATTTTTGTATCAATCACAGGTTAGGTACTTTGCATCCCAAGTATAGTCCCCTTCCTCATTTCCTTCTCCCTCCTCCCTCCCTCATTTCCTCCCCACCCCTTCCAAGTCCATGAATGGGGGAGGACCTCCTCCACTTCCATCCAACCCCAGCTCATCCTGTCTCCTCAGGGCTGGCTGCAATGTCCTCCCCTGGGATATAGCCAGTCTGTCACTCCCCGGCTTGTATGGGGGAGGGTCAAAGAGTCAGCCATCTAGTTCACAACTGAAACAGTCCCTGTTTCACTCACTAGCATCTTCAATCCGACACCAAGCTATCATGGGCCCCACCTGAGCAGGGGTTCCAGGCCATATCCACACGTGGTCCTTGATTGTAGAAACTGTCGCATACAAGACCCCTGTGCCCTGCTCAGTTTGGTCTTTGTGGAGCTCTTGTTCTCCCCAAGTCTCACCAACCTCCTCCATTTCTATCATCACTTCTTGCCCTGTGTCAAAGGCTTGATCGTGAGTCTTAATATCTGCTCTGATACATCACTACGTTGACCCCCTCCCCCTCAGAGGACCTCCTTGGCATGCTCCTGTCCTATTGCTTGTTTTCTCCTCCACTCAATGTCCATCCCATTTGTTCATCCAAACGAGCATTGATCATACCCACCTGGGTCCTCCTTCCTGTATATCCTCCCTAGGTGTGTAGATTCCAGCTTAACCTTCCTATCCTATAGGTCTATATAAGTGAGTATATACCATATGTTTCTTTCTGCTTTTGGGATACCTCACTTAAGATGATCGTTTCCAGGTCCCACCATTTGCCTGTGAATTTCATGATTTCCTCCTTTTTAATTGCTGAATAGTATTCCATTGTGTAAAAGTACCACAATTTCTGTATCCATTCCTCAACTGAGGGACATCTGGGTTGTTTCCAGGTTCTGGCTATTACAAATAAAGCAGCCACGAACATAGTTGAGCAAATGTCCTTGTTGTGTACTT